>JAJOZX010006560.1:0-262901 GCA_023014485.1 Bathynomus jamesi
ATTGTTTTGTCAACGCCTGTTTTCAAACTGACGTCCGTTCTGGTCCAGGCACTGCTGATAACGCGAAGCAATGGAATCGCAAACATCACGAAACATTTCGTTTGGTATTTGTGTGCATTCTCGTTCAATGGCTGCTCTCAATTCAGCGACTGTTGCAGGTTTTATAGAGTAGACTTTGTCTTTTAAGTATCCCCATAAAAAAAAGTCTAGTGGTGTGAGGTCTGGTGAACGCGGAGGGTATTCTACGAAACCCCTTCGTCCAATCCACATCCATATCGTGCCAAGTACCACTCGCAATACTCCACTCTTCGGTCCGGATCATCTTCATTAATAGCATGGACTAATCTTGGAATGTAACTTTTCCATTGACAGCGCTTCAAAATGCGTTGGACAGACGATTCTGAAATTCCTACCTCACGACTCGCTTGCCGCACAGATTTTCTTGGACTTTGGTGATACGTTTCCAGTACTCTTTCTTGCTTTGTGGGGCTTGTCGATGTCCGTGGTCTTCCGGAACGCTTCTTGTGTCATTCTGAACAGTTCCATCGGCTTCAAACTTATCTCTAATTCGAGTGATGGTAAGTCGCGTTGGTGGATCTGTTTGAAACTCCCTCCTAAACTGTCTTTGCACTTCAACTGCGTTTTCACACTTCCAGTAGCATTTTAGAATGAATTTCCTTTGTTCAAAGCTTAGTCTGACTGCCATTAATTCTAATGGGTTTAACTTGGAAAGAAAGAAACATCAATTGAGCTATCAGCTGTTAAAGTGTGTATACATTTTTTTGGGACGCCCTGTATATATATATATAATATATATATATATATATATATATATATATATATATATATACACCTTTCAACTTTTCAAATGTTCCGTGCAATGATTATTCATTTCACGAAGGTCAAGCTTGCCGCCCCTCCTCTCGAGTTGGTCTGGTGAAGTAGCGAGTTGGTTTCTTGTACTCTCCACTTCACATAGCCAGGTACGTCAGGCTCATCAGGGACTATTCTGAGCCAGGCGTCTAATCTTTTTTTGAAGATGTCCACCGCAACACCACTCGTGTTCCTTAGGTCTTTCGGCAGCTGATTAAACAGTTGTGGTCCTCTCACAACAAGACTATTTTCTTTCAGAGTTAAAGAGGTTCCCTGTCTAGCCTTTAATTTGGGAACACGACACAGTCTTCCTTTTCTACTTTCCACCGTTGTTTGGGGAGTTACAGGGTTCAGAGTAAGATTAGGGACAAGTTTCTCCATTATTTTCTAAGTGTAAATAATGGTGTATCTCTCACTTCTCCTTTCCAGTGAATTTAGTTCTTTGCACCCATTGATCTTGGCTGTGAAGCTTCTCTGAATCCCTTCTACCTGTCTAATGTCCTCTTTTTTATATGGGGATATTAGGACCAAGCAGTATTCCAATTTAGATATGATCAGTATTTTTCAGTAGAGGAATCATTATATTCCTATCCCTTCGTTTAAAGGTTCTCAGTATCTGCCCAGTTATTCTCTTTGCTCTGTTTACTGCTATCTTATTTTGTGTTTCAAATTTCGCATCATCAGTCATTACAACCTCTAAATCTTTTGCTTTAGAATTTCTCTGAATTTCCTGTCCACTTGGAGTATAATATTCCATTGATTTTAGCTCCTCCCTTTTTCCGTACCGTAACAGCTGAATTTTCTCAGTGTTAAACTTCATATTGTTGTCTTCCGTCCACTTGTAGATTCTGTTCATGTTGGTTTATAAATATCTATATCTTCTAGGTTTCTTATTTTTCTACTGATCCTTTGTGTCATCGGCAAAGGATGTTACTGTGCTGTCTCTGGTAACGTTCTATATGTCAATTAGCATGATTATGAAGAGAAGTGGAGCTAATACTGTTCCTTGTGCTATATATATATATATGTCTCACAGGGTGTTCACAAATGAATCATAAGATTTAGCTAATTTCAAATGAAATCTGCACGATTATTTTGTGGATACTCGTGTAAAAATGGAGTATATTTTTTTACATAAATCTACGGTGTTTCGACCTACTATTTAAATTAATTTTTTCGCTAACAAAATTTTTTATACAAGATAGAAAACGTGTGTGTGTGTGTGTGTGTGTGTGTGTGTGTGTGTGTGTGTGTGTGTGTGTGTGTGTGTGTGTTTTTTCATTTACAAAAGTAATGTTAACAAATTATTAGTTATAGTATTGTTTTCCGTTCGGCCAATCCGATTTTATGGGGTAAAACTTTTTCAACAGAGTTGAGTTGTAATTCACATTTCGACTATAATTAATGTTGCGCAAAAGTTTGCAGATAAAAGTTGTTAACAGTAATTTCGGGTTTTTACATCACTAATTATCAGGTTACATCACTAATTTGGCCAGACCGAAATCACTTTGTGCTTCCAACAGTAGTTTCATGCATGCAGGCTACCTCGTGGACAATGTCGTAACACCGCTTCAAGTCGATCAGCGAAGCGACTTTGGGTTTGATAAGGAGTTGGATGGGAGACTATCCTCCGCTTCCAGATTATGAAGTGACCCTTAAGGTGTTCGAATCCCACGTAAAGCAGAGAGAGAGAGAGAGAGAGAGAGAGAGAGAGAGAGAGAGAGAGAGAGAGAGAGAGAGAGAGAGAGTGTTACAAGAAGAAGTACCTCAAAAGGTCTTGCGACCCATACCGAGGAGGTACCAATGGTAACGGGTGCCAAAGAAAAATTCCCATACCCTCAAATAGTGTGCAAGAATCGGTCTAACCTTTTCTTGAACTGATCCACAGAGGAACTGTTCACAACTTCTGAAGGTAGCCTGTTCCACGTGTCACAGATCTTATACGTAAAATAATTCCCACACACACTAGTCCTAAACCGTTTCAAATCCAACTTCCAACCATTGTTGCGAGTTGGGTTATCATTTAAACTAAACATGCTTCTAAAATCGATATCGTTGAACCCGTGTAAAAGCTTGAAAACCTCGATGAGTTGACCGCGCAGCCTCCGAGTTTCCAGCGAAAACAAATTCAGGGCGCGTAAGCGTCGATTGTAGCCCATATGCCTAACGGAAGGGATTAACTTTGTGGCCCTCGCCTGCACTCGTTCCAGCCTCTCAATATCTTTCCTGAGGGTGGGCAACCAGAACTGCACAGCGTACTCCAGGTGCGGCCGAACCAGAGAATTGTACAGAGAGAGCACAATCTCCTTGTTCCGAAATCGAAATTGCCTCCTCATATAACCCAACAGCTTCTGGGCTTTCTTTTCCACCTCTACGCACTGTTTCGTAAACTTAAGGTCGCTGCTAATTAACACACCCAAGTCCTTTTCCAAATCAGTGGCCTCGATATTACTCCCCAACATCGAGTAGTCCGACTTGGGATTGGCGTAGCCAATGTGCATGACCTTGTATTTACCCAAGTTAAACGGCATTTTCCATTTTTCGGACCACTCTCCTACCCTACGTAGGTCCGCACGCAGTTGCTTGATCGCTTCTGGCGTCCCAACATTGGCCCCAAGCTCCCAAGCTTCGTGTTATGAGAGAGAGAGAGAGAGAGAGAGAGAGAGAGAGAGAGAGAGAAATATTTTTTCCCCTATCTTGGCAAAATTCGAAATTTATAACTTTTCAATTTCATTTAAAAAAAATGTGTCGTTAAAAAAAATGATAGATTATGAATTCAGAATGTGTCTTGGAAGCAATTGGTCAAAAAATCTGTTTCCCATTATTCCAAAAAAATAATGGAATACCTTCAGATCGAAAAAATTAATAATATTTATTGTTAATATAAAATAGTTTTGTCCTACTCGGAAAATAACTCTTATTTTCTTGTAGATGATTTCTTTTTCTTTGGCATTGAAGTTACGTTAGGTTAACCTAACCTAACCTAACCTAACCTAACCTAAAACAAAAAACTGGGTATGCAAAAACCTTAAGATACCTCATGAAATAGTACTAAATTGAATTAGAATTTTTTTAATTAAAATCGTAACGGGAATGAAATTCGAAAAAATGATTATTGTATACGATAATAAAAAAGAAATTCCCTAAACTTTTGAATGAACCCTTCCCTACTTTAACTTTTAACGCAAGCTTAAATTGAAAAAATAAAAGACTTCACACGTAGGAGCTAATGTAACTCCAATGACCAGCGACGAAAATGTACGAGGAATTTGACCATTTAGGAATATATATGCTCTTTGGTGTCGAGGGTCAAGTGTCAAGAGAAAAAAGGTTGAACCCCAAACATTATTTACTATTCTTCCGATGTGGCTAAGTTTAACATTGTCCTAAACACGATTCCACACGTCATGATCTACATTTTTGTTTACTCTATCAAGCACGCTCGAACAGACCGACTTTATCCTCTTTTTCCCCCCGCCACCGCCTGTGGCTCGATGGGTAACACCGTGTCCCTAGAAGCTAAATGAAGGCACTGAGGTCAGGGAAATTCTGAGACCTATTAATTACTGGACATTCACACAAAAAACAGGACTGACATTACTGTAATAGCTGAACCTACCCCCGCCCCTCCAAGAATCTACAGTACAAAAAATATAATAATAATAATAATAATGGTGATGATGATGATGATGATGATGATGATGATAATAATGAAAAGAAGAAGAAATAATTTTTCTAGTTTTTTAAGTTATTTTCGGAATGGTATAATGTTTCAGTCACGTAAATGACGCAGTGTGAAGGTAGAGAACAAATTAAACTTTAAAGAATTGGGTGTGCTGTCCTTTCCACTTTTTACGTTCCTTTTTCCAACGCATTGTTTCT
This sequence comes from Bathynomus jamesi, assembly GCA_023014485.1. Classification (NCBI taxonomy): domain Eukaryota; kingdom Metazoa; phylum Arthropoda; class Malacostraca; order Isopoda; family Cirolanidae; genus Bathynomus; species Bathynomus jamesi. Next base: position 4,756 of record JAJOZX010006560.1, read on the forward strand.
CAACTCGTTCCGAACTGTGGCAAAAGTTGGAAACATTTCCTACCGAACCAATATGTACAATAAACGAACAGGGTGGCCGAAAGAAAAAGAGGAGAGCGGTGGCTGGCTCTCTCTCTCTCTCTCTCTCTCTCTCCTTCTCTCTCTCTCTCTCTCTTCTCTCTCTCTCTTTAGTAGTACATGAAATTGTTCTGACAAATTAACTTAACCTCTTCCCCCGCCTCCAAAAGGCTGGGTTTCAAATATTTTTAATTGGAAAAGTGTTTTATTTTAATTCTTTAAGCAACATTTCCTGCTTCAGGGAGTCTTACACGCCCCACCTAAAAGAAATTTAACCAACTAAAACTGCTCTCTCTACCTCATACCCGACACTCCTTACTATAATGATATGCGTTATTAGTGAACTATATATATATATTAGGGTGCCACTTATTTGGGGTGTTTTTCATTTTTTGGGAATTTCTATCAGGACGGGCGCATTTCTGGTGTCATTCCGTCTAAAAACATTGTGTGTAAAATATTTTTGAAATAAAATAATAATTAGAACTGCCTCAACGAGGTCAAAGTTTATACTTTTTGTCGAAAAGTACTCATGGCGTTCTGTTATCATGTCAGTTTTCGTTTCGATAGCTGCTGTAGTTTCTGAGTTGAAAAATGATAACAGACAGACAGACGGACGGTCAGAGTCGTTGGTTTAGTCTTCCGCACTGTGTACAGAAGACTAAAATGAGGTATTATACAGGGTGTAACACGAGTTTATCCAAATATTGATACAGGCGAAAGAACATGTTATTCTAAGTAGAAAATGGGTTGGGACGAGTTTTGCCAACACTAACAGTGTTTCATTCTCTTTTTCAGTGAGTTCTGAAACGACGTGATGGCTTCGGCAACAAGATCTAAAACAGCAGTCTATCTCCTGGGGACCGTGGACCACAGCATCACAGGAAGCATGCTGCCTACGGGAAAGCAGGCGCTTCAGTACTTTTTCCACCTTCACCTTGACGTCAAGAAGCCGATCAAGGAAGCAGCCGCTGAGACAGTAACCGCAGTCAAGGAATTCTGGGAGCGGTCCCGTATTCCTACGCAGAAAGACCAACGCGCAAGGGACAAGGTTCTCCGAATGTACGAGAAGTGGCGGGCTCTGAACAAGAACTCGAAACGGCGCACTGTGACCCAAATCAGGAACGAGGCCGAGTTCCTCTCATCCCTTGACCGCCTCTTCGACATCGCACACGAACAGGCGATGTCGATGATCACAATCGAAGAGGACAGGGAGTTCCTGACGGGACAAAGGGCCGAGGTGCGGCGCGGCCGCATCTCCCCACACGTGACATGACGCTGCACACTGAGGAGGAGCGTGCGAGGAGACAGGAAGCGGAAAGGAGCCGCCGGCAAGATGATGAAAGGGCGAACAGAGAGAGCCGAGAAGAACTCGTCGAACTGGCATCGAGCTCCAGCTCAGGTGCAAGCAGCCCGACTCGGTCACCGACACGGCGTCGTCGCCGAGAAGAAGAGGAAGAGCTCTCTCTCCCGGGCCCGTCCACGTCGAATGCAGAAGCATCTACGACCCCTTTACCACCCAAGCGATTCCGCGCGTCGAAAAAGATGATCACCCCTGATCTCTCCGCAGCGATGGATCGGACGAAACTTACCGACCGAGAAGGTGTTTTTTTGCTGTCGGCGGCTGCGAGGAGCTTGGGCCACGACCCTGAGGAGCTGGTCTTGAACCGCGAATCCTCCCGCCGCGACCGAGCAAAGTTCCGTGCTATGGCAGCAGCGGAAATGAAGGCAGCCTTCCATCCTACTGTGCCGCTGACCGTTCACTGGGACGGGAAAATCGTACCAGCGGCTGACGGAGGCCCTGCTGAAGATCGCCTTCCAGTTCTGGTGTCTGGGGAGAACGTCGACAAGCTTCTGGCTGTGCCCAGCCTCCCCGACGGCACCGGCCGCGCCATGGCGGAAGCCGTCCTCTCTGCCCTCGAGGATTGGGACATCAAGGGACGGATCTGTGCCCTCTCTTTTGACACCACCGCCTCAAACACAGGACTCTCAGGAGGAGCTTGCTATATCATTGAGCAGAAACTCGAGAAGACAGTGCTTCATTTGGCTTGCCGCCACCACATCCACGAACTGGTGTGCGAGAAGGCATTCACGGCGTGCCTCGGTCCCTCTACTGGTCCTGACATCCTCCTGTTCAAACGATTCGCCGCCCAGTGGGACTTCATCGATCAAACCAAAGCGAAGCCCTTCGAGGATGGAACCATGCCGCAGCACCTGAAGGACGCCCGCGACGACCTGCTGATCGAATTCAGCCGCCTCCTCGACGGTCAACATCCACGTGATGACTACAGGGAACTTCTGGAGCTCTCCGTAATTGTGCTGGGCGGTCCGAACAAGCGGGGTGCTCGGTTCGCTCGTCCCGGCGCCTTCCATCGCGCGCGCTGGATGGCAAAAGTCATCTATGCCATCAAACTGTTCCTGTTCCGGGAACAGTTTCAGATGTCGTCAGGCGAAGCGGCTGGAATCCGGCGATTCACCATCTTCGCCGTGTCCATCTACGTGACGGCCTGGTACAAAGCGCCGCTCCCGGCAACGGCCCCAGCCGCGGACCTCGCGCTGCTCAAGGCCCTCGTCTATTATCCGGACTCAGCGGTGGCCAAGGCGACGGCGACAGTCTTCGCCAGGCACCTATGGTACTTGAGCGAGCGCCTCGTCACCCTGGCCATCTTCGACGAGGGTATCGACTTGGCGACAAAGCGGGAGATGATTAAAGCGATGGAAGAAGAGGAAGGATCGGAGGATCCCCCGCGGCGTATCAATGTGGACCTGTCCACCGCCTCAATCGCCAACAATACATTGGCCAAGTTCACAACGACTACATCAAAGGAGTTCTTCAAGGTTCTGGACATCAGCACCGCCTTCCTGCTCAAGGATCCGGAGGAGTGGCGGACGGACCCAGCCTTCATCGCCGCATCCCGCCGAGTCCAGGCCCTTCAAGTTGTCAATGAATTCGCGGAGCGCGGGTGGCGTTGATGCAGTCTTTCAACCTGGCCCTTACCAAGAGTGAAGACCAAAGGCAGTTCCTCTTACAAGTGGTCGAGAAGCACCGCTGTGACTTCCCAACCGCCCGCAAGTCCACCGTGACCTCTGCAAAGTAGGCAACAATGAGAGGGAGATGGGCGCCCATGATACCCCCCCCCCCCTTGAGGGGCTAATACTCGAGTTGAGGGGGACCTAGAGTTGAAAGTATGAAGTCCAGTTATATGTTTTAGGTCAAGATTAGTAGCTTGAACAAACTAGAAGTGATATTTTATTTGCTAGAGGCATAGAACATCATGATCTAAAATTTCTACTTTTCGAAAATATACAAACTTTGACCGTATTGAGGCAGTTCTAAATATTGTTTTATTTCAAAAATATTTTACACACGATATTTTTTGACAAAATGGAATCAGAAACGCGCCCGTCCCGATAAAAATTCAAACTTTCGAAAATAAGTGTCACCCTAATATATATATATATATATATATATATATATATATATATATATATATTATATATATATATATATAAACACACAAGATGTTATCAAATTATGTTTCATAAGTTAGTAACATATTGAGAACGTCAAAGTGAAGAAAAAAGTTCCTATGAACATAAATTCGCAATCGCTTCGTTTCCGAGATACATTGCTTTTTCGCCGAGGACGATCCAATTAAAATGAAAGTCATTCAAGTTTATCAAAGTTTATTTACAGCAACTGCTCAAAATGGTTTCCTTGCATCACAGTATACATTAGGGTATTTCATAAATACAAAAGTGTAAAATTTTTATGGGCTCTGTACATTTTCTGGTTTCATTTTGTATCATAAAACACTTGAAAAAGTTTCAGAGCTCTACGTTAAGTGCAAGTGCTGATTTTAAACATTGATAAATTCCACACACACACACATATATGTATATATTAGACATGGGGTCTATTACTGGGTTTCTATTACTGTTACTTTTGATTTCTTCTATTACTATTACTTTATTTTTCATTTATTATTATTGGTCATTCCATGTCAATTCAGCCACCCGAGAACATGACCATCTCAGAATTTCATGATATTTGGTACATTAGTAGGTATGTGTGAGAAACTAAAATTCCCCAAATTTTAGAGCTGACTGACCTTTGGTTGCTGAGATACGGGGTCACAAAATTTGGACCTTTGACTTGATTTTTTTTACCTACTGTCAAATTTCAAATTGCTGTAGCCACATGACTAATAAAGCCAGAGTTCTGATTCTAGTGTCATTTTGAAGCTCATAAACAGCTTGTCATATTATCTCTTGTCATAAGCCTCTAAAATGAAAATTTAAAAAAAATATCCTTGACCTTGACCTTTGACCTTAAATAAAAAAAATATACCATCCCCGATTTTTTCAATGGTTTTTACAAATGTTCACTTACCAATGTGAAACATGTTCCTAAAAGGTTAGAAGTGGCCAGTGAAAAGTATGAGCAGGAAGTAGGCTACTTTTAATTAAAACTAACCTTTAAATAAATCCAGATCTTTGAGTTTTTTCATTGATACAAATCTTCTCACTGCCTTTGGGATAAACACATCACTCCCACATACATAGACAAACACTTTACACTGGGATAAGGGAACCTCTGGGCGAGGCTTGAACGGCTGTCAGTTTTTCGGCGCTGAGGGTTTCGACCCTGGAGGTTACTAACAACAACAACATGACCCATCTTTCATTGGGTTGATACGGGCATGCCCAGTGAAAAAAAAAATATATATATATATATATGCCTACTGTATATATCTACCACATATAACTTGAATGTGTAACTTACTTTTCTCTGTTGTAATTCTATGAGGGCCTTGGAGGCCTTAGCAGTTTCCTCCTTGGTGAGGTAGTATAGTCTTCCAGTTGCAGTAGAGGCCTCTACCTTTGTCAAAACATCAGACTATGTAATTGTAAGAATATCTGGTTGATGAGGAAAAAAGAATGATGGGTTGGGACCATGAGGATGAAGAAAAGATATTTTTACTTCCCTCTTCTCAGTTGTTTTGTCCAAAATGCATGCTAACCACCAAAGGTTATCATATACAGCAGTGACAAAACCATGTAGTTTCTCTTCAGGTATAAGTTCTTCTTCATTGACTTTCTCAATACGTGAATATCCTGATGCTGAGAAATGATTAACCTCTAGTGAAGTTAATGAAACTGGTTTTAAATGGTGTATTTTCTGAGTACCAGCAATTGTTCTTGCTTTTGAATGTCTAGTTTGGAGGAGAAATTCTTTATTTTCATAATCTTCATTGGTTGAAAAATGTGGTGTAATAATTAATATTATCTTTGGTAAATATATACAGCTGTTGTGCAATAAGGATTTGTTTATCATAAAGCCGTTGCAGACTAGCTTTAGCAGCTAACCTCTTAACAGTGCCTCCTACACCATCACATGGTCCCTTCCCATGGCTTATTGTAAAAAAAATTCCACTCTGCATCAATTCCAAAGTCATCTTTGTGATGGCAAAGATTCAGGAAGTTTTTGCAGTTTTTATATTGTCTAGCACAGCCATCTGAAAAGTATTGATTTTGTTGATGGATGGGATGTTCTCTTTTATGAAGTTTATGAGATGCTTTTGAAACAAATGTACTGCAACTGTGTTATGAATATTACACTCAGATATGACAACAAAGCTTAGGTGAGCCATCTCATTTTGCTTGTTATAATACAAAACAAATGGATGTAGAGTTGCCATCTGATTGTTCCACCTCATCTTGGAGAACAAAAGAGTAATTTTCGGCAAAATCGCACACTACTCGGACTTCACTTGGTTTCAGCGACATTTTAGTTTCGTTGTAATAATTAGCTTGCATCTTGGTCAGGAAATCATGGATTTGGTATTCTTGAAGTTTGCTACAGAATGTTCAATATATTCATCTGAACTCACGTGAATTGATTCAAGATTGGACCTGTCTGTGTTGGTCCACTTCTTAAACTGTACTGAATCAATGCAGTTATCAAAAATATTTTGGAGTTTCTCTTTCAATGCTTTTGTGTCTCCACATTGTTTACATTCCCTAAGGCAACATTGCAATGAGGGTGGATTGCACTAAATCAAAGTAAGACAATGTCGTATATGGTTGATAGGATTTTCATTATTATCTTCAGTTAACTTATCAAATCTAGTTCCTACAAACATAATTTTAACATTCTGATGAATGGTACATACACATACTGAGTGAGTTCCTGATGCTCCGGCAATAATACATTGCTTTGGACGCACCTCTGCAAATTTGCTGAAGCCCACTTTTACCAAAGGATTTCTTTCTTTAAAAAGCTGATAAGCTTCTTTTAAATTGCATAGCAGTAGATGCTTCTGAAAATGTTTCCTCTCACCTGAGCTGTCCATAATGCTGACATAATCCTTTTTACCAGGCATTATTCTACTGATATCTTCTGAAAGATAAAATGCTTTGATTTTTTCTATAATGTTTTGTTCAATTTTCTTTCCAGGCCGAGGATTTGGAATTGAAAGGATACCCATTTCATTAGTAAGCTTTTGGCAACTGATGCTTTGTGCCTCGTTGTGTTGAATTCTGTAGCTATTTTTCTCTCACTCCAACTTTTTGGTAATACAGTCTGGATTTGTATTCTCTTCTTCTTTCACTCCTCTTGGTCTGCAAGTTGCTGAATTTCTCCTTCAGTTGATTTAATATTTCATCATAATCTTTTTCTATCTTAGTTTTTCTTTTTCCTGTATTAATATATCTCTTCCAGCAATTTCTCTTCTAATTTTCTCTTGACTGTTCCTGTAACTTTTGTTATTTTGTGAGATGCATAAGCCTCTGTCTCTCTTAGCTTTCTTGTCTTTATGGGAGTTTCTCCTAATGATTTTAATGAAATATTTAAAGTTGATAATTGAAATTCAAGTGCTGTGCTTGTTGATGCCTCATTGATTTCAAGTTCATTTTCAGATGAAGATATTTCAGGAATATTACTAGTTTCTTCACAGCAAGAGCTTTTTTCATCTTCATCTAAAGTTTTTTTTTTCAGGCAATGATTCTAGCATTTTCCTACACTGCTTACAAAGCCTGTGATCAACTGTTAATTTGATTTCAGGCCTTTTATCAATTAAATATTGAGGTACAATTCGTAGACTTTTGGTTCGACGCTGTCCTTTGTGTGATTGAAAGGGATCAGCACATTTCTGTTTAAGTTTAGCCATTTTTTAAAAATTAATGTATTAAAACTAGTAAGTTATATTTAAATGGCATTCCTTAATAGAAATTAATTTAGAATATTAAAACTAGCAAGTTATATTTAAATGGCATTCCATAATTTAGAAATTCACTTCGAATATTAAACAAATATTTTCTGAAAAGGTGAAAAAAACGAATTATTTAAAGGTTAATTTTAATTAAAAATACTTCCTGATCATACTTATCACTGCCCACTTATAACCTTTTAGGAACTTGTTCCACATTGGTAAGTGAACATTTGTAAAAAAAAATTTAAAAATTGGTGATGGTATACTTTTTTTATTTAAGGTCAAAGGTCAAGGTCAAGGATATTTTTTTTTAATTTTCATTTTAGAGGCTTCTGACAAGAGAGAGAGTATGACAAGCTGTTTAAGAGCTTCAAAATCACACTAGAATCAGAACTCTAGATTTATTAGTTATGTGGCTACAGCAATTTGAAATTTGACAGTGAGTAAAAAAATCAGGTCAAAGGTCCAAATTTTGTGACCTCGTATCTCAGCAACCAAAGATCAGCCAGCTCTAAAATTTGGGGAATTTTAGTTTCTCACACATACCTACTAATGTACCAAATATCATGAAAATCTGAGATGGTCATGTTCAAATTCACCTTTTTCTGGGTATTCCACTCATTTGGAAAGTATCTTTATGTATATTTAAATGCAATTAGAAGCAGTGTGTTAACAGATATTTGTTTTAACCAAATCATTACAATTTCAGAGACTGTAGGTCTTGATCAATTTTACTTTATTGAAGGAAAAAATTTGTCACAATATTAGTTCACAATTTCACATACATGTTTATTTTAGTTTAGAGTAGATTTAGTTCAATTTTCAGTTCTTTGGTCACACAATATGTCAATTGCCACTGTAATAGAAAAGTAATTGACTATTATCTATTACTTTGCCTTCTATTACTATTACAGCCAAAAAATTATGATCTATTACTATTACTGGAAAAAACATGTAATAGTCTATCACTATTACTATTACCCCATGTCTGATATATATATATATATATATATAATATATATATATATATATATATATATATATATATATATATATATATATATATATATATAGTGTTCAGGTCGACCCTAGAAATATGGAAATTGGCGGAATTACTCTGACAAACTTCAAATACCAAATACAAATTACAAATTCCGCCAATTTCCATATTTCTAGGGTCGACCTGAAACACCCTGTATATAGGGAATTTATCCGAAACTTTTTCAAGTGTTTTATGATACAAAATGAAACCAGAAAATGTACAGATACCATAAAAATGTTACGCTTTTGTATTTATGAAACACCCTAGACCTAGACTGTATGCTTCAACGCGTCGTTGAAAATTTTGTCGCATACGTTCGAAAACGCCGACATGGTCGCGTATTGTTTCTGAACATTCTTGAACATCATGTCACAATTCATCTATATTATTAACTTCTTTCGCGTAAACAAGATTTTTTTAAAATAACCCCACAAGTAAAAGTCAATTGCATTTAGGCTCGGAGACCTAATTAAGATAGATAATCGCCTATTAGAATACCTTTCAGCATACCGGCGTTAGGCAGCAGCTGCGTTGCCAAGCATTTCTCCTAACACGAGATGCATATCAGCAAGTTCTTCAAAAGAATACTGCTCCATAACGCTTTGTAACATTACACGAGACACACGTGAAATGAAGGATATAATTTTGTTTTCTGAAATGACAACTAACAAAATACTATCAAAACCAGGGCTGGCAGGTCGGACCCGGACCCGGACCCGGGTTTAACCCGAAAGTGAGATAAGACCCGGAACCGGACCCGATAGTGAATTAGAAAAAAGACCCGGACCCGGACCTGAAAGTGAAGGACCCGCACAGCCGGGTTTTTAGTTTACAAAATTTGTGTGTGCACCTTTAGATTTAGCAACAATGTATTGGATTATCACTCCACCCTCCAAATGACTCACTGGAAGTGGAGAGTTAACTGTGACGGAAGAATAACCTAATCCTAATATATTTTATTGTTTGTTTGTGAGTTGTGTACTTTGTACATTGGTTGGTCTCCAGTGCTTCGTTTGCTATTTGAATTTGCAATGCCTTTACAAGGTCTTTTCTCGGTGGGGAGTGGTAGCAAAAAATTAGCCTTATTTTAAATATAATAATATTGATGAAACATCTATATGCCAAATTGAAAAGTGTGGAAAAGTGTATAGTGGCAATCATGTGACAAGCCGAAAGCGACACCTAGAATCGTGTCACCCAGACATATATCGTAAAGTTGAGGATCATGATAAAAGCCTACCTAGCACTCGCAGTACTTCGAAAACTCAAATACAAACCAAGGGAATGAATGTAGGCCAAACTAGTGTTAAAAACTTTTTTAAACAAATTAAAGTTGGAGTTCACCCGCAACTTCATAAGAAAACTTTAGAAAATGGCCTGATTTCGTGGGTGACAATAGACGGGCGGCCTTTTAGCATTGTAGGAGATATTGGATTTAAAATTTTACTTGAACCATTTCTATCTGCAATGAATATAAACATGAACAGAAAAAATCTTGCTACTTTGATTCTCGATAGAGCAATAGCTGAAAAAAATAAGTTAAAAATACTTCTTAAAAAAAAATGTTTCATTTAAAAGTAGATTGTTGCAGCCGCTTAGATAGAGGATTTTTAGGTATTCAAGCCCAATATGACTGAAAACAAAATTGAAGTGAAAACATTGGCTGTCAAGGAACTTCACTGCTCGCATACAGGTAAAAATTATTTACATGTCACACAAATATATATATATATATATATTATATATATATTGTACAATATTACAGTATATGTAAAAGAATGTTACTTTAAATCTAAATCAGTAATAAATAATTAATTTCATAGGAGATGTTTTGAAACAAATCATTCAGTCTGTGTTAACCGAGTACGACTTGGGATCTGCACAAGTTGTATCCATTGCAACAGACAACGGGTCCGATATGATCAAATGCTGTCGCCTTTCCATTTGAGTTCACTCAAAAAAAATATAGAATTTGTTTTCACAAAATTAATTAAAATTTAAAATAAGGGGCTGAAGAGAGCAATCATACATCGTACTTTGCCCCTTAGCAATGCGTGTATAACTATACCTAGTTACTATTAAATATTAATACAATTAATACACCTACTTTCAAATATTTCCAAAATCGGATTAATTAATATATATGGTTAGGCTACTACCGTATAGCCATATAATGTTTTACTATGTTTCAGAAAACGTGTTAATGTAGCTACGGTAGCAATCTTATTACCTATCCTATACCAGATTATAATTATTACATTTTTAATAATGGACCCGACCCAGACCCGGGTCATATACTGAAAGACCCGACAGGACCTGAAAGTGAACTTTCGGGTCCGACCCGGACCAGGACCCGAAAGTAAATTACAAAAATGACCCGGACCCGGACCCGACCCGAAAGTGATAGACCGGCACAGCCCTGATCAAAACAAAAGAAAAATAGCTATGTTCATAGGAACTTTTTTGTTCATTTTGACGTCTGAATATGTATACTAATTTATGAAACAAAGTTTGATAACACCCTGTGTGTGTGTATATATACGGTGTCTCAGAAGTCGCGCACCATATTTATAGGTGCGGATGACCTGACTCTAAGGTGCGCGACTTCTGAGATACCCTGCCTATATATATATATAGGGTGTCCTATAAGTTCGGTCTCAGGAAAATTTATTTCAAATTAAATAAAAGTAATACATTAGAACGAAAACAAATGTTCAAATTCATGTCTTGTTTTGGGACCTTTTTTTTTTGTTGCAGGTAGAATAACGCAATGGCTAATATGGAAGCGAGACCTCCGCCTTTTCCTCACGAGTGTAACTCACTTCCATATTAGCCATTGCGCGTTATTTTACCCGCAGGTTCCAAAACAAGACCTCAATTTGAACATTTGTTTTAGTTCTAATGAATTTTAGGTTCTTTTGCATTATCCTCCCAACACTAATTTTTTTATATAATGTTGGTTTGGTTTTGGTTATGGTACTTTATTTTCCTTCCATTATAAAAAAAATTAGTGTTGGTATTAGGTTAGGTTAGGTTAGGTTACGGTAAAAACAGCCCGCCGTAGGCGTTAGCCGTTATAAAAAAAAATTAGTGTTGGGAGGATAATGCAAAAGTACCGAATTTTACTTTTGTAAATTTAACTTGAAATAAGTTTTCCTACGAGGCCACAATTATGAGACACCCTGTATATAGACGCCACTTACGGTAACGAGTTCTAAAAGGCATTGCGCATAAACAGGAAACTAGACGGCGAATACAAATAAATATACAAAGAAATAACAATAACACTAAAATTCTCTTTAAAATTCCATCCGAAAAATTTACATGCAACTCTTGTCCAACACGAATTTCGAGGACAAATTCGTAAGGAGAGGAAAAAAAAGGGGAAGAGAGGGGTTCCCCATTTAAATATTTTGGCGTGTACGAGTGAATTCAAATGCTAACAAGAAAGAAAGGAGGAAGTTGATCCAAAATAAAGGGGCGAGGAAAGACCTTCCAAGTCGCTCTTTATGCTAAGTAAACACACACCGTCACTAAAGTTTAAGCGAGTTTCGGACAAATATTCCAGTAATGTGAACGCTATACGAGGACTTACATACCGACCTGGGACCTCACATACCGACCTGGGGCCTCGCATACCGACCGACAGCAATACATACGGAGGATTGACAAAAGTAAATAGACTCTACGATGATTGTCCCTGAAGAACAAATGGCAAAGCTCATCAATGGAATGCCAGAACGCGCGTCACCTTCGCATAATGCAAAAAGGAAACCAAGACGATTCTAAATATATTCATTCGATAAATCTATTATATAAATATAAATAAATATAAATAAATCTCTTATTATTTACTGACATTTATTATCAAATAAAAAAAAATATGCAAAAAAAAAGTGTCTACTTCTGTCGACTCTCCTTCTCTACCCTCTCTATATACAATGGAAATTCTATCCTGCCACTTTTACGCACCATGGATCTTACAAATGAAAAATCTAAATAATAATAATAATAATAATAATAATAATAATAATAATAATAATAATAATAATAATAATAATAATAATATAATAAAATATATTACCTAAAAAATGTGTTAATGCCCTACAGTACCATTATCACGGAGAAAGGCAAAGCATTAAAAATGGCGGGATTAGATGCTTGATAAATGCGCTGGCAGGATTATTGCCGAGAAATCCTTTAAAGAATCATATATATAATATATATATATATATATATATATATATATATTATATATATCCCTCCCAAATATTCTAAATCCTCTCTGACCCCAATTTCCCCTCGCCCCACTAACACCATCAAATCCCCAAACCCCAAATAGGGCCATCCTCCCCGTTTTAATACACTGTTTCAGCATTTTCGGAACAATTCTTTCTAATATTTTATCCGCAGAAGAACTCCGCTGCAAGACTTCAAAATTTCATGTAAACAAGAAACGCGTGCGTGGCGCGCACACACACACACACACACATATTATATATAATATATAATATATATATATATATATTATATATATATATATATATATATATATTATATACTGTATATATATATATATATTAGACAATAATAAAATATGCTTAGAAATACGATTAAATACGTGTGTGAATGTGGGTGTGTGTAGGCAACTGGGCATAAGTGAGGTCGAGGGAGTAATAATTCACAAATGTAGTGAGGTAAATTTGTTTTGAGCTAACACTTTTGATACCTCGGAACTTTAACAAGTTTATATATAAAAATCTTTAAACATTTTCACTATCGAAAAAAAAAGAGAGAGGTTGCTCCTGATTAGGTTAAGCTACGCTAGGTTAGTTCAAGTTAGCTGCTCGGCTACATTAGCGAGTACCTCACTATTTAGTGACAACGGAAGAAAACCTTCGCGCCTTCATTTGCGTCCGAAACGCATATTACGCCCTTCTCGGTTCGATGGCACCGAGGTGAGGTGTACCGTTTTTTAGATATATGGATTAAAAAAGTCGGTACCTTGCGTACGGGGAGATGCGTACGTGTGTGTGTGTGTGTGTGTGTGTGTGTGTGTGTGTGTATTCACGTCGCATTCCTATGCAACCCAGATCTGATAATAAGAGCGGACTTCGGGATTAAAATAAAAGTGAAAGAGGCGCGTCACGGACGAGATTAATGGCACGGATTTAATCCCGAAGGTCGGAGTAGAAACAAAATACAGCTATAAAAGGCGTTACCAAGGCGCGAAAAGTGCAATGTTCTTCCACGAGAACGAACGCGCGAACGCGTGCGCGCGCACACACACACACACATAGACAATGCACGAATCTCCGCATAAACGAGATACCGATTTTATAATTATTATCAAATCTATACACCTAAAAGTTAATTAACCAAACCTGAGTTAATCTAACCTAACCGCCATCGAACCGAGAAGGATGCGATAAGTGTTTCAAGCGTTTCGGGCGCAAGTGAGGGCTCGAAGGATGGTTTCTGTTAAGTCATTAAATAGTGAGGTACTCCCTAACCTAACCTAATCGAGACTAACATATATTTTTTCCCGACAGTAAAAACGTTTCTAGATTTTTTTATATAAATTTTTAATGTTCTGAGGTACCAAAAGTTTTACCTCACAAAAAAATACCCCATTTCAACTAAATCGTCACACTCAACTTCACTTATACCGTTGCCTACGAGCGCACACGCACGCGCGCACATAAAAAACTGCAACAAACCTATATAAAAAGTAAAAAAAGTCTAACTATTATTATTAAATTATTATAAATTAATTAATTAATTATTTAATAAATAACTTTGCGGTGCTAATTTTTGGCGAGTCGAGCTGTAAAGTTGTCACGACAGCCAAAGAGGAGAGGTAGATAGATACAGTAGTAGATGGTTGGTACTCACGAGAAGCCTTCAGCAGATAGTTATAATGTTATAATGTTTCAGACCAACAAAGACCCTAGGATCCACTCATGGCTGGTCTACCTAACTCTGTATTGTGCATGTCCTCCGTGGTGGCGGAGGGGACCTACAATTTTACGTGGGTTCCGAACCACAAAGAACATAAGAACATATGAAATTTTTATAGTGGGCACACTAGGGGCCACTTCGGCCCATCGAGGTGGCTCCACTATGTAAAAACTGCCTGTACATTGGCAACAACCAATTTTTACAAAACTAAATAATTATCAATTTAAAACTAAAGATAGAATCTCTGGATCCAGAGGATCAAGTCATAATAGACTACTATCCACAAATATGTTACACTCTATATCTATTTATAACCGACATGCAAATATATCAGATCCAAAGAATCCAGTCAATTTCATTACGGTATCCATCAATACCAGTACCTTGCCAACCAAAAATAAGTCACGGTCCATATCAATTGCGGACCAAGTTACAATTTACTACCATATACATTACAATATATATACTTAGTAGGAAAAGTGTAGGTGTGGCTGTAAAGACTGTACAGTAATGTAGAAATGTGCGTGCACCCATTATGGGTCTCCCATTTAAAGGTGTTTGTGGGGCAAGTGAAGATCATGAGTTTTTCAATACCTCACAGTACTATGGGGGGCACCGATCGGCAGAGGAATCTCTTTAAATAGGGTGTGTAAGGACAGAGAGTATCCCCTAACCCAAGATGCTGCCTCCCAATATCCCACAACACTTGTAAAACTATGTTTTCTTAAATTTGTTCTACATCTTGGCTTAAATAATTTCATACTATGACCTCTAGTCTGGTTATTGTGATCTTTAATGAAAAGAGAATCAAAATCTATCTTATCCAACCCTTAATTTTACTACCTTAAACTATACCCACTCTATCAACATATGCGTCTAATCGATTTTTAAACATGTTTATAGACGTGCTACTAATTACTTTTACCGGTAAACTATTCCAGCTATTTACTATTCTATGCGTAAAAAACGTTTTTGGCAACTGCTGTCTCGAACCTTCTACTTGTCAACTTACACCCGTTATTTCTAGTCCTATTATATTGAGATATTTCGAAAAAGCTATCTCTATCTACGTTATCGAACCCATTCATAATTTTGAAAACCTGGATTAGATCACCCCTTAGCCTCCTAGTCTCGAGTGTAGTCAATTTTAACTGTTTAAGCCTATCCTCGTACGACTTTGACCTAAGCGACGGAATCATCTTAGTTGCTCGTCTTTGAACTCTTTCGATTTTGTCTATATCTTTTCGCATATGCGGATTCCAAAATTGGATCGCGTACTCCAAATGGGGTCTAACTAATGATTTATAAAGAGGAACTATAATATCGCGCGATTTGTACTCAAAATTCCGAGCTATAAAACCTAGCACTTTGTTCGCTTTATTGACCGCTGCTGTACTTTGTTTCGCTACTTTTAAATCACCAGTGACTATAACTCCTAAATCTTTTTCTACGGTCTACGCTTGTTAACTCCTTCCCTGACATACTACACGCAAAATTACCGTTACGCGAACCTATATGTAAAATTTTGCACTTATCGGCGTTAAATCTCATTTGCCATGTGACTGACCAATCAACGATTTTATTCAATCATTCTGGATTTTACCTCTATCTTCGTCATTAATAGCCCTACCACCCAGCTTCGTGTCATCCGCAAACTTTGAAACTGTACTGACTAGTGCATATAACTGTCGTCTCGCTCCAAGACGAATTACTAACAAATAAGCACCGAGCATGTTCGCGGTATAGGAACGAAACGTCAGCAAGTCGAAAAAAGTAAGGAAGAAATATTTGTTCGTTTTAACATTATAATTATCATTATTATTGCTATTATCATCTACTGTTTTATGGATGATATTCTGTCTGTTATTATAATAATAATAATAATAATAATAATAACAATAATAACAACAAAGATGCTGGCGGTCCTATCCCTTGCCCCGTTCTCCGGCCCCACCAAAAAAAATTGGTTCCGTGTACGGAGCAACCAACAATGGAGAGACATAAAATAGGAGCCTAAATGGATCTCAGCGTTTCGAATGGAGTTGGAATCGAATTAGCCGTCACCGGTTGTCACTTCCACGAGGGGAAGAGAGAGAGAAGAATAGGGGAAGGAGAGAAAGGAGAGGGGAGAGAGGAAAGAGGGGGGGGACAGAGGAGAAGAGAACGATTCCTAATAATGGAAGGAATGTGACTACAAGAAGACTAAAATGGTGAATAAAAGAGGGGAAAAAAGGGTAGAATGAGGGGAAAAAGAGGATCGGGAGGATGAAGAAAGTGCTGACGAAGTCTTATGGTAAGACGAAAAGTAAAAGAGAAAATTAAGGTTTATAAAAGAATTAGTGGAGGAAAATGAAAGTAAATCATTTGAGGGGAAAACACGAGTAAAAATATTGATGAAATTCAAAAACAATAAGAAAGAAATGAGAAAAGCTCTCTGAAAATTGAAAATGAAAGTGAAATGTAAGTAAAAATGCATTACAAATATCATGGGAAATGTTATACAAACACTAAAGAAAACTGACGTGAATATCATTTTACTTTAAAATCTAAATTTCGCTCCCCCTCTCCCTTTTCTCAAAAGCCAAGCAAAACAAAGACCAAAAAAGAGAGGTTAAAAAAAAAAAAAAGAGGCAATAAACTGAGAAAACTGGGACTTAGTTGGATTCGAACTCGCGTTACGCAGTTTCAGATTCAGCGCGCTCTTTGATCGCGTCATTCAGACCCCCCCCCCCCCAACCTTTTGATCCTAAATAAAAGTATTACACTCAAAATGGAATTACCTTCGAAAGAAGCGTCTTACGTTTTATGCTACAAAGTCGCTTATTTCTCATTAAACTGAAATCTAGTCCAATGTTACGCTGTAAATTAACTATTTTAATATGGATTTAGTCCAATGTTACGCTGTAAGTTAATTATTTTAATACGGATTTACTTACTTACTTCTCTGATTAAAAGAGGGAAAATGACTGTCAAATAATAAACAAGGAAAATACACACAAAAGGTTGCCTCAAGGTACCTATGAATAAAGTAAAGGAGTTATACCCATTACTAACAACCTCTTACCAGATGTCAGTGGGTGGGCGACAAAGGATTATTTAGTAGTGAATGTAGCTTGGAATACGTTTTAAAGGCATACAAAAAATCTCTACAGGCAAAATGAAAGACAACGAACCTCTCTTTCTCTCTTACACACACACACACACAACCTAGATAAGACTAATAATTTCTTTGATATTTGAATTTTTAAAAAATCGCCAAGTTAAAAGTAAAAATTACGAGGTAATGGGAAATAATCCTCGGAATTATAGTGTTACTCCGAGAAAACAACCTCATAAGTTGGATAAACTATCACGCACGCGCGCGCACGAGAGAGAGAGAGAGAGAGAGAGAGAGAGAGAGAGAGAGAGAGAGAGAGAGAGAGAGAGAGAGAGAGAGGAGAGAGAGGTTCTCCTTATATACGGAGTGCATAAAGCATCAATTATGAACTATAAAGCCACGCACCGCTGCCACCAACGAAACAAACTGTTTCAGAAAGAGAATAAGAAACATTTGGGCAAAGAATAAACAAATGCTCGAGAGAGGACGAGCAAAATTGGCCTCAAATCCAAAGATTTACCTATCTGTTGTGAAACGACACCGGCTCCTCTCAACGACAGTTTAGGAGGACAGGAGGACGAACAAATTGAACGAGGAGGGCGGAAATCGGGGAAAGTATATGAAAAGAAGAAGAAATGAAAGGAAAAGTGGAAGGTAGAAGGGACGGTGGAAGGACGATAAAAGAAGTAAATAAATAACTTACAAAATTTATTCACTCGTTTACATCCGTTAACGAACGTTTAAATTGTTGTCATTTTGTTTTATGACTTCATAAACACTGCCCGACTTCTATATCAGTCAGAGAACAGCAGCGAGTGAGGCACGTAATCTTTTTTTTTTTTTTTTAAGTCGTCCGCACACGAAAATTTATTATTCTTTAAACCCATTTCAATAATAGCTCACTTTATAAAACAGTCGTTTCCTGCGCAGTAAACATGAAAAGGACAAATTCTTGTCGGAGGAATCATGCACGGTTGAAATTGTGAGCAAATAAAAGCGATCAGATCTCGCAATAGGTAGTGTCTGGGAAATTGCCTTGATTTTTACCAGCATATTCTCCTCTCCCCCATCCCCTTCGCCCCCTCTCTCTTTTACTACTTTCTCTCTACCTTCCGATTCTCAATCGCGTAAAAGTAAATAAAAGATTCGATTTGAAAAACGATTCCGCAAAACGTAGTTAAATCTTTCGCATTAATTGAGGTCAGTGATGGAGAGAAATTAGAACTTTACACAGAGTTTCCCTATCAATCATTTATTGGTAAAGATCTGTCCAATGGTTTCCTTGTAACATTATGAACGTGCAAAAGGAGGGGAAAATTTGAAAAGGCGAAATAGTCTTTATATATATATATATATATATATATATATATATATATATATATATATATATATATTATATATATTACACACACACACACAGAGGATTAGAGGATTGACAAAAGTAAATAGACACTCAGTTTTTCCAGTGTTTTTTATTTGATAATAAAAAGTGAATAAATAATAACAGATTTATTGAATCAATATATTTAGAATCGTGCTGCTTTCCCCTTTAAACAATTATGTAAAGCTGACACGTCCTGCCATTCCAATGATGAGCTTTGCCATTTGTTCTTGAGGACAATCATCGTTGTGTGCTATTTACTTTGTCAAACCTCTGTGTATATACTGTACACTGTACACCAAGAAAGATCTGTCCATCATGAGGAAAAGTAGTATTCAAAAGGTAGAATACAATAAAATAAACCAATAACAATTAGGGATATCTCGCAAGTACAATGAACATCGATGGTTCTTCACTATCTTTTCGTACACCTGAGGGGAATGTAAATGTTCCTCTGTACGAACAATGAATCCATTTTTACAGTTATACCGAATGACCGGCCACGCCATGAGACACCATTTCTACCAAATCTAACAGTGGGCTTAATACGACGAGGGTACATAGAAGGCTTCAGATGGACTTCACACCCACATTCAACCTCCAGGTACAAACTGCAGAAATGTAGATTCATCGGAGGCCACCGCATCTTTTCAAAACCCGAGTCGTACAAATCACTTCCAACCCACAATCCCCCTCCATTTTTTGTTGATGCGTTCATACCTCTCGGTATAGAAGGGTTTCCTCCGTGCAACTTGTCCTCTATAGCCAGGGCGATGTCGAGAGCCGAATCCTGACGGTCACTTGGGGTATCCCTTTAGCGCTATCATTGTTGATGGTCTTCCTGATCAAAGTATACTGGTAAGAGATGCGAGTGAAATGCCCAGATATTTAACGATACACCCGTTTCTCTGGACAGATTCTGAGTGGCCTACAACACGAACACACATTTTACTACAGACATCGTAATCTAGACTTTTAGAACGTTTTGCAATGTCAAGGTCCACAAAATAAGGTAACCAAATAATTTTGGTAGAGAAGTTACTGTACAGGGTGTCCCATAAGTCCGGTCTCATGAGAAAATTTATTTTAAATTAAATTTACAAAAGTAATACATTAGAACTAAAACAGATGTTCAAATTGATGTTTTGTTTTGGGATCTTTTTATTTTGTTGCAGGTAGAATACAATGGTTAATACGGAAGTGAGTTACACTCCTGAGGAAAAGGCCTCCGCCTCCATTACTTTTGTAAAATCACACGCGACTCGAGTCGTCAATCGTGAGTCGCAAGACGATCCTGTGTGCGGCCGGCCTTAAACTTAAAAAAACTACGTCCAAAACTTATGTAGGCCTATCATATGCCCACTGTCTGTACTTCCAAATTTAACATTATGTTTAGTATCAAAAATCTCTCTCTCTCTCTCTCTCTCTCTCTCTCTCTCTCTCTCTCTCTCTCTCTCTCTCTCTCTCTCTCTCTCTGTAGCCAATATTCGATGAAGGAAGGGGTTTTGTAGATATATTTTATTACCATTTTAACTGCCTGAATAAATTGACATATCTGTTATCTGTTTGGGGAACCATTAGAGGGGTTTAACCGGCTAATCGAGTGATGTTGATGCACGGTTGATACCGTTGAACTGTAGTTGATATTTGTGACAGTTCACAAATTAGTACCGATTCAACGTTGATAAAATAAAGTGCAAACAGCATTTCTAAGATATATTTCCATAAACTGTGAGGATATAATGTTTCTGTATTTACTGACTAAGGAATTTACATCACTACTCAATTTCAACCCCATTTCGATATCGATATACAAATTCGTGTCATTTAGAGTGCTATCTCGAAATTCCACATCGCTATTATTCCAATAAGAAGAAATTCATTCATCACTATTTCTTCATCATTATATCGACACAAATGTGCTATTGTACCTGGATATATATATATTATATATATTATATATATATATATATATATATATATATTATATATTAGTGATGTAGGTCACATCCGCATCCGCGGAACATCCGCACATTTTCTCGCATCCGCATCCGCACTTTGGACTGCGGATGTCGTGCGGATGTGGACCGTTGAGATAAAACGTCATTAATAAGCGGAAATTATGAAATTCTACTATATTAATAGAACTAGTTCATTGTGCGCAAAGTGATGCAAGCGACAAGCCGAGAGGCTGTTCTTGTATGAAGTTACTCTCTTGCAACCTACTTAGATCCACGTTACAAAGCTAAGTTATTTTCACCTAGTACATTAGAACGAGTTAAATCATCACTTGGCAAAGCAGTTGAAGAGCTTCAATCTCTTGAATCTGTCGCTTCGCCACCCACCAAAAGAATAAAAGTTTCAGTGACAGAACCAACACCTTCAACAAGCAAATCTATCACAGAATCTGTCTCTCAGTTTCTTGAGTCAAGCAGCAATGACGAGACCTACGCGATGTCAAAAGATGTAGTAAAAATGATCGAGAGCTATCACCAAGAAAAACGCCTGGCTGCATGTGACAATCCTATTAGTTGGTGGAAAAATACGCAGAATATCTATCCATACTTGAGTAAACTTGCAAGGAAACATTTAGCCTGTCCTCCAACAAACGTACCAAGCGAGAGATTATTTAGCAGTGCTGGATTAATATATGATGAAAAAGAAACAGACTGGCAGCAGAAAAGGCAGAAAAATTAATGTTCCTTAAGCATAACCTTCCTATAATTAAGTTTGAACATTAAACGATGAACATCTTAGTTTACTTTATTTTAATTACTCATTTATAAATATGCCTAATAAAACTTTAAACTTAATATAAATAGTTATCAAGCTAATTAAAGATCTCTTTCTATACGGGTGGAGGTTGGGGAAAGAGGTCGGTGGGGTGCATTTGAGTTGGGTTCACGTCCCGCATCCTGGTAACACAATTATGGTTTCTAATTGTGGCTGAAACTCAACAAAATATAACGAATTTATTTGCAGACGAATTCACTAATTGATTTCTATATTAGTTAGATGCTTGATATTATTTTATATGTTCAGAGAAAAGTACAGCAATTATTGTACAATTAATCAATTATACTACATTATAGCTACAGCTCTCTCTATATAATAACTTATTATATACGTTAAACACAACAAATCTCGAATATATCCTAAAAAATAACGAAAATGTAGACATCCGCATCCGCGGATGTTGAAATCAAACATCCTCATCCGCATCCGCATCCGCGGATGTGAAAAAAATGACATCCGCTACATCACTAATATATATATATGCTGATACACGGTTGATATCGCTGAAATAGGGTTGATATTGGTGATAGTTCATAAATTAGTATCGATTTTAATATTGATGCAACAATAGGTGTGCAAACTTGGGGTGCGAAGTAGGGATGGAAAATAACCGAAAAGTGTAAAACCGGTTTTCACCGTCGCTATATTCTTAAAACCGGTTTTTACCCGTTTTCACCGATGGCATTCTGTATGCTTTTTAGGGAGGTAAATGATTAAAATATTAAACAGAAATAAGGTTTTAATTGATTCAATCAAGTATGTGTAACATTTGAATGAAAAAGTTTATTATCGAACTTGATTTTTGAAATAACACTTGAGAAAACAAAGAGCATTAAGTGTCTGATCTGACATTCTTGATCGAATCTTTGTGACGAATAAACCAGCAGCTGAAAACACTCTCTCGGACTCTACGCTGGTGGCTTTTATTTTAAGCAACGCCTCGTACATTCGATCCAAATTTTCGCTTCTATTCAAAGTAGCTTCAAAATATTTGAATTCATTGTTTACGTCAAAGGTCTCAGAAGAATCTTTCTTGGGTTTCATTTTCAGTTTGTTCATCTCACACATGTACTCGTTCATAAGTTGATCGTCATCATTTACTTCATGACCTGAGCTGCATTGTGAATCTTCGAGTTTCGAAGCAATTGATTGGACTTGGTCGTCTGTTTCTGAAATCTGGCAAGCTTCTGGAAAAAGCCTCTTAAATGTAGGATCCGCATACTTCTTAAGTGCTTGTCTTGAAGGAAAGAGGAACGGTGCTGATGATTCATTTTTCAAGACCTCGGGATTGTGGAGAAAACTCAGCAAAGCGACAGCTTCTTTTTGTCTTCTCTATGAGTAGCGATCAATGAGACACTGACGTAGCTCAAAAGCTAAAGGATTGTTTTTGCTTTAAAATTTATGCAAAATGAACTTCATGGAAGATTCAGCTTTGAGCAAATTTGCATCTTCGCAACAGAGTCCCTTCAAAACAATTTCCAGTGGACGAAGCGTGTCAAAGAGGCTCTCTAGAGCATTCCATTCTTCATCTGACATCGTCTCTGTTGAGCGTATCACTCTGAGGGCCTTTGGAATGCAATTTTTGAGTTTCAAAAATATTTCTATCATGGCCAAAAGACTGTTCCACCTCGTTCTACAGTCAAGGATAAGCTTCATTTCCTTTCCATTAAATTCATCTTTGACAAAATCCTGCAATCTCTCATTTTTCAAAGGAGACTTTCGAAATATGCGACAGATTTTTCTCACCTTATTTATTACTTTTAAGTAATCTTCTCGAAGTTTTGGAAGAACAATTACGTCATCTATGTCGGACTCAAAAATTGTATCAGTGCATAAAATTTCACACTCATCTTCGCTTAACTCATGTGCAGAGTATTCATCTTCTTCGTTGGCTTCATCTTCAGGGGTAGGGTCACTTTCCCCTTCAACTGAATTTTCAGCAGTTTTTGAATACAAGATATCCGAAACCGCGAGATGTATAGCATGTGCAATGCATTGCTGGTGATCAGGTACTATTTCTCTTCCAAATTTGACCATTACTGAGGCACCGTCGGTGGTGCAACCCACGATATACTTATCTAGGTCCAAGCCAAAGTCTTCCAATCTTTTCCTAACGATTGCAATAGTTTTGGTGCTATCGAGAGAACCATTTATTTTCATGAGACCAAGAGACCAATGTTGATTTTCATCATGAACATTAATATTAATATATCTTTGGTTTTGCAAAGATGTATACTCATCCATAGTTAATGAATAGCGGATTCCTTGTCTCACCTGATTCTTGAAGTAGTTGACCAATTCATGTTTCTTTTTCTCATAAAAACTAAGCACCATTTTTCTGACACCATTATGGGAAGTTGGATGAGGCTTGTCGTATTTTATCTTTCTTAGGCTTTCTTGAATGAATTCGCTTTTAGCAATTGATTGGAAACTCAGTCCATCTACACACGCAAGTTTCGAAATTTCCTCTTCTATGGACTTTTTTTGCACAAACTCTTCCACTGTTCTTTGTTTCTTCAATGGCTGATTAGTCTGGTCGATGTTTATGCCATGAATATTTTTCATGTGGGATGATAAACTTGAAGTAGAACCTCCACAACACTTTAAAACTTTGTGACACGTCATACACTCTGCTTCTTCTTCATTCTTACGAGTGAAATGATACCAAGCATTTGATTTATTTGACATGATGGAATATTAAATCTTAGAATCTTAACTGATCAATGTGCAATCATCCACATAACATTCAAGACTGAAGCATCAATTATTTACACTTATAAACAAACAAAAAACGATACGAAACGATGCAAAACGTAATTACTGTTTTTAAACGTTTGGAAACGTTTGTTTCATAGAAAATGGACCAAAGTGATCGGAGACGCGCAAAAATGCGAAAACCGGTTCTTTTCGTCGGTTTCGGTAATGATTAAAAATGTTCATCACCGGTTAAAAACCGGGTTCCATCTCTAGTGCGAAGGCAAAAAACAGGCCGGATAAGATCCGAGCCAAATGGTGACCATCGTGTAACGCAGGAGATTGCGGAGCTAGCTAGCTGCGCGTGTCGGCGGGCGGTGAGGTTGCCACATCCCAAACATCATCATCAATATATAACAGTATTTATATAAAATATTAACGGCAAATTGTGCGTTTCCTCAGGTCCATGAAGGATGCATGAGGAAGGAGTTGAAATAGAAAAAGAGACGTAACGTCGCCTCAGTTTCAATCACAATCCTCGTGAAAAATTCATGGAAAAAAACAAAAATTTCCAACGAAAATCCAATTTCTTTTTTACGTCATAAAAAATTCGATGAGTGTCCTCTTACAAGAAGACGAGTAGAGGACGCTAAATTCGGTTACAATTCTTATAATCATTTTAATGAAGATAAAGGACGCAAGATTCGAAAGCTGGCCATTGGGAGTTGGAAAAAAAAGGGGGGTTAGAAGTGAGGAGTAGGGATGCGGAGATGGGTGAAATGGAGTGCACTGTGCTTGTATTCGTTGTCCTCCGTCAAGAGGGAGGATACCCGTATTCGCAAGTATGACAAGGAGAGTGTGTTCGAACGTTAAAACAATAATCTCTTCTCTCGCATAAAAGGATATACAGGGTATCCAAAAGCTCCAATCTATTTCTCGTTCACTGCTTAGAAGAAATTGATAGGGATTTTTGAGACACCCGGTTTTTGATGTTCCCTTCCTTCGATTTTTTTTTTTTAATTCAGTGGACTAGAAAATGTAAAAATTTTACTGCTGAAGACAGGGACAGAGTTCGCTTCAGAGATGTGTCCAAAATGGATTTTAGAACACGCATAAAGTCGTATATAAAGCGGAGACTCGATAGAAAATTTATCTTCTAGGGTATAAAACCTTCCATGAAACATGTTGGTGGTGGTACAGCAATGCAGATACTGTAAAAGGCATCAATAAAATGAAAAGAGAACAATACATTTTCATTTTAATTCACAATGTCACACCAAGTTGTCAACGCCAAGCGAGACAAAACCTCATTTTCCGACACAAGGTAATAACCAAAACCCCAAATCCAGCCTTTGCGTGAATGAGCTGAAGCGGAAAGAAGAGAATGCGTTGACCAATAGGGGATGATCTCCGCAGTCATCTGGTAGTCTGAATCCAATTAAACATTTATGGATATTGTTCACAGCTGAAATGAAAAATAACAGTCCTAACAACCTTAGTGATCTGTGGGAAATGATACAGCAAAGCTGGAATAACAACATGAACACCATCAATAAAATGATTGAATCAGCTCTACGAGGAGTGACAACTATTTTGGCTGCAAAAGAAAGAGGCACAAAAGTACCACATTTTGCCTACATTTATTTCCCATATTCCTTCTTTTAACCTCTTAACGACCGAAGTTTTTGTAGGGGTTAAGTTAAGAGTGCGTGTATGGGAAACGGTACATATTCGACCCAGTGATCCAAAAGAGGTTAATAATATCAATTAACTTTTTTCATTAAATTACGAACTAATAATGTTTCATCACGGTTTTAGGATAATTTGTACCATATATATATATATATATATATATAATTAAACCCGACTTTAACACGTACACATCTGCGCATTTTCGCAAAAGCGAGTTACCGACATTTTTAAACCCATACATCTAAAAAACTAATTAACTAAACCAAATTTAACCTAACATAACCTCAGTGCCATCGAACCGAGAAGGGCATGATGTGTTTCAGACCACCCACACACACACACACAATCAAAGCGTTCTCTGAAGAGATTTAGTATCGATTTCAATTAAAACAAAAGCCGAATTTGAAGTTTCAAAGAGTAATTATTTAATCATTGGAAGATAAGTTCTGCTCGAATCAACTTACAGACTGTACAAACTATATATATATATATACACACACTTGAATAATTCTGGATTGTGTAGAGGTAGCCAGATAAAACCGGTTTTGTGTTATAGCCTAATATAGCTTACATTCATTCCACACGTTGGTTCAGTATCGATTACAATGGAAAGGAGTAAAGACGTTCGCTTTAAGTAATGTGCCGTAATTGAATTTTTGACTGCAGAAAGTGTTGCTCCCATAGATATTCATCGGCGAATGCAAGCTGTGTACGGCAAACAGTGTGTTGATGTGAGTACCGTTCGAGGTTGGGCGAGGCAGTGTAAAGGAGAAGCAGGGCAAGAAGATTTGCGAGACAAACCGGGAAGTGGAAGGCCTGTAACGGCAACCGACGAATCTCATCGGAACTACGTTGACGAAATGATTCGTGGAAATCGTATGCATATGAAATTTTTTTGTCTGATGTGAGGGTTTTTTCATCTCATATTATATAATTCGACCATGCTGAATTCGAAAATGACATTGGTTTTCCTCAATCAGGTCAGGTTTTTTCTCTATTGGCCATTTATTATAAGTCCAATTTTATCCCCAAATTTATTGATTTTTTTAGCTTAAACACTGTAGATACGAGTAATATTATAAGAACACTCGTGAAAAATGAAAACATTGTGTGAATGTGTGAATAAATACTTTTATTCATACAATGAATATGGAAAAAAGTTTATTGAGGAAGGAATGAAGTTTTTTTGGCTTTCCGTCTGTGTTTTTCTTCGGGCACGTCTCGCTTCAAACACCAGCAATAGTCCGCCAGCATATTGATATCCCAGTTTCCCTGGTACCTCTCTTCCATTATTTTGATATCTTGGTGAAATCGTTCACCCTGTTCCTCACTATAATCCCCGCAATTTTCAGGAAAATAGTCCAAGTGGGACCACAAAAAGTGCATTTTTATGGACATGCGCGACCCATGAGCTTTGAAAACTTCCATCAAGTTTTCGACAACGGAATCGTATTCTGGACTTCTACGCTTGCCAAGAAAATCAGTGACAACTGATTTGAATGCCTGCCAGGCATTCTTCTCAGTTGGAGTCATTGCGTTTTCGAACTGAGTATCCTTGATCAAAGTTCGAATTTGATCAGGACCATCAAAAACCCCAGCATTTAGTTTAGCATCAGATATATGAGGAAATTTACTCTCGAGATATCGGAATGCTGAACCCTCCTTATTCATTGATTTGATGAAATTTTTCATCAAGCCCAGCTTAATATGAAGTGGTGGGAGCAAAATTTTTGTTGGTGGTACAAGGGGCACTGAAACGACATTATGCGACCCAGGTTCAAAATTCTCTCTGGATGCCCATTCACGCTGTGCATAGTGCTTCTCATCCGCTCGGCTATCCCATTTGCAGAGGAAACATGGGTATTTCGTGTATCCCCCTTGCATTCCCAATACAAATGCCACAATCTGAAAAAAAATGAAAATATTTAAAGAATTTAGAGAATTTGTTCTATCAGATAAAAAAATCTATGCATTGGACTGTATCACTTCTGTGGGGAAGTTAAGTGTTCTTATACGCTCTCAAATAACCTTTGGAAAAACAACATAGTCAATAGCAATAGTTTACTTATGATATTAGTATTACCTTCAAATCTCCACAGATCCTCCAGTTATGTTGGTCGTATACGAGAGCATCCAGTAAAATTTTCATGTTATCGTAGCTCTCAGTAAGTTGTACGGAATGTGCTACAGGGACTGATGCAACCCTATTCCCAATGTTGAGAAGTACTGCTTTCAAACTTCGTTTAGACGAGTCTATAAATAGCCTCCATTCTGATGCGTTATATGGCAGGCCCAAGGATTCGATTAGCCCCTCAACATTGCAGCAGTACACTAAGGAAGAGGTATTTTCGTGCACTGCAAAAAACTTGCGGAATTCTTCCTCTCGTTTCCTATACCAGGAGAATGTTGTTCCCGGAGCCAGCAAGTTGTCCTCTCGAAGTCGTGAGCCAAAGATCTCGGCAGCTAATTTGGAAAGTCCTAAATCCCTGGTAAGAGCATTAAGTTTGGCCTGGTTGAGAGGCCTCGGCTCATTTGAAGCGGTATTTTGAAGTATATACGACTGGGACTGGTCATTGGCATTGGTCATTGATTCATCATCAGAATCATCGAAGTCCAGGGTTTGAGGTGGGTCGGGTATTGGAATTCCAGGACCATGGGGTACAGGTCTCATAGCAGAAGGAATGTCAGGGTATACAACAATGTGTTTATTCTTCTTGTTAACTCCTGAAAATAGAAACACAGAAACATGGATATAAAACTTGCATATGAAATAGAAGAAGCATTCAGACAGTGGCGGCTCGTGAGGGAAGGCTGCGGTCTGTAAGATATGAAATAGGTCGATGGAGTCTGTATATTTTCTTTCTTTTTCATTCATATTGTCCCTTCGGGGACAATATGAATGAAAAAGAAAGAAAATATACAATCATTGTATATGTAAATGTAACTTGTATAACAATATGTATGTGTAAATGTATTTTCTATAACAATATGTATATGTAAATGTATGATTACCATTATGGTGAATATTATGCTATATATGGTGAATATTACATTATGGTGAATATTATGTCAAGTTTCATACGAGGATTTCAAAATATTTAAGAAAAATAAATTTATAAGCCCACTTGGAGGTTTGTCATGCAGAAATAGCAATCTGTCACGTGATCCTTTCCTTCTCTCCAAATCATGAGAATTCCAAAAGGCAAAGATTTCGCTCTGCCTTTGCTCCATCTTCTCAAATTTTCAATGCACGTCTTGCAGCACATATGAGGGGCGAAATTTTTGTCCTGGTCCCCTAGCTTAATTCCAAAGTATGCTCTATACATTGTCTTCACAAATTTAGTGATTTGGGACTGGTTATTTGGCATGGTAACCGTCCCACATACAGTATGTAGCAGAATCTATTGGGATCATTTTTACACGCTCTATTCATTATGAAATATTTTATCTATATGCCTGAAAAGTAAAAAAAAGATATTATACAAGTGAAACAAGTGATGATAGATGTTACTGTTCCAATTCCGCTTTGACAAAATCACGAAAAATTCTATTTTACTTATGAGGCCATAGCCGGATAACCTGAGCTGATTGAGAAAAACGGATTGCAGATTCGAAATCAGCAGGAAAAACTCTATAAGAATCACTTACAAAACCCTTGACAGCAAAATTGATGCATACCAGTGTTATCAGTATTCGGTTATCGAAAGGTCTGCGCCAAATGGGTGCCTCGCATGTTCACTGCCGAGATGAAAACTGAAAGACTACGCATTTGCCAAGAAAATCTGCAGCGCTTCGAAAATGAAGATGAATTTCTGCAAAACATTGTGACAGGAGACGAGACCCTGAAAATAAACGGCAATCCATGGAATATCAGCACAAAAATTCACCGCAACCCAAAAAATTCAAAGTTCAAAAATCGGCTGGAAAAGTGATGATGACTGTTTTTTGGAATATTAATGGTATTGTTCTCGAAGACTTTACGGAAAGAGGGACAGCAATCGACTCCGCACGTTATATTGAAACTCTGAAGAAGTTGAAAAAACGGATCAGGAGGGTTCGCACCCACAAAAACGCAGTCACTGTTCATCATGACAACATACGGCCTCATACCAGTGTTCAAACGCGAGAAGCAATTGAGGATCTGCAATTCACCGTCTTGCCGCATCCATCATTAGCCCCGATTTAGCACCATGCGATTTTCACCTCTTCCCTAAACTTAAAGAACATCTTTGTGGAAATCGCTACGAGTCTGACGAAGAAGTTAAGGCCGCTGTGAAATTTTGGTTTCGTAGTCAAAGCTTTGAGTTTTACGGGGATGGATTTCAAAAACTCATTTATCGTTGGCGTAAATGTATCGAGGTAGAGGGTGATTTTATAGAAAAGTAAATGTATCGTTTTGAAGAATAAACTCTTAAGGTACATATCTGCTTTTGTTTCGATAAATTCCTTCAACCCGTTTAAAATTTATTTGAGTGGAGGCATTACTTTTCAGCCCACCGTCGTATATACAGGCACCTCGCGTTTTACGCGAGTTTGGTTTACGCGTTTTTAGAATAACGCGCGCGGTCCATTTATACCTTTTTTTAATTTACGCCGGCCAGTGATTGGAATAACGCGATCCGTCACGCGATCGAATTCATCGACGAACACGGAACTCAGCTCAAACGTGGCCCGAAATGTTGTTGCTGACATCAATTACGTTGAAAAAAGTGTGTTTCCTTTTTCCTTCGTGGTTATTTTCATTATTGTGCTTCGAAGTAGTACGGTACATATATTGCATTAATTAATAATAATTATCAATTAAAACCAACAAACTTCCTTATTCCTTGAATTTATATTTATGCACATCTGATTTCTTTCGTAGTCCTTCCAACAAGAAAATTATAATTGGTAAGAAAATGCACCCAATTTGTCTTTTTTTTATTTTCTTCTCAAATATTAAAGGAATATTTTGCCCTTATTTTGCTTTTTCTTATTTTATTACCTTATTTACTGAATAAAATGAAATTTGCACAGGACTGGAAATGAATTTAAAAAATCTTCATTCGAGGTCGCTACGAGATATTACAGATAGCATATATATATATATATATATATATATATATATATCATAGGGAGGTAGGGAGGGGCTAAATCCTTTTTTTTTAGTGTGGGGGGTGAGGAAGCGCTGTTCGGTGTTGTACGGGTGCGTAGGGGTCAGGAGTGTACTATCACACTAAGTCAAACGGTTACTCGATTTAAAAAAAAAAATTGTCCTGGAATTCCGTACTTCCAAACAATATATATCCATAAGAAATATGAGAGTTGTAGGGCATGGACTTTTCTTACCGATTGTAGGGTAAAGTTGCCAATGGTCGCGCATCGGTCCTTATGTCGCGTATTTGACTTAATAACAAAAAAACTCCCCACAAAATAGTTACGGTGAAGGAAATAATTTTCATGCGAAACATTACTTCTAGTAACGAAAGTTACTAGAAATTACTAGAAAGTTAGTAGAAGAAATGTTTCACATCAATTTTATTTCCTTCACTGTAACAGTATTTTTTGGGGGCTACATCAGGACCGACGCTCGACCGCTGGCAACTTCGCCCCCATACTTGAATTACGAATGCGAGATGGACTTCAACTACCATTTTATTTTCGTGAAAAGGTTCGATTTAACCTCTGAAATTTTAGTCTTAAAACCTTGGAAGAAATTTAATCCGAAATTTAATATAAAATATTTTTAATATTTATTTTAAAGAAAATTTCTCTTTTGTTCTTTTTCAAAATTATTTTCAAAAGTGATTTTTTACTCTTCAAAATAATAAAAATAAAATATTTCTTTAAATCTTTTCAGATTCCCAAATCGTTTTACTTTTATTTAAAAAATTTCTATTTGTCTCACTCACTCACTCACTCACACACACACCACACACACACACACACACACACACACACACACACACGAAACAAAAAATAAAAATAAAAAATAAAAATGTTTACCTTTCATCCATGTTCAAAAATCACTTAAATTCAATTCACATTTTAATTGATATTAATTATTTATATATCGACTTCAGGTAATTTTTAGTACCACTTATTTCAGTACGTGTGTTATTTTTATTAGTCTTTTAGTCATAATTTTTAGTTTTTTAAAATTTATTATTGTTTGATTAATCCTATCGTTTATTACCTTCAACAATACCAGTATTTCACTATTTTATGGAATTCATATCCTGCCAATAAAGCTTATTTTATATATATATATATATATATATATATATATATATATATATATATATATATATATATATATAATGTTTGGGTACATACTTTGTCGAATTGGCAAGAACTTCCTGGACACCCTGTATATGTTTTTACAACTCAGAATGGTTCCCTCAGAAACTTTTATGTTACACACAGACGGTGCATGGAACAAGGAACTCTTCTGGGAAAATTAAATTCACTATAGTCCGAATAAGTAATGGTAAATGACAAATATTATAGTTTTTCAATTTCATGATGGAAGCCCAACGTAGGCAACGAGTCACTCGCAAAGAGGCCCCAAAATATAACTTCCTTCACCAGCTCTCTGCAGATAGCTGGTGAGGATATATATATATATTATATATATATAGATAGAAACAGCACGAGAAGTTGAAAAACGCGTTTAATAATGTATTGAACATTTTCAATAGCGCTGTGGCTGTCCTCTTTAGAATACTGTAAGGAACTTGACCGCCGTTCCCACGAATCAACATTGGCTACCTGCAACTCGTGAGTGATCTGACCTGTTCCACGTGATTTCTCGACTCAGTACTTCAGAATAGTGTAAAGAGGGGCAAACGCATTGTTGTCGAAAATATTTAATACATGATTTAGCTTCTAGAGCTCCCCGGAAGCTTAATGATCTCGGTGTCAAACCCTGGGCTGTGGGTATTTGGGTTCGCTCGAGGCTGCTAGGGCCTGGGGTGGGTTTGGCTGGCGACTCACATTGTTAAAGCTCAGGCTCAGGTGACCTTTGGGGGTACACTCACTCCCACACTGTTGGGAAATAATAATAGAGCTAAATATGAATTAAAGATTGTTTTAAGTGCAATAACCGTACTTAAACAACACGGAAAGGAAAAAAAGGCAAAATAAAGTGTAAAAATAGGACCTATTTGAGACTCGAATCCGCGTCACGTGGTTTCAGAGTCTACGCATCTATCGATTACGTCATCCAGAACCCCAAAAATTATTATAAATTTTTAAAATATATAAAAAAATACACAAACTACTTCGTGGCTACATTGCAACACCGCTTGCAGTAAGATCAGCGGAGTTTAGCGACGTAGGGTCTGTTCAGTAACTCGATGGGTGACCACTTTCATCAACGTTCTGAAAATGCAGTGACCTTTAGATAGTTTAGATCCGACGTAAAACCATAGATCCCTTCCATCACGTGACCTTCGCCGATACGAAGGAGGTTGAACAACTGAGAACATTTTCATTACCCGAACGAACTAGTTAATCGTATACATAATTGATAAATAATAATCGATAATCATTGAGGAATGCCAAAACTGGCACTGCGCTCAGGCCAGATTGCGCTAAATCTCGGATAATGGGCACCAACACTATGGGGATTTGAATCCCTCTACGTACTGATAATAGTGGACCGTTGATGAACAAAAAAATGATAATGGTTCTCTGGAACAATACGAAGAGAAACATATCACAATCTTGAAGAATCCAGGAAACGAAAGGAGAGACACACACGCACTTCAGAGTTCTTGATCAAACTGAAGTGCGTGCGTGTGTGTGTTTGTGTGCGTGTTTAGCCTTCGCGTGTCTTTTGTCGTGATAACGCTATCAGTTAATCAATTTCAGATAAAAGATAAACAAACGAAAGATGTAATTTACTCAGGGTTCTATTTCTATTTCGTGCTGTTCATACGTGAAGTAGCTTGCCGATTTCTTGTCGAAGCAGTGATACTACTAATGTTTTTAGTTTGTTTGTTTCTGTCTGTCTGTCTGTCTGTCTGTCTCAATGCACAGGGTGTCCCATAAGTCCGGGCTCATACGAAAATTTATTTTAAATTAAATTTACAAAAGTAATACATTAGAACTAAAACAAATGTTCAAATTCATGTTTTGTTTTGGGATTTTTTGTTGTTGTTGTTGTTGTTGTTGTTGTGTAAAGGCCTCCGGAGGCCTTTTCCTCATGAGTGTAACTCGCTTCCATATTAACCACTGCGTGTTGTTCTACCTACAACGAAAAAAAAGGGCCCCAAAACAAGATATCAATTTGAACATTTGTTTTACTTCCAATGTATTACTTTTGTAAATTTAATTTAAAATAAATTTTCTCACGAGACCGGACTTATGGGGACCATATATATATATATATATATATATATATATATATATATTTTAGTGGTGGATCAGATGTCAGTTTTTCAACGTCTGCGGATGCGGATCTTTAATTTCGATATCTGTGGATGCGGATGCGGATATTTAGTTAATCTATCAATATAATATAGAATTATGAATATATGACAATTTTTCAAATTTCGTGATATTACCTACTATTATGGCAGGCAGTGCATAAGAATTCAAATTAATATTAATGTTTTCATTATGATAAAAATGATAACTTTCTCAAGAGTTTCAGCCACAGAAAATTCAATGAAACAAGTTTCATTCAATTTTCTGTTACCAGCTATTTATATTTTGAGGTTTATATATTTGTTTGTTCATTAATAATTAATGCTTTAGTGCATGACTGGGCCTTATAAGCAATGTTCCCTCTAAGGTGTGCGCGTGTGCGCGCGCACACGTGTTGTGAAACCCGCGCACACAGCAAAATAAAATGCGCACAGGCTCAAGCGTATCATGAGTCACGACAGTAAATGAAGTAATTTCAAAAATTTCAGTTTAATGAATTGTATAAAGAAATTAAGAAATGGCTTGAAAGAAAATCATTTGGACACGCTCATGCGAATTAAAAGTTACCTGAATGATGACGCCGCCGCGGATCATCATGACGGATGTATTAATCTTCATAGAATTTATTTGGAATGGGCAAATGCTAAAGATCGTAGGGAGAAATCATGGATCAAGTAAAGATAAGCACCCCCAGCCTTCTTTAATTAGCTTTATAAGGCTAACTAACGAAAATATCACGACCTAACCTAACCAATCATCAAGGGCGTACAGTTGACTTAACGATTGGTTAGGTTAGGTCGTGATATTTTCGTTAGTTAGCCTTATAAGGCTAATTAAAGAAGGCTGGGGGTGCTTATCTTTACTTGATCCGAAATCATAATCATACTTAAATGAAAGGCACTTTGATTTAATGTTATTTTGATTATATTTTATTTGATTGAATTTTATTATTTTTTATTTTATTCCTATTTTGTAAATGGATAAAATCCTGTATTAATCTTGATAGTCTATTTTAAATTGCTAAATGCTAAAAATTGTTTTGAGAAATGATAATTAAAATAGTCATTTTCGATTAATGTTATTTTTATTTTATTTCTTTATTTTGTTGATTTTTATTTTACTATTTTTTATTTTATTCATATTTTTAGAATGGATAAAATGGTTTCTTTTTTAAGAATATATAATATCGTAAACAGTTTTTTAATATCCATTTAATAGTACCGTAATGATCGAGCTATCACCTTATGGAAATAATATTTATTAAGTATTTATATATATATATATATTTCATTTTGAAGGTAATAGCGCTCAGAAAAGTTTGCACAATTTTTCACCATGAATCTAAATGTACGCACAACGAAAATTTCTTGCGCACACGGACTAAAAAAAATTAGAGGGAACATTGCTTATAAGCTACTTTATAAGCTAATTTAATTATAAATTGCATAATTTATTAGAGGTAATATCCGCATAACATCCGCAGTCAGAAGTGCGGACGCGGATGTTAAAAATGATGCGGATATCCGGTCCACCACTAATATATATATATATATATATATATATATCAGTTATCGACCGGTTGCGAGGAAAGTGTAATTTAATAATAAAAAGGAACGCCAGAGAGACAAAGAACCAACAAATCTTTAATTACTACAGACTTTTCGGAAAACACATATTCCATTATCAGGGAAAAAAAGAATGAATTAATAAAAAAACAATTAGGTTACAGTCCACACACTATAATACGATTGAAACTGCAGGACTAAAATAACGAAGAATGCTGGGGTTCGAACAAATGAATAAGTAAATACCTCAACTGAAACAGAGTTGGTCAATCGAGAATTCATCAGAATTCAGATTTGTTTTGAGTTTGAAAATAATGATTCTATAAATACAAATTTTGGGTCGGAACTACTATGGGCAAGAACGCTAAAATTAGACAGTGAAACTGGATAATCGTTATTTAGTGCGTGATAAGTTATTGGTAACGTATGCAGGAGTTGGATGGTTTGCCGAGTGGTAGAATATACATATATACTGTATATAAACTCAGAATGGTTCCCCTCTGAGAAACTTTTATGTTACACGCAGACCGTGCATGAAACAAGGAACTCTTCTGGGAAGAGTTCCTTGTTCCATGCACGGTGTGTGTGTGTAATATAAAAGTTTCTCAGGGGACCATTTTGAGTTGTATCGCATTAAACGGATGTGTTTAAGTGCCTTGAAAAGTGGACACTCACATTTTCCGGTTGAGGTTTAAGTTTTGGTTTTTGGCTAAAAATACAATAGTTACCCTTTCTCTTTGATGTATTCGATCCGACGTAAATGCAACGAGTTTCTCGCGTCTTTTGAGGTTCTGAATGTAGCAGTCTTGGAAGCTTTAAACCCTAGGCCCTGTCCTAAAACTGGGTCCTCTCTGGTTAGCAGATAGCACGATCTGTGTGAAACACACACACACAATATATATATATGATGAATAAAACCACGAAGGAAACACAGAATGGTGCTCAAGCGATTTCGTCTAATGACATCATCAGGAACACTGAAGTAAATAAAGAGTTCGAGACTATATTATAGGTCACAAAAAAAAATAAAAAATAAAAAAATAAATTGAAAAATAAAAATTGTAAGAGGAGCATACAAATTTATAAGGGAAAACTACCAAAGTTTTAGCACTCTGCCTTTCTTGTCTAAATCCGTTCTGAACGAATTCAAAACGACAGGATCAAGTTGAAAAAGACCTTGGCTCATGTTTTAGGCATTGCTAATGTACTTAAACTTTTGAATATTAATGTAGTATTTTCATATAACAATATTGCGAAAAATATC
This sequence comes from Bathynomus jamesi, assembly GCA_023014485.1. Lineage (NCBI taxonomy): Eukaryota > Metazoa > Arthropoda > Malacostraca > Isopoda > Cirolanidae > Bathynomus > Bathynomus jamesi. Next base: position 41,931 of record JAJOZX010006560.1, read on the forward strand.
ATAGTAAAAAATAGCCCTACCAATAATTCAGGCATTATCTATACAATTGGTTGTAAACAATGTGATTCCTTTTACATTGGTCAGACGGGAAAGGATTTGCACACACGTGTAAAACAGCATCAATATTCCGTTAGAACGGGACAGTAGTCCAGTGCCCTTTTTGTCCATTTGTCAGAGTTATCCCATTGTATTGATTGGAATAATGCTTCAGTTTTGTTTCACTCTAGCAACATTGTTAATAGAAATATTCTTGAGTCTGTTATTATCCAACTTACAAATAACTTTAACATTAGCCAAGGTCTTTTTCAACTTGATCCTGTTTTGAATTCGTTCAGAACGGATTTAGACAAGAAGGGCAGAGTGCTAAAACTTTGGTAGTTTTCCCTTATAAATTTGTATGCTCTTCTTACAATTTTTATTTTTTGTGACCTACATATACATCATTCAGGCATTATCTATAAAATTGGTTGTAAACAATCCATTTGATCTTGTGTTGAATTCGTTCAGAACGGATTTAGACAAGAAGGGCAAAGTGCTAAAACTGGTAGTTTTCCTTACAAATTTGTATGCTCCTCCCACAATTTTTATTTCTATATTTATTATATATATATATATTTTTTGTGACCTATATATAGTCTCGAATTCTTTATTTACTTCAGTGTTCCTGAGGATGTCATTAGACGAAAGCGCTTGAGCACCATTCTGTGTTTCCTTTTCTTCGTGGTTTTATTCATCATAAATATTTTTCACGTGTTACTTTCGTGAAATAATTTTCATATATATATATATATCAGACATGGAGTAATAGTAATAGACTACTACAGGATTTTCCAAGTAATAGTAACAGATCATAATTTTTTGGCTGTAATAGTAATAGTAATAGAAGGCAAAGTAATAGATACTAGTCTATTACTTTTCTATTACAGTGGCAATGGACATATTGCGTGAACAAAGAACTGAAAAATGAACTAAATCTCCTCTAAACTAAAATAAACATGTAGCTATGTGAACTAATATTGTGGCAAATTTTTCCTTGAATAAAGTAAAATTTATGAAGACGTTCAGTCTCTGAAATTGTAATGATTTGGTTGAAACAAATATCTGTTAACACACTGCTTCTGATTGCATTTAAATAGAAATAAAGATCTTTTTCAAATGAGTGGAGTACCCACATACAAAAGTAATAGTAATAAATGAAAAATAAAATAATAGTAATAGAAGAAATCAAAAGTAACAGTAATAGTAATAGAAACCCAGTAACAGACCCCATGTCTGATATATATATATATATATATATATATTTCTTTTTACACACACACAAACACATTATATTATATACCGTATATAGTTTTTTTTTTTTTGTGTGTGTGTGTGTGTGTAAAAACTTCAAATTCAAGACGTACATGGCTTAGTTACTTGCATTCAAAATGAAACAATGACACCGAGCTCTTTCGTATATTTTTACACCTCGTCAGGAAATAAAAGTACGAAAGACGAAATTGATATACTCTTAACAAAGGATTAAGAGGAGGTTAACGTGGATAAGTCAAATATTCTTTAATTCTCTATCTCAATGCTAAGAGATAATCTGCTTCATCTACAATGATCTTTGTACAATGTCAGCAAGAAACCTCCACTTTTTCAAATGACTGAACCCCGACTTTCCTGTACCGACTCACAAAAGTGTATGGGCCTTATGTTCGCTTCGCCATTTTCATTTCCTGATGAGGTGTAGAAATACACGAAAGAGCTTCGAATTTCTTGCAGTTATACCTTTGGTACCTTTGGTTAGCTTCCGCCCGCATTGTTCATTCTGAGGAAGGTCAAGCTTTTCATTCCACCTAAGACCTACAGTTTAACGTGGAATCCGAACGACGCCCCACCAGCAGCACAGCGTCTTAACCACTAGGCCACCCAGGGTACCCATTTATCTACTAACCACTTTCTTTATTGTGTGGAAGGATGAACAGCTGCGTTTTGCTGCGCGCCGGCTGCCGTCACCGGGTCTCGATCCCAGAGCCGATGGATTCGTCGTCAGCGACGCTAACCACTACACCACCGAGGCGTAGTGTGTGTGTGTGTGTGTGTGTGTGTGTGTGTGTGTACCACAAGGAAAAATGAAAAGAAATTTCATTGTGGGTGTGCATTTCATGTTTAATTATGAAATTCGTACCATTATATAGACAATATGTGTAACACACACACACACACACACACACACACACACACACACACACACACAATAGTCGCACTTTAACAATGAGGATGGAGTTCGTGCAGTGCTGGGATCCGTACCTCTGTGAAGACCCCTGAACTTGTTCCATTAATCTAATATTTCATAGCAGGGATTTCCATACTCTTTCAATGACGTTGAATTAAATTTGAAAATTGGTTGAAAAACTTAAATGGTTCATTCGCTTCCATTATCTACTTGTAAGTTTCCATTATCCTGCTTATAATTAGCCCTTCAAAATTACACGCATATAAAGTCGAAAGCTTGATTACCAGAATTTATAGGCATATGTTCAGCGTAGGCCTCGCCTTATCAATTTAAAAATCTCCGTCTTCGAGAGAACGACCTACAGGGTGTTCGAAAAGTCCGGTCATCCCCTACAAAATGTACATATTGAAATACCAATTTTATTTTTGCGAGATTAATTGAATTTGTGTGTGATTCATTGACATTTTTTTTCTTTTCCAGGTATTAGAGTTGCGTGAACAATGGCAGACCAGTCCACTTACACTCTGGAGGAAAGAATAGTGATGGGCACACGGGCTCATGAAAGGTCACGTACTAGCAAAACGATGCCCGCACCACCAAACAAGACGGTATTACGCTGGGAGAAAAAACTGTTTGAAACTGGCTCCATCAAGTACGGACCACGGTCGGGAAGACGAACAACGCGAGCGGAACAATGCGAAGGTGTGATTGCATCGGTGGCTCGTTCACCGAAAAAATCAATTCGGAAACGATCACAAGAACTTGCAGTCTCCACGTCCACAATGAAAGATCACGTGACAAAAGATCTCGGCATTAAACCAAACCGCCCGTCATTTGTTAGTGAATTAAAAGATACAGGCATGCAGTAACTGTATTTACTGCAATTAAAGTAATTGTTGCTAGAGACTCGTTTCTTAAATTACACCTACCACATATAAATACAATTAATCACACAAAAATAAAATTGGTATTACAATATGTACATTTTGTAGGGGGTGACGGGACTTTTCGAACACCCTGTACAGTCAAGAAAGCAATTTGAATATTCACAAAGGAGACAAACCGTAAATTATAATTTATTCATATCAAAGTCATTTCGATATTAAAAAATGTCAAAAGCGAGTTTAAGGCTTTGAATTAGTTACTCCCCTTATCCAAATTTATCGAATCCAGGTAATCACGTCGGCTGACAATATATAATAAACCTTAGCGATCATCTATCACGCGAATCTATCTCGTATTCAACTGAGAGTGGAACATCATAGCCTGACTCTGATAATTATCATACCGTAATTACCCTCCCGTCGGGACCACTCGAATGCGGAAAATCTTCCGGCTTCTAATTCTTTCGCTCACTGAGTAACTACGCCGCCGCAAATCTATGCAAAATTGGGGTAAATATAAATACGTTTGAGAAAGGAAATTTACAGGGTGACTCTGCATACGACTTTCTAGTTACTTCAACGTCAGAAGAAATCAAATTCAGGAATTTTTTTTTTTTTTTTTTACCTATCAATGATAAGTAAACTTAAATATTGGAGCTATTGAAGAACAGGGACCCCAGCCTTCTTTAGTTAGGCTTATAAGGCTAACTAACGAAAATATCACGACCTAACCTAATCAATCGTTAGGTTAACTGTACCGCCCTTGACGATTGGTTAGGTTAGGTCATGATATTTTCGTTAGTTAGCCTTATAAAGCTAACTAAAGAAGGCTGGGGTCTCTATTCTTCAATAGGTCCTAAATATTTAACTGGCCTCAAATTTGCTAAAATTAACTGGAAAGAAAAAAGAAAAAAGTTACGTTTACTTTAACTTACAACTTTGTATAAAGTTTTACCCTCCACTTATAAAAAAAAAAAGGTGAACCCGAAAATTTCGTAGGGGCAGACTTTAAATTCTCAAAACTTGTTTTCGTGGACGTGTTTCGTCCAAATACTGTAGGAGACCCAATCTAATATTCCTGCAAATCTAACTAAAAATTTAATATAAAAGAAAATAATATAATAAACTCGTGCAAAAACAATATTAATTACTACACGTACAGTTCGGAAAAAAGTTCACCGAGAAATATAACATTTTTTTTTTTAAACCATAAAAAATTACTGGTTTTTAAAAATTTCATTAGTCACTAAAAAAATTCTCCCCCAAAAAGGAAATATTACCAATTAGTGATCTTTTTTTTTTAAACTTTTTAGGAATCTTGTTTTTCTTGACTAACCTTTTTCCCACCAAATGTATCTCTCTCTCATTTTAGTTAAATTAGCATTTAATGAAACTGTTATTGCGCTCTCTTCAATACGACTTTTCTGTAAAGCTGTAAAACACACACATACACACACACACACACACTGTACGCGCACATCTCTGAATAAGCGAGGTACTGACTTTTTCAAATCCATACATCTAGAATACTAATTAACCAAACCTGATTTTAACCTAACCTAAAAAGTCAGTGCCATCAAACCGAGAAAGGTGAAATAAATGTTTCGGACGTGAGTGGGGGCTCGAAGGGTGGTTTCTGTTAAGTCAATAAACAGAGGTAGTCACAAACCTAACCTATCCAAACATTAACTAACACAACCTCTTGTAATCAGGACTAACCTATCTTTTTTTATATATATATATATATATATATATATATACAGAGTGTCCCATAAGTCAGGTCTCATAGGAAAATTTATATTAACTTAAATGTACAAAAGTAACGCATTAGAACTAAAACAAATTTTTAAATTGAAGTCTTGTTTTGGGACCTCTTTTTGTTGCAGGTAGAATAACACGCAATGGCTAATATGGAAGTGAGTTACACTCCTCAGGAAAAGGCGGACGAAAACGTAATATTCAAAGAAAATACATTTGAACACCACTTCTTCTCAGGTCCTAACATTCGTTACATTTATTTCATGTCATCGAAACAAATTGAGGTTTTGGCAATACAAAGAACACCACGGTAAAGAAAAAAAACCAGCCTCGCAACGTGCCTCACAACCAACCCAAACCAACCCGCAACAACTTGACAGCATCTTAAATAATATCATCATCAGCATGTGACCTTTCTTTCATCCATTTTCTTTAATGGCCTCAAAAGACTCTGGCAATAAACTCGCCATTTTTGAACCCATCAAAATTTAATGTGGAAAACTGAACCGTACTCGCTTTTTTTTTTTTTTTTTTTTTTTTTTTTTTTTTAAGATGCTCTCAAATTGTGTAAGAACACTGAAGACAAGTAAGGAATGGAAAAGTTGTTATATTATTTAATGAATGAGGATAATAAAGCTTTTTCGGAGGAAATTAACAATTTTAAAGACCCAAAAATCAAACTGCGTTTGAAGGGTTTTTATAAAGACGTCAGTAATTACGTAAATTCAACTGTTGCAGTTAAAACTACTTGCGTGATATCAAAACTTACTATTCGTATTGGTTTTTATACGATTACTAACTATTTAAGATTCTCCTCTTTGAGATTTAAGCTTTTTCTAACCCATTTATTTACGTATATTTCCTTAATCATGGTAACGTATCATTAGAATTAGTTTCTGGTATTATTAATCCTTCCCTGAAGGCTCAGTCTAGTGAGATTAGTTCTTCTAATACAGTGGTCGGCGAACTTTTTTGGGTATTACCCAAAATATATTTGTGTACAACGATATTACCCCCTAGACTTGAAATTATTTGTTCGAAAAAAATATAACTTTGATAATTAGCCTCGCTTATTAAATAATAAATTTTTGTGCAATTTTAGTTATATGTTTATTGAGCCTTCATTACCCCCGAGATTTTCATTTTTACCCCATTTGGGTAATTTACCCCGGTTCCCCGACCCCTGTAATCTAATAACTATAGAACAATAACGCTAACATCTAATTTTTAAAAGTTATTTGAATATTGCATTTTCATTTTTACTGATGGTCATGCTTCCATTTCTCCGAGATAGTTCATATTGAAGAAAGGATATTTCAACAACTCTTGCTATCTTCTGTTCATGCAGCATTTGTAGATCTAAGTAAAATCGTTTGATGGTGTCAATCATTTTGTTCTTATTTGGAAATTAATAAAATTTAATATTTGTCTTTTAATAATTAAGACATTGTCTTATCATTAGAAAAATCAGTCTGTTGCTGTTCGTTTTAAAAGCGAATATTCTTATAAATGGAAAATTTGTAACGGAGTAAGACAGGGTGGTATGCTGTCCCCTCTTTGTTTAAAATGTATGTTAATGATACCTTAATTAAATTATCCACACTGAAAGTTGGTTGTTATATATATATATATATATATATATATATATATATATATATATATATATATATATACACAGGGTGTTTCACAACCGGTCTGCCATACTTTGGGGGTGATATCGAGTAAAAAAGTTAATACACCATCGATAATATTCCCAACCGTTGCGGAGCTATGGACGTTTTAAGGTGCACGGAAAAAAAAAACGAGAGTATTAATCTGATGTATTTATTGCTACATTTTATGAGATACACCTTTTAAATGTTCAAAATGTCCGCCTCGGTTTTCAATGCACAGCCTTGCTCGTTCCAAACAAAAGTCCACTGCCCATTGAATCATTTCGGGTGTTCTCGTATGTAAGGAGCGGCATCCATAATTCGACGCGAGAGTTCCTCTCTTGTTTGTACTTTGGTCTTGTAGACCATCTCTTTCATAAGGCCCCATAAAAAGAAATCTAACAGGGTTAGGTCCAGAGATCTCGGGGGCCACGATATTGGACCGAAACTCCCACCAGTGCTGCCATCTATCGAATTACACACGTTAGGAATTTATTGTTTGCACATCTTAAAACGTCCGTAGCTCCGCAACAGTTGGAAATAGCACCATGTTGCATTAACGTTTTTACTCAATATCACCCCCCAAAGTATGGCAGACCAGTTGTGAAACACCCTGTGTGTGTATATATATATATATATATATATATATATATATATGGTGGCCCAAAAGTTTGTTGCCCCGAAAAAAAGTTTAGAATGCGTCGGAGCAACACTTTTGGGCCACCCTGTATATACAAGCGCGTATTTACAACTAAGGGAGGTATTCAGCACTTACTTAATGCAGACATGCTAACGGTGGAAAATGAAAATGCGTATCACTACGCAAGCGCCGAAGGCACGATGCAAATCTTGGGGTGGGGGGGCTATGCCCCGAGTGAAATTTTTTTTAAACTGACAGACTAATCGTGTATTCTGGTGTACTTTTAAAAGTTACTTTTTTCCGTAAGCAGCAATTCTCACGTTAATTTTTCTCAATATTTTTCCTTTTTTCTCTCCAGTTTCTTAGACTTCTACGTAACATCTGAAACTTGACTGTTGTGTCATCACTCTCTCTCTCTCTCATTTCATGGGAAGCAAAAGCAAAATCCTCAAAGTATATTGTATATTTATCAGTAAAATATATGTGAAATTTAAGCATTAGTACATTATTCACCATTTTTCGAAATTTATAAAAGCTATCTTGGCCCATGACGGAAGATCGGCTCGACGTCCGACCGTTCAGCTTCCCGTAATTGCTTTTTTGAATATCATTTGTCAAGAAATACGTATCGGGGTATCATCACCCTAAAATGCGTAGCAGATAACGCAAAAATGCGTAGTTGTTGGCACGTCTGTTAAATAATGTTCCTAATTAATTTATTTGTGAATATTCATTCATGGTAATGGTACAAAAATAAAAGTGTTATTTACACCACTGACATTTGGTTTTTTTTAAAATGGTTCAAAATGACGAAATGATAATGATTAAAATGAATAAACAAAAATACTGGATAGAATTCAATTAGATATTTAGGAACAGAACTAAGCAATAAATTATGTAATGAAACCAATCTTGTAAATTGTCAGTACGAGTTATTTGGTTGGTTTGGAAAGTTTGGTTCCGTTGATAAAAAATGGGGTGGTTAAATTATTTAAGTTGTATTGTCTTGACTTTTACGGTTGTGACCTTTGCAAGACTAATAAAATTAATTGTTTTGTTCAAGTGAAAAGTTTGAAGGTATGTTGTCATAAATATTTAAGAAACTTATAATGCGCGTTTCTTCTAAAAATAGTAATCATGCGCCTCGGTGGTGTAGTGGTTAGCATCGCTGATTATGAATCTACCGGCCACGGGTTCGAAACCCGGTGACGGCAGGCGGCGCGCAGCAAATCCCAGCTAGCTGTTCATCCTTCCACACATAAAAATTTGGTAGGTAAATGGGTAGCCTCGTGGTTAAAACGCTGGTCTGCTGATCGGGAGGTCGTGAGATCGAACCCGGGCAGACTTCGAAATTTCTGACCGCCCGTGGCGGGGCGTAGTTCAGATTCCACGTTAAATTCTAGGTCTAAGGTGGAGTGACAAACTTGACCTTCGTCAGAATGACAATTCAGGGGGGGGGGGGCGAAAGCAAAACCAAGGTAGACCAAGTAATCATAACATTTGTAATTCTGTAAATACACTTTTTCTCAGTGAATTAATTCTAGACAAATTTTAAATTTTTCGGGACTGCAAGTTCGTGCGAGTCGATGCCTGATCCTGATCCCCGCTAATCACTTTATTATTTGTAATGATTCGAGATACGGAAATTTATGTTTAGAAATTTTGTTCAACTATGCGTGATATGGAGTCATTTTAGTGAATAATGATAGAGATGATGTACTTTCTAGAATAGGATTGGTTCAAAGAAGGGAAAATAGGCTGTCATGATTTTTATTTTAAGTAATTTCTCTTTTATGTATTTAGTTTTGTGACTTAATAAATTACTTCAGTAAAAACCTCGTAGTAGTTCCGTGCCTTGGTCTCTTCACACGAAGGTCAAGCTGGTGGCCCCGCCTCTAGGTCTCGCTTAATGGAGGAGCGAGTTGCTCTCTTGAGCTCTCCACTGCACATAGTGAGGTACACCCGGCTCATCTGGTACCGTCATGAGCCAGGCATCTAGTCTTCTTTTGAAGACTTCACCTTTGACCCCTATCATGTTTCTGAGGTCCTTTGGAAGCTGGTTAAAAAGTTTTGGCCCCCTAACAACCAATTTGTTTTCTTTGTATTGAGGTGGTCCTTTGTTGGGCCTTTAGTTTGAGAACACTACACATTCTGCCTTTACTATTTTCCAGTGTTGTTTGGTGGTAATTGGGTTTAGTGTGAGGTTTGGTACCAGTTTTTCTATCATTTTCCATGTCTATAATATGGTGCACCTCTCCCTTCTTTCCAGGGAGTACAGACTTGACTTACTTCAAGTAGTCTTTCCCAGTAGTTGATTTCTTTGCAGCCATCGATCTTAACTGTGAAATGTCTCTGAATATCTTCGTTATTAATTTCTTCCTTCTTGTATGGAGACGTCAAGACTGAGCAGTGTTCAAGTTTTGGTAGGATCAGTTTTTTCAGCAGGGGAATCATTACTGTCTTGTCCCCTTTTTTTAAAAGGTTCTTAGTACCTGCCCCGCGACTCTTTTTTTATTTTTTTGTTTTGTTTATCTGTATCTGATTTTGTGTCTCGAATTTCGCATCATCGGTCATTATAACCCCCTAATCTATCGCTTTCGTGCTTCTCTAAATTTCCTGTCTGTCTTGGGCATAATATGCTGTCTGTTTAAATTCATCATCTCCACCATATCTCAAGAGCTGGAATTTCTCGGTGTTAAATGTCACGTTGTTATCTTCTGACCATCTGTATATTCTGCTTGTGTCGTGTTCCTCTGCGAGACTTCCACCCCTTTTACATCGTTTATTTGTCTGCTGATCTTTGTGTCGTCTGCAAAGGATGTTACTATATTATTGCTGTTTACTTCATTGTCTATGTCTGTTAGCATGATAATGAAAAGGAGCGGAGGCAATAGTGTTCCTTGTGGTACTGAGCTGCATACTTCCGATTCTGATGAAGATATACCTTGAATTTTAACGACCTGTATACGTTCTCTGAGGGAGTTGTGGATCCATTTTGCAACTTTACCTGTTATTCCCATGTATTTCATTTTATGTGCTATTATACCATGATCACATTTGTCAAAAGCTTTAGCAAAATCCGTGCATATGACATCGCAGTTCGTAGTTGTCACTGCCTTCCAGTTCATCTAGAATATTGTTATAGTGCTCTATAAGTTGTGATAGGTATGATCTTCCTGATTGGAATTCGTGTTGATTTTCGTTGTTTTTCCAGTGTCACCAAAAAGTCATATATTTTCTCTCAAACTAATCTTTCAAATACTTTGGTAAAATGAGATGTCAATGACACTGGTCTACAGTTCTTTGCTCGAGATCTATCCCCTCCTTTATATATAGGGACAATGTTTGCTCTTTTCAAGATGCTCGGGATTTCCCCAGTGTCTAGGGATCTTTTCCATATCCATATATGAATGTAGTTATTTAATTTTTACAATTTTTAATCAATAATACGTTCCATTTATCCGGACATGCAGCTGAGTGTGATTTCATTTGTCATATATATATATATATATATTATATATATATATATATATATATATATATATATTATATATATACACTTTATATATAATGAAAGGAAAAGGCAGTGGTTGAGAACAGATGGCACTCGAACACATTTCGTATAAGTCACCTGTCTTTACTGACCGAGCCATCCAAGCCCCCAAATAAAAAAGATCAGTCAATTCTTCACAGCCTTAAATAGCGGCGCTCACTCATGATCCTTTACATAATCTTTCTTCCTTCCTTTGTCTTTCCATCCTATAAATCGCAATCACACACACACACACAATAATAATAATAATAATAATAATAATGAAAGGATTGTACATATAAATCCTTGAAATAAAGCCCTCAAGAGTAAATGGGCAAAGAGGAAACGTAAATTTTAACCAGATACCGGAAAACTGGACCGGATATTCCACCAAAATATTTCGGAAACGGTTTCCGGATAGGATTTAAAATTGGCAAGGGACAAGGGTACCTCCTCGAACCGAAAAGGAATTCCATTCCAACTTATTCCACAGAGACCAACATCAATTACACACTTACACACACACACACACACACACACACACACAGTATACCCACCTCTTCATATGTGAGGTACCGAGTTTTAAGAACCATATATCTAAAACAACACTAATTAACTGAACCTAGTTTAACCTTACCAAACCTTAGTGCCATCGAACAGAGAAGGGCATGATAAGGGTTTCAGGCGCAACTGAGGGCTCGAAGGGGTTTTCTGTTGTCATTAAATAATAAGGTACTCGCTAACGTAACCTAATTAATCACTACCAATATATCTATTTCCAACAGTAAAAATATTTCTAAATTTTTTATGTAATTTTTTAATGTACTTCACAAAAAATTACCTCACTATTATCTGCGAGTTATTACACACTCTACCTCACTTATGCTCAGTCGCCTACGGACGCACACCCATTATATATATATATATATATATATATATATATATATATATTTAGTGGTGGACCGGATCCTCATCATTTTTAACATCCGCATCCGCACTTCTGACTGCGGATGTTATGCGGATATTACCTCTAAAAATTTTGCAATTTACAATTAAATTAGCTTATAAAGTAGCTTATAAGGCCCAGTCATGCACATTTCATGTAAAGTATTAATTATTAATGAACAAACAAATATATAAACCTGAAAATATAAATAGCTGGTAACACAGAAAATTGAATGAAACTTGTTTCATTGAATTTTCTGTGGCTGAAACTCTTGAGAAAGTTATTATTTTTATCATAATGAAAATATTAATTTTAATTTTAATTCTTATGCATTGCCTGCCATAATAGTAGGTAATATCACGAAATTTGAAAAATTATGTCATATATTCATAATTCTATATTATACTGATAGATTAACTAAATATCCGCATCCGCAGATATTGAAGTTAAAGATCCGCATCCTGCATCCGCAGATGTTGAAAAATGACATCCGGTCCACCACTAATATACTAATATTAGTGTGTGGCCTTGACTACGGTACAAAACCGTGATATTTCTTTAGGATAAACACAGAGCTCACTGTAACATTAACGTGCGTGCAGCGAACATTAGCAATGTCGCCATAGTATACAGAAAATTATATTAATCACAAAAAAAAAAGGTTATAATCAGTGTTGGGCACTAAAGCGTTAATCCGAACAGTTAATTAACGAAGTTAACTTTTTTTTAACGGACTATTAACGGAAGTTAATTTCCATTTATCGTTATCGGACCAGTTAACTTCCGATAACTCGATATTTAGTCTGTTAAAGTCCGTTAACACGTTAACTGCGAGGAGTCATTCACGGAAGATCACCGCTCCGCGAATGAATTTCAAACCGCCATAACTTCAGTCTGCCAATTCCGTCCTCTGCCGCAGTGGAACGGCTCTTCTCTCTCGCAAGGACATCCTGAGGCCCAAGAGGTCAAGACTGGCAGTTGGGCCTAACTTTGAGAAGTTGGTCTTTCTGAAGGGCAACCAGCACATTGTGTCATAGTCATTAATAAATGTGCCTAAAATTTAATTTTACCTTTCAGTTCCCGCCATAATAATTCTCGGTAAATTAAATTTAGTTAATGGTTAGTGGTTACAAGGGTTTCAAAACATGTAATCAGTACATTTTTTATTAAAAATAAAAAAAAGTTAAGCAAAAAAGTTGCAAAACTTGATAAAAATACAGTTAAATACCTATTTATTGTTGGATTTTGCATAAATAAACATTTTCTATGGGGTTTTAAGCTTTTTTCCTTGATTTTTTTAAATGTTAGTAAGAAATAGTTATCGTTAACGGATTATCGTTAACTTCCGTTAACTTTGTAGTAAAATTATCGGATTATCGTTATCGGAGTTAAAAATTGGGGTTAACAGATTATCGTTATCGAAGTTAACTTTTTGGTTAACGGTGCCCACCACTGGTTATAATGAAGGTTAGGTTAAGTTTATTTGGTTATTTTGATTAAAATAACCAAATGCAGTGTGCAGTGTGCGTGGCTTCCATCCTGTCAATGTAAAATCACACGCGACTTGAGTCGTCACGACCCGAGTCGTGAGTCGCAAGACGATTCTGTGTGCGGCCGGCCAAAAAGGACGAACGGGTCAATTTGACCCGTTTTTGCTTAATACTCTTTATAAATATGATTTATAATTTTTACCCTTTACTGCCCTTCCAGATAAAGCAAAATTTTCGTCCCTCTAGTGCTAAAATGTGAAACTGTCGCGGCTTATACGGTTGACAAAGGTGTGTGTGTGTGTGTGTGTGTGTGTGTCCCGTATTCAACAAATGGAAAATAATTCCTATTTAAATTAAACTTGAGAGACACACACACACACCCGAAGAACGTAATCCTGCTGTACACACACACACAGGAAGAACGTAACCCTGTACGCACACACACACACACACAACACACAAAGGAAAAATTAACAGGGTCACGAAGGCTCAACTGGGAAATTAGAGAGTCGAGCGCATGAAGGAGACAAGATTAAGATTGTGCATTATTCACCTTTTATTTGATTTCGAGTCTCAGTTTGCGAGTCGACGAGAGTTTAAAGCCAAAAAATAATTTTTTCCCGGGAGAATGGAGCAACCTAAAGGAAGGGAAGGTCGCATGAAAGAGGGGAAGAGAGGGGAGTTCTAAACAGAAAAGGAAGAGGGAAGTTATTACAGGTGAAGTTATACAGAAGACGAAAAAATTTTTTTCGGAAGAAAAAGAGGTTAGTTTTTCTTCCAGATGAAAAAGAGGGTGTCAGTTCTTTAAGTGATGGAAGGGAGAATGACTTATAAAGAGGGGAAAATCATCTTAATAGAGAGGAAGAATGAAAATGCAAAAGATCAAGACGAAAATGTCTTTGTAAAAGAGGGAAATCTGAACAAAAACGGACAGACTTTCCAACGAGAGAAAAATGAGGAACCTTTAATAAAAGGAAGAGGGGAAACCTTCGAACGGGAAATAGAGAAATCTTTAATAAAGAATGGATAAATTTTCTAAATGAGATAAGGAAGTCTTATGAGAGGCTTGAAGAGGAGAACCCATAAGAAAAGGGGAATAGTGAAAAGAGGGAAAAAGAAATCTAATAGAAGAATAACAACAACACTAAATAAAAAACCTCCACTGAAGTGAAAGAGAGGAAATTCTTTAATAGAGGGAGGGGAAAAACCTCGAATAAAAGGAGGGTAAAACCTTTAATAAAAGGGAAAGGGGGGGACCTAAAAAAGAAGGATAACAGAAGAAAAGGGGAAACTTAAAAGGAAAACGTCAAAGAAGAAGATAGAAAAACCCATAGAAAAAGGAACATATGTAAAAGTAAGGGAGGAGGGAAACCTAAAAGGAAAAGGGGAAAAACCTTCAAACAGAAACAGATAAGTCACGTCAAAATCTGAAGAATGGAAACCTTAATAAAAAAAGGAAAGTACTAAATCGAATAACGAAAGAAAAAGGGGAAAATTTAATAGAAAAAGAAGTGGCAGAAGTCAGCCAGCCTTAAAAGAGGAAAGAAAGTTTATACGAGGAGAAAGGTCGGAGTTATAAATGAGGGAATAGGCCCAAGGATTTAAGAGGGGAAGCAGGAAGCGCTTCTTAGGGAAAAGGTAACTGAGGGGAAAGTTAAATCACTTAAAGGAGACAAATGTCAGACCCATACGAAGAAAGGGCAGCAAGTGGTCTGAAGCTGTATAAATATGTGATCAGATGACCGAAGGGAGGTCACTGAGTGGGGTTTCGTAGGAGGGGAAATGCTCCACATATTTATTTTAAAGTTAAACCAACATAAAAGCGACGGAAACAATAATAAATAGTAATCTATCTTATCAATTATTACTAGGAAAGACGAAACTCGAGACAGTGTGTGTGTGTGTGTGGTGTGTGTGTGTGTGTGTGTGTGTTTAACCTCTTTCGTAAAGCCAAAGGTAATGTGACGAAGGGGAACCTAAAAAGCTTTAGACGTGGAATCTAAACCATTTGCGAGTCAGTACATCATCTGAACACTGATGTCGATCACCCACCCATCTACTGATCAAACCCAACGTGGCTTAACCTCGCTGATCTAACGGGAAGCGGTGTTGCGACGTGGCCACTAGGTAGCCCTCAAATCAGAGAAGCAATGATTAGATACAACTGGTTAGTAGTTAGAAAGTTAGAAAGAGAAGTCGGCAAACAAGTGCGGTTGATCTGACATTGCAAAAGCGTAGTTCAGAATTTCCCGTGCAACTTGTCCAAATATATATTTTTTTTCGTTCAATATACAGGGTAATCCAAAGCGGAGTTCCTAAAACTAATGTGACAGTTTTTCTCTTTGGGGAGGGGGTGGGGGGAAGTGACACGTTTTTTTTTATCACCCTGTAGTTTCGAACAAAAAAAAAAAGGTACAGAAAGTATATAACGAGTATTTCAACTTGAGAAGCGAACTTTGCAAGTACAGAAGCGCTCGCGAAAGTATTGTTTGGAAACTTCAAGTTTAAATTGCAGTTTAAAGTGCCAAAGTCAGAAAGTTCAAATAACCGCAGAAGAGAATACGAATCACTCTGAAATTCTAAAGCCTTTTATCACAAGTTAAAAAAAAAATAAAAAATGTTTTCAACTCCCTACTTCACCAATACAATTGCAGAAAGTTATGAGAAAATAAATAACTTAAAAAAAGCAATTTTGGGGGGAGGGGAGGACGGGGGAGCTCCAGAGTTACAAGATATAGAAAATTGAAGTAGTAGTTACTCCGGATGGAATATAATGGAAACATCGTAAGTTTTGCTCACACGGTAATGGCAATAGTTGTTGTAAATTATATTTAAAAACCGGTAAAGAATTTACTTATTTATGTTCGTGAGCCAGTTCTGGTTTTTATCACTGATGGAAATACTGGTGTTTCTTTCAATCTGGTTATTGACAACAGTTCTTTACAATTAGGCTTCTGGTTCACTCTATCTGTGTCACAGTTCTGTTGTGTGCATGAATTTAGGTGAACCATAATCGACCAATACACACATACATACACGCACACACACACACATATATATATATATCTTTCCTACTGCGGTATATAGCGGGAATAGCGCTGCTCCTTCTTAAAAAGAAAAGGAAGCGTGTATATTAACAGCGATTTCGCGATTTCTAACTCTGTGGCGGAAGACCTTTCTGAAGAGGAATTCCGTGTGAAGTATGAAGTGATTAAAACTAACACGCGAAAACTCTCATCTCTCCAAACATGAGTTCAACAATTACACAATTTTCTCGCACAATATCATGATACTCCATCGCACTTAAAGGCGATACATTGGGGTTCGTCCATCTTGTTTCCTTCAAATGAAAAAACGCTCCATCTCGTTTCCTTCAAATGAAAAAACGCTCCATCTCGTTTCCTTCAAATGAAAAAACGCTCCATCTCGTTTCCTTCAAATGAAAAAACGCGCACACACACACAGCATATGCGGGGTACCGACTTTTTAAGTGGCTGTATTAAACATAAAGTAATTTATGTAATATAATGTAATCTAACCAACCTCAGAAGCGTGTAATCAGTGCCCTGAACGCAACTGAGTGCTCATCTATCATAACCTTTCCTCCTGAAACACCCTGTATATATATATATTAGGCCTGTGCGATCAATCAAAAATGTCGATTCGGGTCGATTCAGTAAAAGAATCGAAACCCGACCCGACTTACAGCTAAAAAATTTCGATTCTTCGATTAGCTAACTGTAACCTGTCTAGACGATAAACTGGCACCGCCCCAAAACCATGGAATAACAATTGAAAAAAATAATAAAATATATATATATTATATATATACAGGGTGTTTGAAAACTTTCTGTACAAATTGTAATGGGGGATAGGCAACACCAAGACAAACCCTTTTCGTCTATAAGTGTATGTCCGATGACGTCACCATTCGGCGCGAGAGGGCGCCGCTGCAATTGGCTAAACGGTGAAGTGGGCTAGACTCGCGCTTGCCGCGGGCATTCTTAAATCGGACGTAGTACGCGTAACATGGAGCGCTTCACGACTGCTGAGATGGCTGACATGCATATGGTGTATGGGGCTGCCAATGGAAACGGAAGAGCTGCTGTGAGGTTGTACCGACAGCGCTTCCCAAACAGACGTGTGCCAAACCATCAAACGTTTGCGCATTTGCATCGGCGACTGCGAGAAACTGGAACATTCCATGCAAACATGCATGACACTGGTCGGGAGAGAAACGTGCGCACTCCTGACATGGAAGAAGAAATCTTACGGCGATTTGAGGACAATCCAAGCGCAAGCACGCGAGGTGTTCCACGTATCCCCGGTGTGAACCACGACCTGGTCTGGAGAGTGTTGCACGAGCAGCAACTTGCCATGGACGATACCCGCCCAAACATTGACGGCGAACCGTTCTTGATGAGCATGCACCCGTGTAGCATGTGGATTTGCGTGCGCCCACACGTGAGAATTGTGCGTTAAACACACCCTCACGTGTGAAACAGGCCTCATCTGAGAACAGCACATAAGCCGGAAAATTAGGCTGCACCGCTGTCTGCTGCAGAAACCAGCGTGCGAATTCCACACGAAGAGGGTAATCCCGAGGTTGTAATGCCTGGACTCTCTGACGATGAAACGGATGTAACTGCTGCTCGTGCAACACTCTCCAGACCAGGTCGTGGTTCACACCGAGGATACGTGCAACACCTCGCGTGCTTGTGCTTGGATTGTCCTCAAATCGCCGTAGGATTTTTCTTCCATGTCAGGAGTGCGCACGTTTCTCTCCCGACCAGTGTCATGCATGTTTGCATGGAATGTGCCAGTTTCTCGCAGTCGCCGATGCAAATGCGCAAACGTTTGGTGGTTTGGCACACGTCTGTTTGGGAAGCGCTGTCGGTACAACCTCACAGCAGCTCTTCCGTTTCCATTGGCAGCCCCATACACCATATGCATGTCAGCCATCTCAGCAGTCGTGAAGCGCTCCATGTTACGCGTACTACGTCTGATTTAAGAATGCCCGCGGCAAGCGCGAGTCTAGCCCACTTCACCTTTTAGCCAATTGCAGCGGCGCCCTCTCGCGCCGAATGGTGACGTCAGCGGACATACACTTATAGACGAGAAGGGTTTGTCTTGGTGTTGCCTATCCCCCATTACAATTTGTACAGAAAGTTTTCAAACACCCTGTATTATATATATATATATATATATATATATATATACAGGGTGTCCCATAAGTCTGGCATCATAGGAAAAAAAATTTGAAAAGGCAAAACAAAAACTTTTATTTACAGAACGTGCTCAATATGTCCACCATTGTTTTCAATACACAAATTCAGACGTGATACCCAGTCAGCAAGCACACGGTGAATGATGTCAGGAGTAATGGTGTTACATGCCCCAATAATGCGCTGCCGCAAATGTTCAACACTCCTAATTTTCTCTGCGTATACCAGCGCTTTCAAGTGGCCCCAGAGATAAAAATCTAGTGGCGTGAGATCCGGGCTTCTAGCTGGCCATTCCACAGGCCCTCGACGTCCTATTCAATGCCCAGGGAATTGTTGGTACAGGTATTCCCTTACTTGGGTGCTGTAATGCGCAGGAGCGCCGTCTTGCTGGAACCATGTTGGGAAATTTCCTTCTTCGTTCAAGACACTGGGAAATGCTTCTTCCTTGAGCATACGTAGGTAGGTGCTTCCAGTGACATGTTCATCGAAAAAGAGGGGGCCTATGATGCGATCCTTCCAAATGCCACACCATACCATCACCCGAGATGCACCTTGTTCCTTTGAAGAGGTATACCAGTGAGGGTTGTTTGAGACCAGTAGCGGGTGTTCTGTCGATTTACCTCACCATTTCCATAAAAAAACAGCCTCGTCACTGAACAGAATGGTGGACGGAAATTGGCATCCCGAGCATAAATTATGGTTTGTAGAAATACAAAAATATGAATTTCTCCTATGATGCCGGACTTATGGGACACCCTGTATACATAATCAACACTGAAAATTCCTATGATGCGCGACTTTTGCGCCACCTTGTATATTAAGTGTAAATGAATAGAAACATTCATAAATTTACTTATAATTTCAAAAAAATGCATAAAAATATGAAACCTATTATTTTTTTCGGGGGAGGCTGAAGCCCCCGTAAGCCGTACCCCTCCCCCCCTGTCTACGTCCGTATATATATATATATATAATATATATTAATATATATATATATATAAATAAAAGTTTGGGAAAAAGACAATTAGTGAAATTAGATGAGCCGAAACAAAATAAAAACGTAACAGTTAAAATCGAATTTGAGCGAAAACAACAAAATGGTATTCTGGCTACAATTAATAATAATTAAAAAAATAAATAATAAATATAAATATAATAATAATAATAATAATAATAATAATAATAATAATAATAAAGTTGGAAACGGTAATAACACGAATAGTGGTGGGGGGGGTAGAAAAAAAACTTCAATGATATTTGCGTTAATAAATAAAGACGGGGAAAAGTAAATTGGATTATAAAGAGGTAAACACTGGACAAATATTGAAATCGTAATTACAAAACGAGAAAAAGGTAAGATTTTACCTTACTTTCTTAATGGTTTTTTTTTTTTTTTAAAGGTTATTCAACCTTACGACGAAGTCTTTTCAAATTCTGTTCCATTTTTCAGTTTACAAATAATGTTTTTCCGTGTTGAGTCTATATATATATATATATATATATATATATATATATATATATATACAGGGTGTCCCGTAAGTCCGTGTCAGAGGAAAAATTATTTTAAATTAAATTTACAAAAGGAATACATTCGAACTAAAACCAGTGTTCAACTTGATGTCTTGTTTTGGGACCTTTTTTGGGGGGTTGTAGGCAGAACAACACGCAATGGTTAATATGGAAGCGAGTTACACTCGTAAGGAAAAAGCCTCCGGAGGCCTTTGCAACAAAAAAAAAAAAAAAGATCCCAAAACAAAACATGAATTTGAACATTTGTTTTAGTTCTGATGCATTACTTTTGCAAATTTAAATTAAAATAAATTTTCCTTTGAGGCCTAAATACAGGCCTGCATACGGACGGTTTACGATTACGGATACTTGTGGTTTTTAGTCCAGTTTGTGTAGAGCATGCCTGAAGTAGTACGAGTATAACTGTGATTGATACAAATAACTTTGTGCTGCCTCAGGGAGGAAACAAACTTGCGGTGCATCTTGCTCCTGAAGAATCATACATCAGGAATGATAATAACTGGAGGTGTCTGCAATACAAACTAACGAAAATTGCAAAAAATTGAATGTGGATATGGATGTTCTTTGGACTGGATAAACACAGAACATTGTTGCCTTCAGCGGTGATGAACTACGTACGAAAAGCCTCGTCAGTACTTTGACCCCCCTCTATTTGCTTGGCAATACTGCTGCGAGCTGCTCGTACCCTGAAATGGGCGTAATGATATTCTACTGGATGTAAAAGGTGTTTAACTCTTCATACTCCCACTTAAACTATGAATGGATCAATATATATAATATATATATATATATATATATATATATATATATATATATATATACAGGGCTATTCAAAATGATTCATCCGAATTCAACTGAGAATACTTCCGTACCTATCAACCGTGCATCAACTGGGCATACACCACATGAAAGAGGAAATCTCCGAGTTTTACAAGATCACCGCGAGAGGGCTCCAAAGTCACGCCGTGGCCTAGCCTAGCAACAAACAGTCAGTGTGAAAATGGCGTCCGCACAGCAGAAGGCGTTTTGTGTGTTGCAGTTTTCGAGCTGTAAATCGGTAGTCACAGTACCGGATCTTACACCGTGCGACTTCTTCCTTTGGGGGTACGTTAAGGATACTGTGTACATGCCACCGTTGCCCACATCTTTGGATGAGCTCCGAACTCGCATTGTTACTGCTGTAGAGTCAGTGACAACGGACATGCTGGAGCGAGTATGGGAGGAATTCGACTATCGTGTCGACGTTGCTCGTGTAACTAGAGGAAGTCACATAGAGCATTTATGAGGTGAGAGACAAAATTTGGACAGTTTTTCTTTTGGTTGATGTATCACAAATCAGACTGTATTTGTAACATTAAAAAATAATCTCATTTGAAATCAGGTGAATAATTTTGAATAGCCCTGTACAGTATATATAGCACATAGGCCGTGCAAGGTGCATGGAACAAGGAACTCTTCTGGAAAAATTAAATCCATTACAATCCAAATATGTAATGGTATAATGGATTTAATTTTTCCAGAAGAGTTCCTTGTTCCATGCACGGTCTGTGTGGAACATAAGTTTTTAAGGGGACCATATTTAGTTGTATCATATATTATATATCTTTTGGTTAGGTTCCGCCCGAATTGTTCATTCTGATGAAGGTCAAGCTTTTCACTCCACTTTAGACCTACAGTTTAACGTGGAATCCGAACCACGCCCCACCAGCACCCGATCGTCTTAACCACTAGGCCACTCAGGGTACCCACTTATCTACCAACCACTTTCTTCATGGTGTGGAAGGATGAACAGCTGCGTTTTGCTGCGCGCCGGTTGCCGTCACCGGGTCTCGATCCCGAGGCCGATAGATTCGTTGTCAGTCAGCGACGCTAACTACTACACCATATATATATATATATATATATATATATAATAGAATAGAAACGACATAAGTGTTAAGGAACGTTTCTGCACACGAGGAGGAGAGTAACGAATAATGAAAAATGAGGCGAACCGCCCGGGAATCGAACCCAGGGCCTTCCAATTGCCGGTTGGATGCTCTACCATTATGCTACGGACCTCACTCAATCACAAATCGAAATTCTCCCACATAGGGCAGAAACCAATGCCCTGAGAGGGCACCCTCGCAAATCGTGAATATGCGCATATAACTGCAATGACCGCGCAGTATATAAATGAATAGAAACGACATAAGTGTTAAGGAACGTTTCTGCACACGAGGAGGAGAGATAACGAATAATGAAAAATGAGGCGAACCGCCCGGGAATCGAACCCAGGGCCTTCCAATTGCCGGTTGGATGCCCTCTCAGGGCATTGGTTTCTGCCCTATGTGGGAGAATTTCGATTTGTGATTGAGTGAGGTCCGTAGCATAATGGTAGAGCATCCAACCGGCAATTGGAAGGCCCTGGGTTCGATTCCCGGGCGGTTCGCCTCATTTTTCATTATTCGTTATCTCTCCTCCTCGTGTGCAGAAACGTTCCTTAACACTTATGTCGTTTCTATTCATTTATATACTGCGCGGTCATTGCAGTTATATATGCATATATATATATTATATATATATATATATATATATATATATTATATATATATATATATACATTATAACTGCAAACACGCAGTATAATTAACGTAAAGAACGACGCTTTGTATAGGAGAATTACCCGCGCAAGATGAGAGCGAAAGAACGAAACAAATGAAAAAATGAGGTATGTGTGTGTAAAGTACTGCTCAGATTTAAATGTGTCGAGCGCGCGAGCTTCCAAAACCTTGTAAGTTTCAAAACCTCAATTTTACAGATGATAAAACTTGATTGTCTCAAGTCTTTAATGTTTACGAGTGTCCCAAATCTAATTGTTGTGATTGAAAAAAAAAAAATGGATTTTTTTTTTTTTAAAGATTTTGTCAACAAGACTCGAAACAAATTAAATAAAAAACAAACTAAACTAAGGAGAGGTTGAGCTCATACGAAGTTATCTGAGGTTTTAGCACATCATCATCACCAGGGGTGTAGTGTTGCGGGAGCGGCACTCCCGCACTTCCACTTTATTTATTTATTTTTTTTAGTTCATACTTGGAAGTTGGGAACAAACAGACTGGGATGAAATCACTTGCTTCTAATTGTGATTTCGAATTTTTAATATTCCAAGTCTAAGTGACGTATTATTATTATTATTATTATTATTATTATTATTATTACATATTCCTTTGAGTTCCTGCACCTTAAAACTTGCCACTATACCCCCGATCATCACCGATACTTATTTAAAATAGAAAATATGCGCGTGCGTTATTTACTGACCCCATTGTACAGGGTGTCCCGTAAGTCTGGACCCATAGGGATTTATAATATATTTTTTTATTATGTTATTATTATTATTTTTTTATTATTTTTTATTATGATTTTTATTTGTGGGGCCACTTGAAAGCCAAAGTGTACGAGGTCAAACTTCAGAACATTTTCCACCTTAAAGCGCGCATTGTGGAGGCGTGTCAAGAAATTTCTGCGACTGTGATTCAGAAAGTGCTGTCGCAGTGGAGATTGCGTCTTCAACTATGTGTGCGACACAACGGCGGACACTTTGAACAGATTATGTAATAAATTTTTGGACTATTTTGTAATTTTATTATTTTTCCCTATGGGTCCAGACTTACGGGACACCCTGTATTTGAGATTCCAAATTGAGAACGGATCTCTAATCATTCCCTTCACAAAGAAACACCGCCCCCCCCCCTCCCTCCCCCTCGCCAACGAACTCAGAGTTTGGGGGTCCTCAACTGGACAAAAGCAAAAATTGAATTTTACTCGTAAAAAGCTAAAAAAAAATCCGTAATTCTTGAAAAGAGAAATATAATTGGATGAATGAAAGCCGAATTGACGGTCTATAAAAACTGAAATTCTTGCCCTCGACCCTGCCTGTAACTGTGCACATTTTTGGAAAAAAGTTCGCCAAGACGCCTAAAACTTTGTTAAAAAGCATAAAAAAGTCAATAATTGGTAAAACCCTGTTTTTCTTTGGGTGACAGTAATAAAATCCTAAAAACAAAACAAAACCCAGTCATTACTAATTAGTAATTTTTTCATGCTATTTTTATTTTAGGAATGTTATAATTCTAGGAGAATTCCCCCCACCCCTCCCGAAACTGTACACAGATCACTTTTGTTTCGTGGTACGATCGAATAGTTAATTACCCTCTTAGTAACGCCTCTGGGATAACTTCAATCTCACTGAACGCGTTAGAAAGTAATACACAAGAGGATTACCTGCTGAAATCAAAAAGAACTTTAATTGCTTTGCGGGTAAACTACTTTGAATTTCCACCGTGAAGCTGGTTGGCTGATTTCCTTCAAATGAGTTGAGAGCGAGCGTGAAACGTGAGTGTGTGTCACTGTGTGTGTGTGTGTGTGTGCACTCAATTCGCGTTTATTTTAATGAACTTTAACGTTTAATTTGATTTGGAATATCTCAGATTTGGTCGTGATTTAAATGCCTATAAATAATATACACGGTGATTACAAAAGAAGTACACAATTTAAAAAAAATTATTGTGATCAAACTATTTCTGATACAAAAATAATAATCATAATGTCAATGGAATTAGTGACTCGCAGTCTTTTTTAGTTTATAGATGTTCAATATGATTTCCGTGGGTAACCCTGGCAATGTCCAATGTCCGGATTCGTCAAACCAAGCATCCATTGACCGAGATATCTTACGAAAAGTGTGGGAAAAGTTTGAATATCGTTTGGACATTGCCAGGGCGACCCACCAAAATCATATTAAACATCTATAAATTAAAAAAAAAACTGCGAGTTACTGTTTCCATTCACGTTATTATATCAGAAATAGTTTGCTCGCAATAAGTTTTTGAAACTGTACATTTCTTTTTTAATCACCCTGTATATACAAGGTGTCCCATAAGTCCGGTTCTCATAGGGAAATTTATTTTAAACTAAATTTACAAAAGTAATACATTAGATTTAAAACAAATGTTCAAATTGATGTCTTGTTTCGGGACCTTTTTTTTTGCTGCGGGTAGAATAACGCAGTGGCTAATATGGAAGCAAGTTACACTCCTGATGAAAAGACCTCCTTTGCACCTTTGACTGCAGCAGGATTAAATCCCTTGATTTGTACTTCGAAATTACTGTACAGCTGTTGTCATATATTCCCAATTTGTAAATAGAAAACTATATATAGCTTATAAATATACCTTTAATTATTGAGTTCTGATTTAACTCACCAAGTCCAGCACAATTTCTGTACTTTGCCCGTGTACTTTCATTACTGTTCTCTCTCTCTCTCTCATACATCCATGTAATGTCTCTTATATTAAAATTAATTAAATTATCAAATTTAAAACAATTATCCTTATACTGATCATTATATAGATCTCATATTGATCTATTTCAGACTCGAATACTAAACGGTATATTGAATTCGTATTCAAAGCATTGTACTTATTCATATAAGGGTAAAGTTGCCAATGGTCACGCATCAGTCCGTCAACGTCACATGGTTCTCCCTGTTATCACTGATCGTACTTATCATTTCCATTTAATGTTATTAAAATTCTATCATTTTATTTGTATATTATAACGTTACCACAAATGTTCAGGTAATCTTAATAAAAAATGCGTTATCATTCTTTCTTCTAAGTTACTTGCTAATTAGGCCTTAATAATAATAATAATAATAATAATAATAAGTTACTTTATGATAATATTCCACATAATTAAATCTTTATAATGGAAACTTATGCATAAAAAGTGTTCGTTTAACTTCACTGTAAATTATGGACTAACTAATAAATACCAGATTTGTTAAATAACTTGATAAATATTGTAATTAATTAGTACCAATGAATGCATAATGTACTAAATATTTAGAATGTACATAATGTACTTTAATATAATGTACTTCATATCAGTGTACAACAGCCCGGGACATTACGTCACCACCCAAGGAGGAGGTAATCGGCAAATTTTAACTTTTTATTTAATTTTTTTAATTTTTTTTATTTTTTATTAATGAAACAATTTGCAGGATCTTCATTAAAGGAGAAGCTAATCTTCAACCGCATTCCCCCCCCCCATGAAATCCTAGTCGTATTTATTTCAATTTTATTTTCAAATAAAATCATTCTTGTCATAGCCTTCGGCCAAGGAGGTTATCCTCTCATTATTTTATTATCTGGCTATTCGAGGCATCTCAACAGGCTCTTCTCGCTTTAAACTACTTCGGTCGAGCCTCCTTCGGTTAACTTCGTCAATAGAAAGTATCTGAATGAAGTATAAAACTATTTTTCGAAATTATTGAATATTTCTTCAGACTCCAAAACTTCTGTCGGGTTGGGTTCGGGTTGCTCATTGTATCAGTTGCTCGGAGACACTAGCACCGGACCTCTCAGATCATTACGGTGGATCACGCTACGACAGGGTGTCCCATAAGTCCGGTCTCGTAGGAAAATTTACTCCTCAGGAAAAGGTGAAGGCCTTTTCTTCACGAGCGTAACTCACTTCCATATTAGCCATTGCGCGTTATTCTACCCGCAACAAACAAAAAAAAAAGGTCCCAAAACAAGACATCAGTTTGAACATTTGTTTTAGCTCTATATATTACTTTTGGAAATTTAATTTAAAATAAATTTTCCTACGAGACCGGACTTATGGGACACCCTGTATATATATATGAGAGAGAGAGAGATTTATATTTACTGGACGAAAACATCGAAATATTCTGTATATTTTACATAATTTAACTGAAAGATTTATTCTATGTAAAAAAATAAGTAGTTTTCCCTCTCCAGCAATACTGCGATTTTCTTAACTTTTACGCGGTACCTGTAACTTATTCAGTAGATGAACACCTCAGCTAAGAACGGCAGCTCGAAGACAGGTTCATCTCGTCCAGTTATGAAGGATTTACCAATAAATATTTAATGAAAGCGGTTTGTGTTCAATTTGGAATTACGTGGTGTTCGGGGTGTGGTGGAAGGTGGGAGCTCCTCGATGTTGAATAGTGGGAGACGAGAAAGAGGGAGGGATGCCGCGAAAGAAGAATAGACGGCATTGGGGTGCCACGAGACAGAAAAAAGGTTGAGAACCATTGATTAACCTTCGTTTTGCTTCCGCCCGAATTATTCATTCCGACGAAGGTCACGCTCGTTGCTCCACCTTAGACCTACAACTTGACGTGGAATCCGAACCACGACCCATCACGGGTAGTCAGAGATTACAAACTCCTCACTCGGACTCGATCCACGACCTCCCGATCAGCAGCAGCAGCAGCAGCCCAGCGTTCTAACCACTAGGCTACCCATTTATCTACCAACCAATTTTTATTGTATGGAAGGATGAACAGCTGGTTTGCTGTGCGCCGCCTGCCGTCACCGGGAATCGAACCCGGGGCCGGTGGATCCGTAATCAGTGATGCTAACCATTACACCACCAAAGCGTATCGACTTAACCCTTTAACGCCGAACGTTTTTGTAGGGTTAAGTCTAAATGCGTGTATTTGAAATGGTACGTATTCGACCCAGTCGGCGTTAGAGGGTTAAAGTATGCTAATGATGCGCTCAATCTTCTAATCTCGTTACTTTTCTCAGCCACCTAAGGTCGTTGTTATATTCTTATATTAACTGTTTGAGGGTATCATGGGTATATATATCACACCACGTGTCACTTGGCGACATTCTCATTCTTATCTGCGGTTTGAAGGCGCGAATGCTCGACAAAATGGGACTTACAAATTTAGCGAAAACATTTTCATTTAAAAAAGGATATAAAAAAGATGTTTGTTACGCAATTGCATGCCCGAAGGGTATTTTAAATGAAAAATCTAATTCAAAGTATAAAATATCATACAGTGAGAATGGGAATGAATCAATGTGAGAATTACCTCCACTGAGATTCCCACTTTCGGATTTCTCATTTTTGGACCAAGACTGGAATGGGAGTGACGTAGACTGGGAAGAGAATATATATATATATATATATATATAAAATATATATATATATATATATATATATATATATATATATATATATAATGTGTGTGTGTGTGTGTGTGTGTGATACAGAGACCTTGCATAGAATAAGGACCTCTTCTGGGCTATTAAATCCACAATAGTTCGAATAAGTAATGGTAAATGACAAATACTGAAGTTTTTCTTTTTCATGCACCAACGCGGGCAACCACTCACTAGCAAAGAGGTCCCAACCAACCATCCCTCACCAGCCATCTACTAAGCAAATATGGTAAGCAGATAGGACCCATGCACGGTCTGTGTATTACATAAAAGTAACTTAGAGAACCATTCTGAGTTGTAGCATATATATGCGCCTCGGTGGTGTAGTGGTTAGCGTCGCTGACTACGAATCCATCGGCCCCGGGTTCGAGACCCGACGGCAGCCGGCGCGCAGCAAAACTCAGCTGTTCATCCTTCCACACAATAAAGGAAGTGGTTGGTAGATAAATGGGTACCCTAGGTGGCCTAGTGGTTACGACGCTGGGCTGCTGATGGGGCGTGGTTCGGATTCCACGTTAAACTGCAGGTCTAAGGTGGAGTGAAAAGCTTGACCTTCGTCAGAATGAACAATTCGGGCGGAAGCTAACCAAATGCTATATATATATATATATGGGATGAATTTCACAATTAAACACGTGAAATGAATGGATGATGTAAACACACAAGAAAAAGGAAAAAATGATTCCAAAGCCTTTCGTATATTCAGAAGTACGCCTCGTCATTCCCTGACGAGGTGTACTTCTGAATACATGAAAGGACTTTGAATCATTTTTCCTTTTCCTTGTTGGTTTACATCATATATATATATATATATATATATATATATATATCAAAGCTATTGACTTCTCCTTAGGGAACCGGAGCTTACAGATGAAAAGAAGGATCAACACAACGGCAAACATTTTCATTTATTTGTACATCAGACGTTTCGACAAATCTTTTGTCATCATCAGTGAGTTAAGTCTTAAAACCTTAAAACAAAATTGAAAAGTGAAAGTTACATCAATACAATATTAAGACCATTAAAATTAAAACCTTAAAGCAAAATGAAAATTGCATCAATACAAAATTAAAACATTTAAATTTCATCACTATAAAAACTAAAATTAAATTAAATTTCATCACTATAAAAACTAAAATTAAATTACCTCAATAGGTAAATACACAATGTTTACATCCACCTCCATACTTGGCAAAGTCTAAGAGACCACTAGGTGGTCAGGGGATTAGAAAGGGTATATCTGTGAAACACAGTTGGTTGTCAAAAGAGTCTTAATTTGTAGGATGAGCTATTATTATTAAGGGAGGGTTTGTTTCTATAGATGTACAAAGATTCTAAAATTCGGAGTTCTGTAAGGTTATTGGATCTAGTTAAAATTTCAAACTGAGTTTTGTGAAGGGGATGGTCGTTTTCATTACTGTGGTTTCTAATTGCGGATTGTGGAGGGCTACTGAGGGGACGGTTGGTACGGACTGACAAGCCCAAATGTTGAGAAAGGCGTGATGAAATTTAAATGTTTTAATTTTGTATTGATGCAATTTTCATTTTGCTTTAAGGTTTTAATTTTAATGGTCTTAATATTGTATTGATGTAACTTTCACTTTTCAATTTTGTTTTAAGGTTTTAAGACTTAACTCACTGATGATGACAAAAGATTTGTCGAAACGTCTGATGTACAAATAAATGAAAATGTTTGCCGTTGTGTTGATCCTTCTTTTCATATATATATATATATATATACACACACACACACTACTATTTACAGTTTCTTTCCGGATATAAGCAAAGCATACGCCAGAGTGAATCACAATATTTGAATTAAAAAATTAGGACACAGGAATGTACCATTGTGTATATACTGTTAGTCCAGGCAATCTAGAGCAAAAATAGCTTCAACCTGGGCAAAATTGCTTCAGAAGCTTTCTAAACTGTTTCCAGCTCAGGAACCATTGCAGAATAACATATCCAAAATCCGACAAAATTGGACCCCGGGAACACCCCCAAAAATGAAATTCAAAATGGCGGACTGGCAGTTTCCTACGAAATACAATAAATTTTAATTTCGCTTTGTAGAGAGAGTTATGACGTTTTTCTTGATCAGTAAAATGTTTTAAAACACATTTTCGTTTCTAAATTAACCTATATGACACTAAAAATTGTATTAGGCGGCTAGTATTAAACTATGACGTCACGTAATGTAAATAAAATATACTGTATGGAGTGTATGTGAGAATGGACATTGCTACATCTTTATAAACTTATATTATATACAACTCTTTAATTCCTACTACCCACTATCAAATCTGCGCATTTGTGCTTGTCATTTTCTTTAAAACTGTTATTATGTACTCCTTTTAAATACTGCAACACAGTTTATTAATTTGTGTTTTCTGTTTCAGACTGACTCGGTGTACGGCTGACTCGGTGTGCGTCCGCCTTCAAGAATGCAGACCCCTGAAGAATTGTGCGTGATTTGTAAGGAGAAATTGGACAGCGGACAGGAAGTGGTTCACATCTCGCAAAAAGGAGCAGATGGTATAAATGCATCCAGCCGCAGCCGTGGAAGGGATGTTGTTGCAACAGCTGGAATAAGTGTTCACGTTGTATGTAGGAAAAGGTTTACGGATAAAAAGACCATTGAAATAAAGAAGCGACAGACCGCAGCCGAGGCAATACCAAGGAAAAGTGCTCGTTTTCATGAATACGCATTTTCCAGTGCTACTCACTGTTTGTTTGTGATACCTTTGTGGACTTTTTTTTCCAAACACAAACCAAAATCAGAGCATGTCAAAATAAGAACTACAGAGTTCTCCGAAACCATAAAAAGGTGCTGTGAAAGCCGCTGCGATGAATGGTCGTTTAATGTAAAAGGCCGTCTGGAGTATTATCTTCGTGATCTTCCTGCTGCAGATTGTGTCTACCATCACACCTGCAGCGTAAATTTTCGAAGTGGAAAAAACATTCCTCGCGCATACTCCTCCGACGATCATGATTCGAAGAAAGGGAGACCAACTAATGAAGAGCAACACCAAGCATTCCTTCAGACCTGTGCTTACCTGGAAGAGAATGATGATGAACAACTGTTGATTGGAGACCTAATTTCCAAAATGGAGGAATATCTTCAAGGAAGTCAGAGCTCTGTCTACGAACGCAGGCACATGAAGAGAAAGCTTTTAGAACGTTACAGAGACAAGATCATAATATCAGGTGAAAGTGGGAAGGCAGATGTAGTAACACTACGAGAGACAGCTAATGAAATTCTTATAGATTATCACAAAAAGTCGAAAGAATGTGATATAGATATAGAGCTACAGAAGATTTACCTAGTAGAAGCTGCTGCAAAAATAACACTGGTCAACAAAGATTTTTCATCAGAGTAAAATTTGTGGTGGCTGGATAGCATTTTGCACGCTGATTCCAAAACTGCATTCAGATCTTTTCTAGCACGTATAGTTTTCAAGATGAAGGCATATATATAACTACACAGATTTAACCATTTTAAATATTCAAAATACTAATATTTCAACATTTAATTGTGTTTATTTTATTGTGTTTTTTTAGTTTATTCATCTTATTGATTTCAATTATCTTAATTATACATCTTATGTATTTCAGGTGTGAGCTTTTACGTCTAGCAGCATTGTGATTCAGGCAACAACGCCGTGCTTTGTGTGTCAAAAGATCAGTCCAGTCTAAGAACTTGTTGTGTCGAGTTGGTGTACATTTTTTTTTAATTTATAGTTTGCTCAGGTCAGTCAACATGCCTCGACAATGTAAGAATGACCCCTGAAAGCAGTTCTTTTGCATAATGGTAATATAATGCCATCCATCCCCATTGCCCATTCCGTCCATCTAAAAGAGACATATGACAATATGGATATACTACTGAAGGCAATCAAATACGACAGTCATCAATGGAATGTTTGTGGAGATCTAAAAGTTATAGGAATGCTTATGGGTATGCAGTCAGGATTCACAAAATTTTGTTGTTTCCTTTGCCTGTGGGACAGTCGCGCCACTATAGAACATTACACCAAAAGTGACTGGCCACTTAGGTATACATATGTCCCAGGGATAAGCAATGTCCAGTCTGTCCCTTTAGTGGATCCCCAAAAGATCTATCTGCCACCTCTTCACATTAAACTTGGTTTAATGAAGAATTTTGTTAAAGCAATGGGTAAAGTCAATTCTGAAGGTTCCAATACCTTTCAAGGAAATTTCCGAAGGTTACTGCAGCAAAATTGAAGGAAGGAATTTTTGTTGGGCCACAAATAAGGGAGGTTTTGAATGACACTGAATTTGAAAAAGTTCTAAGTCCGCTGGAATTGAAGGCTTGGCTGGCGTTCAAATGGATATGTGAAAACTTTCTTGGAAGCAACAAGTCACCTGCGTATAAGGATGGAGTCAAGAACCTCCTTGATGCCTTCAAAGAAATGGAGTGTCGAATGTCGTTAAAAATTCACTTCCTGCATTCCCACTTAGATTTCTTTCCTGAAAACCTTGGTGCAGTGAGTGACGAGCAAGGAGAGCGCTTCCATCAAGATATTCAGATGATGGAGAAGCGCTACCAAGGATGTTGGAATGAAAGCATGATGGCGGACCATTGTTGGATGCTGTATCGTGACAATCCAGGCCAAATTTACAAAAGGAAATCACACTCACAGCGCTTTTAATAAAATAATGTATATATTCTTTATTTATAAGTACATTGAATAAAGTATATGATGTATTTGTTGTTTAGCATTCCTAAGTGTGATCTGTACATCCATAAATTTTCTTATATCAAAAACTTAAAAATATCAAAACCAGTGTATCTATATAACTCTACGTGCTAGAAACAAAATAAAACCAGATTCGGAATCAGCGTGAAAAATGCATTAAGAAAAGTGTGATCATGTTTGTGATGAGAAAAAAAAGTTTCATTTTGTTGGCCAGTGTAATCAGAAGTGATATCAAGTCTGTCGACTCGCCTAGAAAAGATGTGTATCCATCTCCAAATGACATCACTGCAGAAAGTGCTCTTGATTACATTCCCAACAGTCTGAAATTGCTATTATCAAAAGCATTTGCGGGACAGGATGCTTCAAGAAAAATAGGTGCAATTGGGCAGAGCATTATGCAAGCAACCCGTCCTAGAGGATTACTATGTCCACTACAGATCGGTTTGTCGGTTCAGCTACACCACAACTTTAGGTCAAGGTACCTTATTGACGTTCTCCATCAGCTGGGTTACTGTTCGTCGTATGCAGAAGTAACAAGATTCGAAAGAAACGCGCGCTGGCAAGTGGGTCTGGCTCTTTACTGTTGATGAAAACACTGCAGTCCTTCTAGCAGCAGATAACGTCGATCATGATGTCTGCACTTTGAATGGGAAGAATACTTTTCATGGAATGGGTATGATTGCCGCAATAACTCCGAAGATCAAGATCCACCCTTCTATTCACAGGCGTAATGTTGGTGACAATGACATTAAGAAGATTGCAACCGTTGACATTAGGGAATATAGACACGCGAGAAGCATGTTGAGGGACATCTCATTCCGCGAACTTCCAGTACCCACTGCCACCATAAGTCGACTTAGTCTTCTCTGGCAGATATCTTCAGCAGAAAGATTAAGTCCAAGTTGGTCCGGAACAATGCAGGCAATTCACGGTGGATCAAGTGTCTCACATCCAGGTGTGGCGTCGATCACGTTCCTTCCCATCATAGATATGTCGCCAACTGACATGACCTGCATATTTTCGACATTACTATATTTGAGCAAGATAGCACGTGATCAAAAAGTCCCATGCATTATTACCTTTGATCAGCCTTTGTTCTGGAAAGCTTCCCAAATCATTAATGAACAGAGACACCTGCAGGACATTGTTTTAATGCTGGATCATTTCACACTCTGATGAATCTTTTGGGAGCAGTCGGTACTCTTATGAATGGTTCAGGATTGTCTGAAGTACTTCAAGAAATATACGGACCAAATGCCGTGCAACACATGATGTCTGGAAAAGCTGTTTCAAGAGCGATACGTGGTCATATGATAGTAGATGCAGCTCTTAGTACCTTACTAGTCGCAGACGTTTTCCCTCGTAATGAAAATGGAACTCCTCATGACCTCCATAAGGAAGCTTGTGACCTGCTCGACGATGTTATGACCGCCAAACAATCAGTTGAGGATGTGGAATCTTCGAATGCATTGTCTCAGATTGCTACCACTTTGGATGCGAAGAAAACTGACCTACAATCTACTTCGCAAACAAGTCAACTCTGGTTGGAATATCAGCGAATGATCAACATTGCACGTTCCTTGATAACAGCAGACAGAACCGGCTCGTGGGATTTGCACTTGCAAGCTATGCTGGAGACCATCCCCATAATTGCAGCAGCCGGACATCACAATTACCTGAAATCGATATACCTGTACCTGCAGAAAATGTTAAGTTTGCCTTCTGAAAATCCAGCCGTTAACAAAATGTTCCAGGAAGGTAAGTTTGTGGTAAGAAGAAGCGACAGATTATGGGCCGGACTCGGCACAGACCTGGTGATAGAACAAGTACTAATGCGTTCCCTGAAAAGCAGAGGCGGACTGACACGCGGAAGTGGATTTACAGACATCCAAAGGAAACGTGGCTCTTTTCTATGCCTCTGTGTTCCACTTATAACTTAACAATGCAGGAATACACCAGAGTTTTGTTGGAAAGTAGTGAACAGCACAAGGAAATGAGGGGAAGTAGACAAATCAGGGACAGTAATGACATGAAGAAAGTACTTGAACGTCTGGAATCCTTATCCCCATTCCATTCTACCTCGGGTCTCTGCAACATTGTAACAGGGCTAACTGCTGATCCTGGAGTTAACGTTCATCAATTGCATTCAATCGGTACGAACATTGTCGTAAAAATGATTGGGAAACAAGCCTTTACATATTCTGCCAAAAGATCTGACAAAGTGAAAACACTAGGATCTGCTTCTGCCGTTGTGATCACTGATGCTTCAGATATAGAAGTAGATCCTGCACTACTGTTTCAGAGAATGATGACTGTTGCCACTGGCGGAGACATGAATCTTGAAGATGTCATGTGTTACGAACTGTGTGCATATCCTCCTGCATTGTTCGAATCACGAAGTATCTTGAGGAAACCCGATAAGTCTCAGCTAGCTCATGCAATAATCAAATACACTGACACTTTACGCATGGAAGAAGTTCAAGAAATTCAGTGCACAGACCAGTACGTATTGGATGGTGGATCTCTACTACATCGTGTTTCCTGGCGTCAAGATGAAACATATGACAGCATCGCCAACTCATATGCCGATTTCACTCTGAAAACATATGGAAAAGCAATCATTGTTTTTGATGGCTACAGCAGCTCTCCTACGATCAAGGACATGACCCACAGAAGACGCAGCACCAAGACAAGCAGAAATGTGAATCTCAGTCCAAGCATGAAGTTTGTTGGCCAGAAGGAACACTTCTTGGCTAATGAAAACAACAAGCAAGCATTTATTTCCCTCGTAGGTGAGATGTTGAAGAAGCACGGGTGTACTGTTCACAACGCAGATGGGGATGCTGATGTGGACATCGTTCGTGCAGCAGTTTCCTCATCAGAAAATGCAACTACAACAGTAATAGGGGAAGACACCGACTTGCTGATTCTCCTTCTGTACCATGCCAAGGACAGTGGTTTCAAGTTGTACTATCGCAGCGATATAAGACGGGGACCATCTCCTAATCCTGTGTATGATATTCTCAGCATTCAATCATTGTTAGGCAATGACATCTGCAAGTATCTCCTGTTTGTGCATGCTTTCACGGGCTGTGATAGCACATCCAGAATTTTTTCGATCGGTAAAGCCAAAGCATTCGACACACTGATGAAGGTGGCTGAACTCCGTTCAGTTGCAAATACATTCTGTTCTGATTGTTGCCAACACTCTGACATTGAAGCCGCTGGAAGAAAGGCAATGCTTCTGTTGTATGGCTGCAAAACACTTGAATCCACTAACGCACTACGTCATCGAATGTTAGTTGAAAAGGTAGCTACAGCTAAATCTTTTGTTACACCCGAACGTTTGCCACCTACCGATGCGTCCACAAAGTACCACAGCTTTCGCACATACTTTCAAATACTAATCTGGAAGTCTACAGAAGAGAAGATCGATGCAGAACAGTGGGGTTGGTATGTAAAGAATAATTCCTACTACCCTACAGCCTGCGACAAGCCACCAGCTCCAAATTATCTACTCAACATGATCCGCTGCTCCTGCAAGACGAAATGTGCTACTTCAAGATGTGGATGCAAGCGTAATGGAATGCCCTGTTCAGCCGCTTGTGGCGAGTGCCAAATCAGTGGTTGCGATAACAACCCAAGTACCGGTAATCTATCCGATGATAGTGATGAAGAGGATTAATTTCTGTATGTTTGTGACCAGGTATCACTTCTTCTGTAATGAACATAACTTGAAACTGGGAAAAAAATAATTGTTGTATTATTGATTATAAAAATCTGTAAAAAGCTATATAACATTATATTTGCGTAATAACTGGTTGTGTTGTATATTGTTGAATTATTTAAAACATTACAACTGAAAGAAAAAGCATCAAATGTATCTCTATAAATAAAAGCGTAAATTATAATTTTTTTTTTTCGTAGGAAACATCCAGTCCGCCATTTTGAATTTCATTTTTGGGGGTGTTCCCGGGGTCCAATTTTGTCGGATTTTGGATATGTTATTCGGCAATGGTTCCTGAGCTGGAAACAGTTTAGAAAGCTTCTGAAGCAATTTTGCCCAGGTCTAACTACAAATTGCCTGGACTATGTATATATTACATTAAATATATTGAAATTTTGGTACACTAACAATTTTTACAATTAAATAGGGTATTGTATTTTCGAAGTGGTTTAGATATTCATGCGGAGTTCAACAAGGCTCCTTACTCTCTTCTCTAACTCTTTAGTTTGATTGTATGGATTACCTGATTTAACGAGACCAATGTAAGTTGTTTTAAAGATATTGAGATAAATAACTCCGTCTAAGGCAAAACTATGATATTGATAAATCCGTCAGTTAATAAATGGTCTGCTTGGCTTAGTGTTTCATAAAAGATCATTTGGAATGCTGCGTAAGTTACCTCCAAGATGCTCAGCTTCGCAAATGTTTGCAATGACTCGAGCCTCCCAGAGGTAACAAAACGTGCTCAATACAGTCAATACTCGGACAATCCAACTGTCCATGCTATTCATCAATCCTGGAATATCTCCTTTAACCATGGGTTCATTGGTATCAAAACCTGAATTTGTAGCTCCACTTAAACACCGCTTCCCGTTAGGTGAGCGTGGTTAAGCAACGTTGGTTCTATTCAGCAGCTGGATGGGAGACCATCCTCCGTGTTCAGATGATGATGAAAACTAAATTAACTTCCCCTCAGTTTCTATTTTAAGCCCCGTGGCTCGGCTGATTAAAGACTGATCTCTGGCTTCGAAGGAATGAGTTCGACTTCCACCTCCACCGCCGCTGGAGCTGGGCCGGTTGGTCACCTCTGTGATTGCCTGGGTTCAGATGATTCACTCGGGAGTTCGCTCCCGTGGGAAAAATGGCCTTCCGGATTATACTCGTTAGTTATTACTTTTTGTTTGGACAAGGAAAGAGGTTCGAATTTGCGAGGAAACACCGAAATTGGTTGGACGAATGGAACAATGCGGAGGAGCTGGGAAACCAAATTTAATCTAGTTTGGGAATTCGAGACGTAACCTCCTGATGAAGCGTGACTGAAAAATGGGAATCCAATTCTGTCAGGAAGAGTGTGAAATACGACGACGGCTCTGTCTTGGTGAAGAAAGGGAAGGGGGTGCTTCACTTCTGCGAGAGTTAGTGATCCCTCCGTAAAAACTGAGGGAATTATGAATAAGGACACTAGTAATTTTGGTGCTTCACGTACCATGGGTACTTCAATTCTAGAGGGACAACGACCGATTCAAAAACTCCCGTTTCTTTCCAGCAGTTGTCCGTAGGAAAGAGGGATATTTAAAACAGGACTTTTTTAATAAATTGTACAATGTAAAGCTAAGTAGGAGCTATTCGGTGAGACGAGAAGGGACTGGAAAGAGAGAAATATCGAATTTTTTACCCAAACTAAAGATTCGAAAGTCAACGAACCTTTCCGGAGGAAACTGGAGGATGTTTGGTGTAAAGGAGAAACCAACGAGTCCAGAACATCCCTGGAACAGTGTCCGGATAGAATAGCATGTAATGCCGACAGTGCCTACAGACTCTCGTTCAGTCGATTCCTGCATTCAAGGTGCCAAATCAAGCCCGTGGTATACACGCAAAACATTAAGATTTAAACAATTGCTCAGTTACCAGAAATTGTTAAGTGCTATTTACATTCGTGTGCAATAAAATGCCTGCACAAGGGCGCAAAGAACACAATAAAAGCATAAAGAACGCAATAAAGGGTGGAGCACTGTCATATTTCACAACGATTCTTCGCTTCTTACGTGAACAACATACTGGTTGGAACCAACTTTCTGATTGGTACTACATATTCATCTATCCATATCTATCTTTCTCTACCTATCTATCTCTATTTGTGTATCTATTATTAGTTACTACTATTTTTACTACTGAAAAGAAAGACGCACTATATTTCAGTGTCAATTTTTAACTCTGTAAATACGTCGAGGTGAAAATATTTGGAAAATCAAATCCCAAGACACAAATCTCTCACTCATTCCCCTTTCCATTAGAGGCATCAAACAGGAAGAGAGTAAGGGTTATTGAAAAAGGGAAGATACGGGAGTAAAAAAGGTTTACCTAGACAGACAGAGATACTAAAGGCCATTTACGTAGTTTGATGCATAATTAAACTGGTTTCAAATTGGTATACAATTTTAAAAGAAACATTTGCAAACAAATACATGATGTAAAAATGCCACCAAGCTTAAGTGTGCCGTAGCGTGGCAGGAAAATTAGTTGAGAGAGAGAGAGAGTTACAAGGAAAAGAAGTACCTCAAAAGGCCTTGCGGCCCATACCGAGGAGGTACCAATAGCAACGGGTGCCACGGAAAATTTTCTACACACTCAAATAGTGTGCAAGATTTGGTCTAACCTTTTCTTGAACTGATCCACAGAGGAACTGTTCACAACTTCTGAAGGTAACCTGTTCCATGTGTCACAGATCTTATACGTAAAGTAATTCCCACACACACTAGTCCTAAACCGTTTCAAATCCAACTTCCAACCATTGTTGCGAGTTGGGTTATCATTTAAACTAAACATGCTTCTAAAATCGACATCGTTGAACCCGCGTAAGAGCTTGAAAACCTCGATCAGTTGACCGCGCAGCCTCCGAGTTTCCAGCGAAAACAAGTTCAGGGCGCGTAACCGTCGATTGTAGCCCATATGCCTAACGGAAGGGATTAACTTTGTGGCCCTCGCCTGCACTCGCTCCAGCCTCTCAATATCTTTCCTGAGGGTGGGCGACCAGAACTGCACAGCATACTCCAGGTGCGGCCGAACCAGGGAATTGTACAGTGAGAGCACAATCTCCTTGTTCCGAAACTGAAATTGCCTCCTGATATAACCCAACAGCTTCTGGGCTTTCTTTTCCACCTCTACGCACTGTTTGGTAAACTTAAGGTCGCTGCTAATTAGCACACCCAAGTCCTTTTCCAAATCAGTCGCCTCAATATACTCCCCAAAATCGAGTAGTCCGACTTGGGATTGGCGTAGCCAATGTGTATCACCTTGCATTTACCCAAGTTAAACCGCATTTGACATTTTTCGGACCACTCTCCTATTCTACGTAGGTCCGCACGCAGTTGCTCGATCGCCTCCGGCGTCCCAACATTGGCTCCAAGCCTGGTGTCATCAGCGAATTTGGCGATCCGACTGACGATGCCACCGTCAATATCATTTATGTAAATGATAAACAACAGCGGCCCCAAAACGGAACCCTGAAGAACCCCACTAGTGACCGAGGCCCAACCCGAACTAGCCCCTTTAATTACAACCCTCTGCCGCCTATTCTTCAGCCAGTTTTAAATCCACCTGCCTACTTCCCCACCGATACCCAGCGCGCGCACTTTCGCCATTAGCCGGCGGTGAGGTACCTTATCAAAGGCTTTCTCAAAGTCGAGATAAAGTATATCAATCGCCCTACTCTTATCATACTCACTCAACATGACGTGGAAAAACTCGAGCAAGTTGGTGAGACATGACCTATGCCGTCTAAACCCATGTTGGGAGTCCCCAAGCAGCTTGTACGAATCCAAATGGTCAACGATCCTATCCGCTATTATCCCCTCTAATAATTTACCTACAACTGAAGTGAGACTAATGGGACAATAGTTCCCTGGACTTTCGTGATCCCCTTTCTTAAAGATAGGGGTCACGTTGGCTTCCCTCCAGTCACCAGGCACCTGGCCCGTCTCCAACGATTTGTTGAAGATTGTAGCCAGGTGGGGAGCCACCTGGTCGCGCACCTCCCGCAACAGAGTGGGGAGAAACTGGTCTGGCCCAGGAGCCTTAAACGCGCTCAGTTTGTCTATTCTATCGGCAACGACTGTCGCGGTACATCGAACACTATCCAGGCCAGCACCTTCGTGCCTCACGCCTGGCTCGGGGATGATGCGGGTGTCCTCCCTGGTGAACACTCCCGCAAAGTACTCGTTAAGCACATTGGCGATGTCCGCGTCGGAGGTCCGCAGAACGCCGCTTCGGTCCTCCGCAGAACGCCGCTTCGGTCCTTTAACGGACCTATGATGCTTCTAATGGGCTTTCTACTATTAACATAACTGAAGAACTCCTTAGGGTTCCCCTTGCAGAGGCTTGCCACCCGTAGTTCTTCGTTACGTTTCGCTAGTCTAACCTTCGCCTTCACTTCCCTACACAGAGAGAGAGAGAGAGAGAGAGAGAGAGAGAGAGAGAGAGAGAGAGAGAGTAAAAAAAAAAAATTACATATAAAAAAAATTACATCATATCCCTTCAGAAAGATACACTGACTGAAAACCCGGTTCTTTCTAACGAAATAAAGCAATAAACCAGAAAAAAAAGAAAAAAAAGAGAAATTAGATTTCAAGTTTGGAATTTATTTCATTCGTTGAAATGAAAAAGCGTTCGTAGAAAAGTTCTTATTGGCAAATAGATTTAATTAAAGACTTTGTTTACTCCACAAACGAAGCATTTCTCTCTCAGCTCATTTCCATTTTTATTTAGTTACCCTTCACAGTGAACAAATTACAAACTATATATATATATATATATATATAATATATATATATATATAATATATAATATATATATATATATATATATGATACACACAGACTGTGCATGGAACAAGGAACTCTTCTGGGGAAATTAAATCTACTATAGTCCGAATAAGTAATGGTAAATGACAAACACTAGTTTTTTCTTTTTCATGATGTTAGCCCGACGTGGGTAACGGGTCACTCGCAAAGAGGTCCCAAAAATATAGCTTCCCTCACCAGCTATCTGCAAAGCAGATAGGATCCAGCTTTGGGACAGGATCTAGAAGTTGCGAGGCCCTAGGCAGATCTAGAAATTGCGAGGCCCTAGGCCTATATATATGAAAATATGGACTTAATTATCGGTACTATACCAGCAATATTAGAATCCCGCATAGACAGAACTATGCCAGCACTTAAAAATTAAACCAAACCAAAATAATCACGCATGGAAATTGTATAAGAAATATAAATAAACCATACAAATAAGTATAAATTATAATATGAATCAAGATTTGTATCGAAAATATAAGACCATGATTTGTAAGATTTATATAATATTATAGGTAATGACTTTCCATAGTATACAAACGTTTTTCATATGTGATGTATAAGAGATGTTGACATTTCATTTTTTATAATAGTTAGCGATCGACTTATCAGGCTAAATACACTGGTATGCATCAATTTTGCTGTCAAGGGTTTTGTAAGTGATTCTTATAGAGTTTCTCCTGGTGATTTCGAATCTGCAATCCGTTTTTCTCAATCAGCTCAGGTTATCCGGCTATGGCCTCATAAGTAAAATAGAATTTTTCGTGATTTTGTCAAAGCGGAATTGGAACAGTAACATCTATCATCACTTGTTTCACTTGTATAATATCTTTTTTTACTTTTCAGGCATATAGATAAAATATTTCATAATGAATAGGGCGTGTAAAAATGATCCCAATAGTTTCTGCTACATATGTGGGACGGTTACCATGCCAAATAACCAGTCCCAAATCACTAAATTTGTGAAGACAATGTATAGAGCATACTTTGGAATTAAGCTAGGGGACCAAGACAAAAATTTCGCCCCTCATATGTGCTGCAAGACGTGCATTGAAAATTTGAGAAGATGGAGCAAAGGCAGAGCGAAATCTTTGCCTTTTGGAATTCCCATGATTTGGAGAGAAGGAAAGGATCACGTGACAGATTGCTATTTCTGCATGACAAACCTCCAAGGTGGGCTTATAAATTTATTTTTCTTAAATATTTTGAAATCCTCGTATGAAACTTGACATAATATTCACCATAATGTAATATTCACCATATATAGCATAATATTCACCATAATGGTAATCATACATTTACATATACATATTGTTATAGAAAATACATTTACAGATACATATTGTTATACAAGTTACATTTACATATACAATGATTGTATATTTTCTTTCTTTTTCATTCATATTGTCCCCGAAGGGACAATATGAATGAAAAGAAAGAAAATATACAGACTCCATCGACCTATTTCATATCTTACAGACCGCAGCCTTCCCTCACGAGCCGCCACTGTCTGAATGCTTCTTCTATTTCATATGCAAGTTTTATATCCATGTTTCTGTGTTTCTATTTTCAGAAGTTAACAAGAAGAATAAACACATTGTTGTATACCCTGACATTCCTTCTGCTATGAGACCTGTACCCCATGGTCCTGGAATTCCAATACCCGACCCACCTCAAACCCTGGACTTCGATGATTCTGATGATGAATCAATGACCAATGCCAATGACCAGTCCCAGTCGTATATACCTCAAAATACCGCTTCAAATGAGCCGAGGCCTCTCAACCAGGCCAAACTTAATGATCTTACCAGGGATTTAGGACTTTCCAAATTAGCTGCCGAGATCTTGGGCTCACGACTTCGAGAGGACAACTTGCTGGCTCCGGGAACAACATTCTCCTGGTATAGGAAACGAGAGGAAGAATTCCGCAAGTTTTTTGCAGTGCACGAAAATACCTCTTCCTTAGTGTACTGCTGCAATGTTGAGGGGCTAATCAGGGCCGTAACTAGGGTTTAGAAATTAGTGCGGTCCAGATTTTTTTCGAGCGCGGCGGGACGAGCAAAATTCAGACCAAAATGACATCTACAAACACAACCCAAGCTATACACTAAACACAAAACCCTTGTCTATAATAAAAGCCCTCTAATGTTTAATACACGCTCGACGCTCCCTCTTTTCAAAAGAAAAGCGGTAATATGCGTTTCATACACGGAGAACGGTTCAGTCTCTTTTTTTTTTTTTAGGAAATAATTACCGAGGTCCGGACCTCGGTGGGTGACCTCATAGGTAGTTACGGCCATGGGGCTAATCGAATCCTTGGGCCTGCCATATAACGCATCAGAATGGAGGCTATTTATAGACTCGTCTAAACGAAGTTTGAAAGCAGTACTTCTCAACATTGGGAATAGGGTTGCATCAGTCCCTGTAGCACATTCCGTACAACTTACTGAGAGCTACGATAACATGAAAATTTTACTGGATGCTCTCGTATACGACCAACATAACTGGAGGATCTGTGGAGATTTGAAGGTAATACTAATATCATAAGTAAACTATTGCTATTGACTATGTTGTTTTTCCAAAGGTTATTTGAGAGCGTATAAGAACACTTAACTTCCCCACAGAAGTGATACAGTCCAATGCATAGATTTTTTTATCTGATAGAACAAATTCTCTAAATTCTTTAAATATTTTCATTTTTTTTCAGATTGTGGCATTTGTATTGGGAATGCAAGGGGGATACACGAAATACCCATGTTTCCTCTGCAAATGGGATAGCCGAGCGGATGAGAAGCACTATGCACAGCGTGAATGGGCATCCAGAGAGAATTTTGAACCTGGGTCGCATAATGTCGTTTCAGTGCCCCTTGTACCACCAACAAAAATTTTGCTCCCACCACTTCATATTAAGCTGGGCTTGATGAAAAATTTCAGCAAATCAATGAATAAGGAGGGTTCAGCATTCCGATATCTCGAGAGTAAATTTCCTCATATATCTGATGCTAAACTAAATGCTGGGGTTTTTGATGGTCCTCAAATTCGAACTTTGATCAAGGATACTCAGTTCGAAAACGCAATGACTCCAACTGAGAAGAATGCCTGGCAGGCATTCAAATCAGTTGTCACTGATTTTCTTGGCAAGCGTAGAAGTCCAGAATACGAGTCCGTTGTCGAAAACTTGATGGAAGCTTTCAAAGCTCATGGGTCGCGCATGTCCATAAAAATGCACTTTTTGTGGTCCCACTTGGACTATTTTCCTGAAAATTGCGGGGATTATAATGAGGAACAGGGTGAACGATTTCACCAAGATATCAAAATAATGGAAGAGAGGTACCAGGGAAACTGTGATATCAGTATGCTGGCGGACTATTGCTGGTGTTTGAAGCGAGACGTGCCCGAAGAAAAACACAGACGGAAAGTCAAAAAAACTTCATTCCTTCCTCAATAAACTTTTTTCCATATTCATTGTATGAATAAAAGTATTTATTCACACAATGTTTTCATTTTTCACGAGTGTTCTTATAATATTACTCGTATCTACAGTGTTTAAGCTAAAAAAATCAATAAATTTGGGGATAAAATTGGACTTATAATAAATGGCCAATAGAGAAAA
The DNA here is from genome assembly GCA_023014485.1 of Bathynomus jamesi. Taxonomy (NCBI): domain Eukaryota; kingdom Metazoa; phylum Arthropoda; class Malacostraca; order Isopoda; family Cirolanidae; genus Bathynomus; species Bathynomus jamesi. Next base: position 86,751 of record JAJOZX010006560.1, read on the forward strand.
AACCTGACCTGATTGAGGAAAACCAATGTCATTTTCGAATTCAGCATGGTCGAATTATATAATATGAGTTGAAAAAACCCTCACAGCAGACAAAAAAATTTCATATGCATACCAGTGATATTAATGCTTTAATATTTGGTTCAGATGCTCCTTGAATATTACAGCAATGCTTTTCTACTTTTCTTCGAGCTACTGTAAACTCTTCAATTAATTGAGAATAATCTAATGAATTTGTTATATCGTTTTCTATTGATAACATAGCTAATGATTGCAATCTCGCTTGAGACATGGTGGAACGCAAATATGTTTTAATAAGTTTGAGACGCGAGAAACTTCTTTCAGCCGAAGCAACAGTAACTGGGATGGTTAATACTATTCGAAGTGCAACATAAACATTAGGATAAATCTCACTTAGTTGTTTTTGCACTATATAAACAAGGGCATTTCCGAGATGTTTTCGAAGGTATAAACCTGCAAAGCACTTTAAGTTCTTCATAGAGTTATAAATCATTAATATCACTTGAACAGAACGCGCAAAACGGCTTGAGCGAGGCCCCCTTTGGCGCGAGGCCCTAGGCGATCGCCTAGTTCGCCTATAGCTAAATCCGGGCCTGTATATATATATATATATATATATATATATATATATATATATATATATATATATATGGGAATGTCGACAAGTGGAAAGCAATTCATACTCGTTCCTCCGTTTCACGAAACCATATTTTGCAAGAAAAAGAGGGCTACGACATGGTCAATGTCGTAACAGCGCTTCGTCTAATAGTCGAGTAGCCAGATGGCGTTTTTGTGGTGAACCCTTCATTTAAGGTTTATAAGCTTTTTTAGCAGTTTTGTGTTCTAAAATATGTGTAGAATTGAAAATCAATGGGTGCCACTCTGGCACAGACAGGTCTGTTAGTGAATCGCCACCACGGAGACGCAGATCCGCCGAGTTTCATTTCAAGCACCACTTTCATATGTGGTGACTATTGCAAACCTCGTGATCCAAAAAACCCATCGAGGTGGAAAACTGTCATTAAATGCAGTACAGCTGATCGACCTGGACAAAAATCATTCAAAGACACTTCTTGACAAGTGCAATGAAAGGGGAAATGGACTCGCAGACGAGGTTAGGATCAGACTCGTAGGTGTTCCAGCAGACCTTCATGCAGCTGATTGGTCAGTATCATCAGGTCTGCTACACAAAATTCATGACTGGAAAAAATATACATACCAGTCCACAAAGTTCAACGAGTTCAAATATACATGTACATGAAGCATCAACACTGTAGCAAATCTCATGAGGAAAGACAAAATGTGTGTGGACACCTGTTGAACTCCATGACATTTACAGTGACCTTAAGCTGGCTGAACCTGTTCTGTCAAGGCGCCAGTTTATCAACCAATTGATTGAATATCTTAGCAATGAAGTATTCGAAATGAAAACCCAAGGTTGTGCAAGTCTCATTGCCTTCAGGCAGCATATTCCATACAAAATACTTCAAGTTGATGGTGACTCCGATGATCCTCTTCAAAGAGTTGTCAAACAAATCACAGAAGAAGCCAAAGGAATTCAGCAATCTCGTGATTGACTTGGGACAGTTTGAACAATCGAAATCTCTAGAATTAACCAGCACAACGTTGTTAGCACTCATAGCTAATCTTGTGTCCAATGGCAAAGTCACACGGATATCTCACAGCATTTCACAGACAATCCAATCTCACATTACCAAAACATCAACCCCAACGACGCTAGGACTTGCAATAAAACTTCACCATAAATTTGGCTCCAAAGATATGATATCCTTGTTGAATGAATATGGGTACATATCAATTTTTGGTGAAGTACCGAGATTTAGGTCATCTGCTACAAAATATGTTGGAGAAAATGATCTTACAGCAAGAGGACTCTGTAAAAGTTGTTTTTTATACTTTTTTTTCTCCTTTGCATGTCTGTAACACTCTTCATTGCATGTCTGTAGTTTGCATGGTATGATAGTGTTTCAGTTAAGAAAGTGTTGCATGGTTGTAATGCGTTCTTATTTTATTTCTTTTCATCTTCCACCCGCTTCCGGCAGAATGGGCTCCGTCCTCTACCTCCATATGGAGTGGAGGACCGGTCTGCTACAGCTGGAAGTATTCTCTTCGACTATTTTTCCGACTTGTCGGCAGTGGCCGGCGGATGATAATGGTGTCTTTCTTTCTCTTTTTCTGAATGAATTTTAACCCACGAGTGATAGGTTTTGCTACTTAACCCCTTACTTTCTTCTTTCTCTCGGGCTAACCTTAGAGTGGATCTTAGGGTCTTTGTTAGCCTTAGCTTCTGTAGATCTGTAGATCATGGTGTGATAATTATGATCTGCATGTGATAACTCCAAGTGGCAATAGTGAAACACATGCGATGGCTATACAATTAACACAGCCACGAGGAACAACTGACAGTCGGCAAGATGAGCATCAAGTGATTCCTCGGTTATCTAAAACAGCACTTTCAATATTAAAACTAAGCACAAAAGAAATCGATTCCTCCATCAAGAACATCAAACTGTAATCGTCTCATCAATGTTACTAATTTGCAAAATAACCTTTCTGTGGCTTTAACATCGGATGTAGAGTTGCTTTGCTCGATTATAAATAACACTGATGACAATACTTGTGAATGGACTGGTTACATGACTCACAAAGCAAGAGAAAAGGGTATTTCTGTCAAAGGCACACGGTATATATTTGGACCTTTGATTGATGCTGCACCAAGCCATCCCGACACTGTACTGACAACCTTGTCCTTTGTTGAAAAGTTCACAAGGAATCATGGGCAACAACACATTGTCATAGTTGCTGCAATTGTTTCAGGTCATAATGCAAGTCAAATGGTCCGATCCCAAACGGTGGAGCCTTCTAATCCCAAGACCATGAGATATGCACATACTAATGTCGTTCATTGGATGCATTGGGACACTTATGATAGGATTCGGTTTAGAGCAAATCCTCAGTGCAGCCTTTGGTGGTATAGCGAGTATTTTAAATGGAAAAGCATGGCCTAGGGCCGTTCGAGCTTTTAGAATGGTTGTAACTGGACTTTTACATGATGCAGTGCTGTCTGGAACAAACTTACCTTACAGCTGAGAGAGATTTCTGGATGCTGCAACCCAAAGCCCAACAGAAAATTGTGGGTAGACTGCTTCATATTGCCAGTTGTGATCATCTTGCTGTTCACCGATCAGAGAGGGAGGGGAACTGGATACTACACCTATACAGCATGGAACAAATGATTAAATATTTTTTCGCTGCTGGCCACTGGCAGTATGCTAGATACATAACGTGGCACTACCTTGCAAGCACAGAGAGGGTGTTTGGCACTCTGTCTTTGCTGACCACTTCGGAGAACAAACATACAACAAATATGGAAAAGCAAAGGGAGGGCTTGTTGGGCTAACCCTCTCACCTCACCATGTCGCAAGGTGGATTCTCTCTAAGAATGTATGCAACAACGTTTCTTTATTGATGGACCAGATCTTTGATGTAGGTGATGAGGAATATGATGCTGAACACGACATTCACAAAGAAGAAGGTCGCAACAGACAGAAACTGGACTCACAGGATAGGAAAAAGTACACAAAGAGCTTCAGTTGCATATAAATCCCTTGCAGAGAGAGTCAACTGAACTTGTCAACATTTGCAATGGGTGTGTTGCAGACAGCAGGGTCAACGTTCACAATACCGTTCAAATCGGGGAGAAAATGGTATCAAAGTTTAAGGATGGTCTCCCTGAGGGGTTTCACAAGCCTCTACATAAAGAGGTTTTCACAATGGAATGCATGAAGTGTTCGTGTTGGAGATTCTTCTGCCGTTTATGACATGGAAAAACTTTTTGGACGACTTCTAGTCTTGTCGCAAAAGAGAGAGTTGAATTTACGAGAACTTTTTAAGTACGAACTTGCTCCTGTGCCATCAGCTCCTTTCGATGACTTTGGCAAAATGCGCAAGTCCACCAAAGCTGTTCTAGTGACGAAATTTGGATTGTTACAAACAGTCAACTTGATGCTGATGTTTTCTTTGTTGATGAGAACGAAATGTTATACCATCTCACATGGCCAAAGACTGGACAAGTAAGGCAATTGGCAGTTAACTTCAATATAACCGTACAGCGAGATTCCAAAGTCATTGTTTTATTTGACAAGTATGAAGAATCATCAATAAAGAACTATGAGAGAAACCGACGTGCTGGTGATAAACTGTACCCAAACCATAATCTTACACTGGACTCTGAATTGCCGCCAAGAGACATCATCATGAAAAACAGTCACAACAAACAACAGGTAATCAAGTTGTTGTGTGATTCAAACACTTCAACCACAATCCACATCATTGGACAAGACAATTGCGTCTTTGGTTATGAGGAGGCCGATATCAACATCATCAGTTATCTGAACATGAAGTTGAGTCTTGGTGGTATACATGTAGTTCAAGTTCTATCGGATGACACTGATATTTTACTGTTGGAGGTGGGATCTGAACAACAGAAATGTCAGTATACACATGAAGAAGGCAGATGGCACTGCTATTGATATCAATGCATCTTCTTCACAGCTTGGCCAACAATGCAATGATATCCTTGCAGTGCACGCCTTAATAGGCTGTGACACGACAAGTTATCCATATGGTAAAGGAAAGCTCTCTGGAGTAAAATCGCTTCCAAAAGTCAACCTCCAGTCTATTAGAAATAAGGAAAGCACAATAGCTGAGGTCATTACTGCTGGAATGCACTTCTTTTCTCTTCTGTATGGATCGAAGACTGGAATCATCACTATGGATGAACTGCGTTACAAACTATTCTCCAGCAGATCTGACACTCTCAAGATTAAGACGTTACCTCCAACAGAAGGACCATCACAACAGCACATTCTTCGTGCTCATTTGCAAGTCATGCTGTGGAAATCGGCAGAAGACCAGGATCCACCAACACTAAATATTCAGGATTATGGGTGGCAGGTGGTGAACAACAATTCAGAACCAAAGTTTACCGTCACTCAGATGGCCCCTCCAGAACTACTTAAAGTTGTAGCTTGTGGATGTGGGGCAGAAAATGCCTGTTCACGTAACTCACGTTCTTGCAAGGAAGCTAGTCTTTCTTGTACCACCTACTGCAGGTGTCAAGGACATGAACAGTGCCATAACCCCTATACGGACCAGACTCATATCTCAGATGATGATGATGTTTTACATGACTGAATAAAAATTGTACTGCTACTTTCTCCATGGTATTTGATCTTGTTTATTCTTTCTGATGCCTTTGAAGGTATTCTCTGTATACAGTATTTGTTTCCGTGTATTTATCTGGTTATAAATAGATAAAAGTGTACACCATAAAATACGTGCTGCAATACGTACCCTATACACCCGCTAATTACACGTGACCATCGTTGAATTGCTTAATAAAGTATAAATATAAACCACATTCACAATAAAAAGTCATATTTTGATCATAAGTGTGACAAATATGTCAAAAATTGATATAAAGCCCATGTGAATTACAATTTATGAGATAAACAGGCAGGTTTTTTTCTTTGCTACTCAAAAACAAAAAATGCTCAACACATACAACTTGGCATCCGGCTGTTCTTCAATGTGTATGGGCTCAAGATGATAAAAACACCAAAATAGGTTATATAACCAGCATTGCAAGGTTCAGCCCTTTGGCAACTCGACTATAAGATCGGCAAGGTTAAGCGTTGTTGGGTCTGGAGAACAGTTGAGTGGGAGACCGTTCTCCGCGTTTAGATGATGTAGCGACCAGTGGTCTGGATCTTATTCTAGGTCCCGTCCGTCATATGACCTTAGCTGTTGCGAAGGAAGTTAAACAACCCCATCAGTATATTTTTATGGTTGCGCTCTGTTCTCTAACAGACACCTTGTAATGGACCCAACTACATTCCCCACATTTTCACCTCGTAGTCTTACTGGAGAAGTCAGTGTATTTTACACACACACACACATGAGCGAGGTACCGACGTTTCTAAGTCTGAACAAAACACTAATTAACACGACCTAATTTAACCTAACCTAACCTTAGTACCATCGAACCAAGAAGGGCGTGATAAGTGCTTCATTCGTAATTGAGGACTCTAAGGTTTTTCTGTTAATTAATAATTATTAAAGAGTGAAATGCAGACTAATCTAACCTAACTTAACCTAATCAGGACCAACGTGTCTTTTTCTCAACAGTAAAAATGTTTCGAGATTTTTTTTTTTTTTAATATTCTGAGGTTGCAAAAGTCTCCTAAAAACATTACCCCATTATATCTGTGAATTATCACACTCTCGACCTCACTTATGCCTCGTCGCCTACGTGCTCGCGCGCGCACCCACACGCATTATACAGGGTGTCCCATAAGTCCGGTCTCATAAGAAAAAAATTTAAAATTAAATTTACGAAATACATTAGAACTAAAACAAATGTTCAAAATGATGAAAGTAATGAACAACTCCCGCCTTTTTATGAGTGTAACTCACTTTCATATTAGCCATTACGTGTTATCCTACCTGCGACATAAAATAAAAGACCCCAAAACAAGACAAGTTTGAACATTTGTTTCAGTTCTAATGTATTACTTTTATAAATTTAATTTAAAATAAATTTTCCTACGAGATCGTACGTATGGGACACCCTGTATATGCAGTGGAGAGAGAGAGAGAGAGAGAGATTCCTAACCACTTCTATGATTGTGTCGAAAGGGTAAATAAAGATCGAAGACAGAATAGGTCCTCTGAGAAAGAAAGAAGAAGAAAGAAAAAGGGCGCAGAAAATATATATATGAAACAGTTCGTATACAATACGAATCAATTTTCAGTGTCCCCAAAACGAATAAAATGATAGAAGCTCGCAAAAGCTTCTCCTCCTCCAAAACGAAGAATCAATGAATTACGAGGGAAGAATAATATTGCGGACGCTGATTTTTACTTCGGGGAGACTTCGGGAAACGTACAACAACGCCCTCCGACCACGAATGAAATCACAGTTCAGCGCTCTCTCATAAAACAGAGTTTCGGTGGAATGTTTCTTGATTAGGAAGATTGTCGAAGGGAAAGAAATAGCGAAGTCTTTATACACGCTCTATGGAAAAGATCGTTCCACGCGAGAGAGAGAGAGATATATATATAACGGGTGGGGCACGGAATCAAGTGTTTTTTGAATAGCTAGTAATCGGCCATTAGGAATGGGAGGGGCGTGCGGTAGGTAGCATTCCATTCATGGGTTCATAGCATTTAACTTTAACTAACACTCACCTTTATCTTTCAGGTGCCATCATGGAGCAGTGGACGTTAGAACACCGCATGTTCGCGTATGATCATTTTGTTAGGATGGCGAGTCAGTGACAGCAGTTCAGCGTGCGTTTCGCCGCAGATTCAACATTCATCGAAATGACTCTGTTCCCGCTCGTGACACAATCTTACGTTGGGTTAACAATCTTCGAACAGGAGGCTCAATAATGAAAACAAAACCGAAGGGGCCGCAACGCACTGTGCGTACTCCAGAGAACGTTGAAAGGGTCAGACAAGCGATGTTGCAAAGCCCAGGCCGCTCTGCTCGGAGACATTCAGCTGCACTCGGAATCAGCAATCGTACTGTTAGACGGATTTTGCATGAAGAATTACATTTTCACCCATACAAGTTAGCGATGGTGCAGGAATTGAATGTAAACGATTGCCCCCAACGACTGAATTTTGCACAGGAAATGCTTGCACTTTATGAGCAGAATGAAAACATGATGGTGGTAATGAGTGATGAAGCCCATTTCCACCTTAATGGGGCCGTCAACAATCAAAACTGTCGGTATTGGGCTGCTGAAAATCCGCGACAACTCCATGAAAAACCGCTGCATAGCCCTAAGGTTACAGTTTGGTGCGCGGTGGGAAAGTTTGGCGTCATCGGTCCCTATTTCTTCGAACAAAATGGGGTTACCGTTACCATAACATCTGGGCGTTACATTGAGATGGTGAACACCTTTTTCATCCCTGAGTTACGAAGAAGGCGTATTGCTCGTCGACATTTGTGGTTTCAGCAAGATGGGGCCACGCCACACACCGCCAGAGCGTCAATGGCTGTTCTTCGTCCCCTGTTTCCCAACCATCTCATTTCGAGATTTGGTGACATTGCATGGCCCCCTCGGTCCCCTGACTTGTCCACATGTGACTTCTTTCTATGGGGGTACCTCAAGTCACGTGTCTACGAGGACAAGCCCGTACATTAGATGCATTGAAGGAAGCGATCCGTCAACAAATCATCCAAATCAACAGAGACCTGCTGGGAAGAGTGGAGGCCAATTTTCGTAAACGCCTTCAACAATGCGTCGACGGCCAAGGACATCATATGCCAGATATAATTTTCGGTACATGATTATTATGACATGAAATGCTATGTTCTTACGAATGTTGTTCTACCAATATATTTTCTTTACAAAAATAAATATCATTTTCCTGATTATTCCAAAAACACTTGGTTCCCGTGCCCCACCCTGTATATACCGCGCATCTTGAAGAGAATAAATTTCCATTAAAACATCGCGTAGCGTACGGATATCATATGAAAACATCACATCGTATAAATAAGCCAAAGTACTCCGAACTCATCCGACGACGTGGCAGCTGAGTGACGTTTTAGTTTTTAAATTTATTAGAATTTTATTCATCTTTTCGTTTATTACCTTCAAGAATATTTATTGTACTATTTTAGGGCATTTATATCCTGCTAATGAAACTTATCATTATCATCATTAATTCATTATCATTAAAAACATCTCCGAAATCAGTTTTGGGGGATTCGTGGATGAGGTGTTTGCTGGAGACTGGCGCAGCCAGCCAATGCGGGAGTTGTGGAGCTGTAGCCCTGGTTTTCAGGGGTCAAACTCTCCTTCAGTGTTGTCTATACTTATACCCCCTATCACTTCGCGGTCTTATTTGGAAGGTTAACTAACATCAAATTTTGAAATAAATGACTTCACATTGCCATTCTAAGTCGATCGAGTAAAGGCAAAAGCTTAAATTTCATTTATAAGATAAAATGAAGGAGATAGACGGAAAGTATGTCTGTATATCGAGGAATGTTTTCTGCGAACAATCTGTTATCAATCTTATCAGTGCTCTCTCTCTCTCTCTCTCTCTCTCTCTCTCTCTCACGGTTGGCTACCCTACAAAACCGCGACATTTTCACATTCAATTCTACATCGCGGCATTTACCCAATCTAAAAAAACCTAATGAATTTAACCAAACCTTAATAATATTCCTTTTTTTTCATGATAAAATCATTTAAAAAGATAACCATCGTAACACTGATAATGTCGTGATACGCATATTCGTATCACGATAAGCTGTGTGTACATCCTCAAGACTGTCGCAATTCCGTCGGAAAGCGAAGAGCAGGCACGCACATTTCCCATTTCCGAATAAGCGAGGTACCGACATTTTTACATTTATACAACTAAAACACTAATTAATCCAACCTAATTTAACGTAAATTAACATTGGTGCTCTCCAACCGAGAAGGACGTGTGTCGAACGCAACTGGGGGCTAAAAGTGTGGTTTCTCTTAAGCTAGCCACACACGTAGGTGACTGGCGTGATGATTATCGTTTGTGGACTAGCATCAGTTCCTAGCGTCATAGTCAAAACCCCACACACGCTGAAGATTGTCGTTAATGCTTGGCGCGAGGACAGACATCAAGGCGCCAGTCGTCTGCGTGTGTGGAGGCATGAGAGGAGAGTTCTCAGTTACCCTCCTGGGCTGAAGCTGGACGCTCGTGCTCATCAAAGGGTCTAACTTATAAGTACCTTCGCACGAAAGATTTTAAGTTTGCTTTGGCGTTCAAATATTCGTCTACCGTGAAAAGTAAATTGGTTAGGAATAACGTTGCAAAAGAGGAACAAACCTGTGTCTACAGCATTCCCTGTAAAAGTTGTGATTTAGTATACGTGGGAGAAACTGGAAGAAATATTGAAACCCGTATTAAAGAACACAAATATGCCTTCAGAAGTTGTAATACTAATAATGCCATTTTTTATCACGCCAGCCAAAATAATCATGCTATAGATTGGGAATCAAGTAAGGTACTTTATAAATGTAATAATTATGTCAAAAGAAAAATAATAGAATCTGTGTGTATAGAAAAAGTAGATAATTTTAATTTGTGCGAAGGTACTTATAAGTTAGACCCTTTAATGAGATTCTTGGTCAAAAAATCCCTTACGGAGTCGTGGGAACGTGTTCGAACCTAAGTGTGAATTTGTTAAAGGTCTCTGGATTGTTTCCTTACTCGCTTTTAGTAAATGTAATAATGGAAGTAATAAATGTGGAAATAAATATAAATGCAACAGATGTAATAATAAAGGTAATATTATAAATTTAATAATTACAGTAAAGGTAATAATAAATGTTAAAAAATGTAAATGCAATAATAAATGCAGTAATTATGTCAAAATATTAGAATCTGTATGTATAGAACAAGAAGATAGTTTTAATTTGTGGGAATGTACTTATAAGCTGACCCTGTAATAAAATGCCCTTCCGGTGTCGGGAGAACGGTATCTAACCTAGTGCGAATTTCTCAATGGTCTCTGGATTGTTTCCTAATCGCCTTTTTCATTCGTTTTTCGGTTTATAAGTTCTGTATAATAAACAACGATGTAATAACCAATGTAATAATAAATTTATAATTTCTGTAATAAATAATTATGCAATATTAAATGTAATAAATTTAATAATAAATGTAATTATGTAAAAAAAAAATAATAATAATAGAATTTGTATGTTTAGAACAGGAAGATAGTTTTAAATTTGTGCGAATGTACTTAATGAAAATGCCCTTCCGGTGTCGGGAGAATGGGATCTAACCTAGGTGCGAATTTCTTAACGGTCGGTCCCTGGACTGATTTTCCCTCTTGTTTTGGTTCATTCGTGTTTCTGTATCCACCCGAGGAGGATGCCAGTGGGCGTCGAAACTGTTGTGGAAATAAACTCTGTCTATTAGAGTGGGTTTTTATTTTCATAAGAAAGATACAGTAATGAGGAAATCCATATCGGCAGAGGAGAGGCTAGTTGCAACACCGAGGTTCCTAGCAACAGGACGGTCACTAGAAGATCTGAAGTTTTCAACAGGTATCTCCCCACAAGCTCTTGGAGTCATAATCCCAGAGACATGCCAGGCAATTTATGCTGCTTTAAAAATCGACTTTATGAAGGTAAGTAAATTAGGGTACAGTCTTTGTACCATGTTTTTATTAGAAAACCAGTGAAAGAAAAAATTCATGTCAAACTATTGTAATATATATAATAAATATATATGTAATAATAATAATAATAATATAATAATATATATATCTAATGTATGTAATTATGGAAGTAAAAAAAAACATTTGAGATAATTATGTAATCCACTCATTTAAACATTGACCTTATAACATTATTATGATCACAGAGAAAAATATGAGAATTCTTCCTCAAGCCTGATAGAGGTTGAACTGGAACGGCTTACTTCCGTGCCACTGTTAAATTCATTCACACTGGAGAATGACGTTCTTGTAGAAATGGTATTCATTGCACCATTATATAATATTTCCATGATTTGTTTTTCAGCAAAAATACGTTGTTTCACTTAGCTTTCTCAACTTTGCTGCGACTAATTTACCAAAAGTGTCATATTCGTCTTCTTCTTGATCTAAACATTTTTCTGCCTTTTCCATAAGCCTTTGCTTATGAAAATCTACAACACGCTTTCTCTTACGAGAAAAGGGAGGAGTAGGTGTCTTCGAGGAGGAAGCAGCATTCATAGGTATCTCCAAAGAGTTTTAAACTCCATCCATCTGCAAGAAGAATATTTATTTTATATATATATATATATATATATATGTGTGTGTGTGTGTGTGTGTGTGTACATGTATGTGTATGTATTACATATTGTAATTGTTTTCCTTTGCAGTTTCCAACAACAAGTGAAGAGTGGCACAAAATCACAGAAGAATTTGATATTCTATGGAATTTTCCTAACTGTGGCGGAGCAATCGATGGTAAACATGTAGCTATCGTACCTCCTTCCAATAGTGGATCTTATTACTATAATTATAAAGGCTACTTCAGTGTAGTACTTATGGTAGTGATCAATGCTAATCTAGAGTTTATACTTTATAATGGTTGACGTCGGAAAAAATGGACGTCTTTCAGATGGTGGAGTTCTTGAGGAAACACTATTTCATAAGAAATTAGTAGAAAAGACTTTAAATTTGCCTGAAAGAGATGCAACTAAACATGGCTTGAACATTGTGTTTATAGGTGACGAAGCTTTTGGGCTTCATGAGCATCTTCTAAAACCCTTTCCGCAGAAGGATCTAAGTTACGAGAGAAAAATCTTCAATTATTTATAGGCTATCTCGTGCCAGACGCGTGGTTGAAAATGCTTTTGGTATATTAGCTAACAGATTTCGAGTGTTCCACACGTCCATGACCATGAAACCAGAAAAAATCGACCGTGTCGTATTGGCTTGTTGTGTACTTCATAACTAAGAAGAAAATGTAGAAAGTTATACACTCCTACAAATATGATTAACACTGAGGATACAGAAAGTGCTTGTGTAATAGAAGGGGAATGGAGAAAGGACGGAAATGATAGAATCTTCACTGGCCTACAAGGAGTAGGTCAACGCAATGCTTGTGATGCTAAGAATGCAAGGTTGTCGTATGTACAATATTTTAATGATACTGGGAAAGTACTGTGGCAAGACAGAATGATACACTAATATATATATAAATAATATGTGTGTGTGTGTGTGTGTGTGTTCATAATTATGATTCTGAGCAGTGTTATAATTATTTGCTTGCCTAATTACAGTATAACAAAAGCGAAAAGAAATGCGTTGATAATTATGATTCTAAACACTGTCATGATTATTTACTTGATTAATTATAACAAGCCAAAATAAATGTGTTGATGATTATGATTATTTGCTTTATTAATTATATATAACAAGAGTCAAATAAATGTTTACTCACTGTTTCCATGTCTCCTTCTTGGGTTTCCTCTCTTTCCTCATCCATGGTCGTTTGAAGTTGATTCCCTCGGCGTTTCTTGATCAGCTGCAACAGCAGCAAGTCGTAATACCATAACTTTGGCACATACACGTCTTCTTCTCCAGCCCCTGATCTCTTGGATTCCCGACCTTTCTTCAGTTCTTTTCTAAATGAGCCGCGAAACGTAACAATTTTAGCTTTTACAAAGTCAATGTTGGTATTTTCATTCACTTTTTTGCATAATTCTACTAGTTGTTCATAAGCAGCTTGCCTTTTCTGTTTATTTGAATATTCAGCACTGCGCACTTTCCAGAAGCATGGGAAGCTCCTGTACAGTGTACATCTCTATAAACTTTCGAATAAAATCAGGAGACATATATTTCACGTTCTGAGACATTTTATGGCAGCACTATACAGGCTTTCTCCCGACGACGGAGTCTAGTATGGGAATGTTTACCCGTTCCGTGCTTGTTCAGGACTGAGCAAAAGTACTGGCGCTCCCTACACGCAGACGACTAGCGCCCATGATGCCAATCCTTCACTTGGCCTCACGTGGCATTATAACCAGACGAAATTCCAAGAGGTGGTCATTCTGCTTGACGACTGGAATCAAGAGCCCCACACATGGTGAGGATTGGCCTGTTGACGCCAATCGTCATAAAAACATCACGCCAGTCACCTACGTGTGTAGCTAGCTTTAAGTAATTAAAGAGAGGTATTAACTTAACCTAACCTAATCAGGACTAATGTATCTTTTTTCAACGATGAAAATGTTTCTAGATTTTTTAATCCAATTTTTTAATGTTCCGAGGTACCAAAATTTCCCACTACATCTGTGCATTATCACACACACTCGATCTCAGTAATGCTCAGTTGCCAACACACACACCACACACACACACACACACACACACAGAGAGAGAGAGAAATCGTTCGTGGAAATGTTTGCAATATATATATATATATATATATATATATATATATATATATATATATATATATACATATATATATATATTCCTCAGTGTCCTGAGGCACAATTTGGATGCTGGAACTCCTGCCAAAACTATCTGAAATTGAAATTTCAAACGTGCCACCACGAATGTAGTGAATTTTAATTCTATTTCTTTGACCAAATCTCTCTCTCTCTCTCTTTCTCTCAAACACACACACACACACACACACACACACACACACACACACACGTGCGTGTGCGCGCCTTCCTGACAACGAAGTTCTTCCTTCTTCGAAGATTCTAACTAGAAGTTGAATGACGAAAACGTGGAACAATTTCAAGTCCCACTTCAAGCTCCGACTTGGAGCAAACTTTCTTCTTCAATTCCCATTCTCTCATATCAAATGCAACGCTCCCAAAACTTCAGTTCACAAGGGATGTAATATATATGATAAGATGAAATTCCAAATATTATATTATATATATATATATATTATATATATGAATAGAAACGACATAAGTATTAAGGAACGTTTCTGCACACGAGGAGGAGAGATAACGAAATAATGAAAATGAGGCGAACCGCCTGGGAATCGAACCCAGGGCCTTCCGATTGCCGGTCGGACGCTCTACCATTATGCTACGGACCTCACTCAATCACAAATCGAAATTCTCCCAAATAGGGCAGAAACCAATGCCCTCAGAGAGCACCCTCGCAAATCGTGAATATGCGCAAATAACTGCAATGACCGCGCAGTATATAAATGAATAGAAACGACATAAGTATTAAGGAACGTTTCTGCACACGAGGAGGAAGATAACGAAATAATGAAAAATGAGGCGAACCGCCTGGGAATCGAACCCAGGGCCTTCCGATTGCCGGTCGGACGCTCTACCATTATGCTACGGACCTCACTCAATCACAAATCGAAATTCTCCCAAATAGGGCAGAAACCAATGCCCTCAGAGAGCACCCTCGCAAATCGTGAATATGCGCAAATAACTGCAATGACTGCGCGGTCATTGCAGTTATTTGCGCATATTCACGATTTGCGAGGGTGCTCTCTGAGGGCATTGGTTTCTGCCCTATTTGGGAGAATTTCGATTTGTGATTGAGTGAGGTCCGTAGCATAATGGTAGAGCGTCCGACCGGCAATCGGAAGGCCCTGGGTTCGATTCCCAGGCGGTTCGCCTCATTTTTCATTATTTCGTTATCTCTCCTCCTCGTGTGCAGAAACGTTCCTTAATACTTATGTCGTTTCTATTCATTTATATACTGCGCGGTCATTGCAGTTATTTGCGCATATTCACGATTTGCGAGGGTGCTCTCTGAGGGCATTGGTTTCTGCCCTATTTGGGAGAATTTCGATTTGTGATTGAGTGAGGTCCGTAGCATAATGGTAGAGCGTCCGACCGGCAATCGGAAGGCCCTGGGTTCGATTCCCAGGCGGTTCGCCTCATTTTTCATTATTTCGTTATCTCTCCTCCTCGTGTGCAGAAACGTTCCTTAATACTTATGTCGTTTCTATTCATTTATATACTGCGCGGTCATTGCAGTTATTTGCGCATATTCACGATTTGCGAGGGTGCTCTCTGAGGGCATTGGTTTCTGCCCTATTTGGGAGAATTTCGATTTGTGATTGAGTGAGGTCCGTAGCATAATGGTAGAGCGTCCGACCGGCAATCGGAAGGCCCTGGTTCGATTCCCAGGCGGTTCGCCTCATTTTTCATTATTTCGTTATCTCTCCTCCTCGTGTGCAGAAACGTTCCTTAATACTTATGTCGTTTCTATTCATTTATATACTGCGCGGTCATTGCAGTTATTTGCGCATATTCACGATTTGCGAGGGTGCTCTCTGAGGGCATTGGTTTCTGCCCTATTTGGGAGAATTTCGATTTGTGATTGAGTGAGGTCCGTAGCATAATGGTAGAGCGTCCGACCGGCAATCGGAAGGCCCTGGGTTCGATTCCCAGGCGGTTCGCCTCATTTTTCATTATTTCGTTATCTCTCCTCCTCGTGTGCAGAAACGTTCCTTAATACTTATGTCGTTTCTATTCATTTATATACTGCGCGGTCATTGCAGTTATTTGCGCATATTCACGATTTGCGAGGGTGCTCTCTGAGGCATTGGTTTCTGCCCTATTTGGGAGAATTTCGATTTGTGATTGAGTGAGGTCCGTAGCATAATGGTAGAGCGTCCGACCGGCAATCGGAAGGCCCTGGGTTCGATTCCCAGGCGGTTCGCCTCATTTTTCATTATTTCGTTATCTCTCCTCCTCGTGTGCAGAAACGTTCCTTAATACTTATGTCGTTTCTATTCATTTATATACTGCGCGGTCATTGCAGTTATTTGCATATATATATATATATATATATATATATATATTAACCAGTGGCGTGCGGTGAGTACGTCTACAGGGTAAGCGGCATTGCGTGCGAGCACACACTATATGTACATATAATTATAGTAATTATAGTAGCTAATGATAAACTTCATTACTAGTTAGTTGGTCTGTAAGGTAGACTATTCTGAAAAATATGCTACTGTCTTTAATATCTTTAATAAGATTTTTATTAGGGTAGGCGGCGCTTACCGAGCTTATCCTGAATGCACGCCACTGATATTAACCCGCTTAACCTGCAATTCAAATAAGAGCTTATAATGTAGTATTTAAAGGAAACCTAACCGGGTATGAAGGCAGTGAATTCATTTGGTGCTGTATGTGCTAATTGTGGCATAACCCGGGCTCACAACATCCGATGGACTTGACAAAAAATCGACAAGTTATTGTGGGTTTGATTAAGTTAGGCTAGGTTAGGTTACGCCAGGTTAGACGAGGTTGTTATTTTTTCAGAGTATCGATGTTAAATCTCGTCGACCAATTGGGTATAGATGGACATACCCAAGTTCTTGGTTGATTGCCCCATTTTACGTCCTTTAAGTACGAAGAGTCAATGAGGCGGGAGGTACCACCATAACTGGTAAATAAGTTTCCCTTCGAAAGGGAAACTGGGTCGAGCCAAATACATTACGTGCAGCGGTCTTGTCACTACAACTCTCTCGCCAATTCTAAGACTGGCTTGGGACAGTACATGCCCTATTTCAATACTAACTTATTTACCTTTAAGGTTAAAATCTCGTTATAGAATAACAAGGAGATTGCCCTTAACGTTAACAAATAGTATAAAACGGCCTTTGTAAATTAATTATGCCCCAAGAAGAATGTCCATATTGATAAGCCAAGTCCCTGAGCAGTAATATGTAACAGGTTACGAGGGAAACAGGAGCGGAGAAAACAACTCTGTTTCACCATGTATCCCCAAATGGAAAATGAAGAGGGATGCTGCTGAAGGATCGGTCGCAGGCCGTCCTAAACATCTGTTCAAAACAGAAGGAAGCAAGCAACCACAGTAAGGCCGGCCGCACAAGGGATCGTCTTGTGACTGACGACTTTTGTCGTGACGATTCCAGTCGCGGGTAATTTCACATTAATGGAATGGTAGCCCCGCACACTGCAGCGACCGTGACGCGATTCCCAAAATCGCGTCGTGGTCGCTGAATGTAAAATCACACGCGACCCAAGTCGTAAGTCGTGAGTCGCAAGACGAGCCTGTGTGCGGCCGGCCTAACAGTTTCTATGGTAACAATCAACTGGAAACTACTGTAAAAATTCTATTTACATCAAATTTCCTCAATAAGAGAATCAGCCTAACTCTCGTGTCTTATTTTGCCATTAATTAATGGAACGAAGACTTAATACTGAAAAATTGTCATTTTTTTTTTTTTTTATTCTTGAATAATGAACTTCAGTTACTTACAAAGTACAAATTTAATTTCCCAAATAATGTGAATAAGCCAAAATGAAGTTTCTGGATTAATTTTTATTAGAATTAATACCGAAACCTCATCTAAACTATATAATAGAGCCTGATGAGGCTTCACCCAAAGTTTGATCGAAGCTTTGTAGTTACAGTTAAGTTTCAGCTTCACGTTTCATTTTCGCAACCACACACAAACCACAAAACTAAAACTAAGCCACGAAACAAACCATATATATATATATATAATATATATATATGATAAACACAGACCGTGCATGGAACAAGAACTCTTCTGGGAAAATTAAATCCACTATAGTCCGAATAAGTAATGGTAAATGACAAATACCATAGTTTTTCTTTTTCATGATGTTAGCCCGACGTGGGCAACGGTTCTCTCGTCGGGCTAACATCATGAAAAAGAAAAACTATGGTATTTGTCATTTACCATTACTTATTCGGACTATAGTGGATTTAATTTTCCCAGAAGAGTTCCTTGTTCCATGCACGGTCTGTGTTTATCATATAATTTTCTCAGGGAACCATTCTGAGTTTGTATATATATATATATATGTTCGCAAACCATGGCGTTAGGTGAAAACCACCTCGTCACTGTTTGGTCTTTTCTTTTTTCTTTTCAACATGGCCACATTTGTATCAGGACCATGCGTTTTTGAACAATTATGAAAAGAAATTGGACAAACCACTTCAACAGTTGCTTTAAGGATTACTACTCTCGCCCCACTCCACAATGTCATTCCTATTCATATTTGAAGTCCCCAAAAGTGAGAAACCAAAATCTGAGAAAACCGTTTCTTCATTTGAAAAAAATGTAACTTCCATTCGCATTTGCTATGAAAGGCGCCAAATAAGAATGGATATTTCCTCACCTAATTTAACCTAACCTAACCTAACCTAACTTAGACCAAAGTGGTAAGCCGTGTATGAAAATGAGAATGGCAGAAATGAGAATAGATCTATTTGAAAATCGTCTCGTGATATTCTCACTGTTGGAAAAGAAAAAAAATCGCAGAGTTGTATAAAACCGGCCAAAAAATTCTCTTTATCCTCCTAACAAGTTTTACAAGACGGTTCAAAAGGGATATCAGATTTAAGGATTGATCACTGGTCCAATAATTCAGAACCGCAACGACTCCTAATACAAAACCATAGCAACCATGAGATGGTTATGAAGGCCTTACATTACAGTGGACAGTGGACACGGTGCAATCTTTTCCCGAACCATCGTGGTTCGTGGATTCAGTTCAGAATAATAACAGAAACCTATTTTCCCTGACTATTCGAAGGCAAAAAAACTGCCTGAACACTACTTCGATCCGGCATCTTCATACTCACCTTATAATGAAATAAGCGCATACACCTACCTGAAAAGAAAAAGAAAAGTTAAAACAATACCGCAAATCGAGTTTTAAAGCAAACGCCGACGGTATATATATATATATATATATATATATATATATATATTAGTGGTGGACCGGATATCCGCAACATTTTTTACATCCGCACTTCTGACTGCGGATGTTATGCAGATATTACCTTTAATAAATTATGCAATTTACAATTAAATTAGCTTATAAAGTAGCTTATAAGGCCCAGTCATGCACATTTCATGTAAAGTATTATTATTAATGAACAAACAAATATATAAACTCAAAATATAATATCTGGTAACACAGAAAATTGAATGAAACTTGTTTCATTGAATTTTCTGTGGCTGAACTCTTGAGAAAGTTATTATTTTTTATCATAATGAAACATTAATATTAATTTTAATTCTTATGCATTGCCTGCTATAATAGTAAATCACGAAATTTGAAAATTATGTCATATATTCATAATTCTATATTATATTGATAGATTAACTAAATATCCGCATCCGCGGATGTTGAAAAACTGACATCCGGTCCACCCCTAATATATATATATATATATTATATAATATATATATATATATATATAAATATATATATATATTATATATATATATAAACTTCTAAAACCACGCAGTCTTAAAACCCTAAAAAAAACCCTACGCAACGGAACCTTCCGTTTAGTTGTTTTTTAACTCATTCTCATTTCTTAAAACGGAAAAAGGTCCTTCGAACCACGAGAAAAATGGGGTTCCTCTAACTATAAACGCTTCCAGTGTCTCTGATAATACTTTGAGCAAACTTGGGACTTTCAAAAGTTTAAAACCAACCATGTTTACCTCTCATTTAAACTATCATATATATATATTATATATATAATATATAATACTGTATATATATATATTGACAACGCAATTACATTAGCCAGAAACTTTGCAACGACCTTTAATTGGAACGAGAATACGTTTTAGAATGTGATCAAATAACGGTATAATAATAATCGTCGAACACATTTCCAATTAAAATAATTAAAATAATTAATTAAAATAATTGGTAATTTAATTAAAATTAAAAGGTGTAAAATTTCATTTTACCAAAATAAATTATGTTTATTAAAGTGTAAAAGAGGAGCCAAGTTTCGCGCGAATTTTTAGGCAAACATTTTTACGTTTTTGGAAGACACGAACGATTTACCATTTATTAGCAGCAGTTCGAAGTTCAGTGGGTATAACACCGTTTTCTGTATGAGTGAAGTGAAGAAACACCGAGGTCGTTGGTTCGATTCCCGATGGGGGTTGGTTATCATCGTCCAGGAGTTAGCGCAATGAGTCGTATTAATTGGTCTGAGCACTGTGCCAGATTTTGGACCACCTCACTCATTATTATTTACCATTTATTTTATGAGTAAAAATAAATTCAAAATTATTTAATTTAAAGAATACACTCGGACCTCGCTAATTCGACAGTCGGTATTTCCCGATAATTCGGCTATTTTTCTGCGTGTCGAAATATCAGGCAAATCTCGGAAGAGTTGATGAAATTTGCCTGATATTTCGACACTCAGAAAAATAGCCGAATTATCGCGATATCCGAAATACCGAGTGTCGAATTAGCGAGGTCCGCGTGTATGTTTGGATTTGAGACAAACAAAAAAAGGGGCTGGTTAAGTGTGCGGTCTACCTAGCTTTTAGTTAGCCTTATAAGGCTAACTAATGAACACTATCACGACTTAACCTAACCAATCGTCAAGGGCGTACAGTTGACCTAACGATTGGTTAGGTTAAGTCGTGATATTTTCGTTAGTTAGCCTTATAAGGCTAACTAAAAGCTAGGTAGACCGCACACTTAACCAGCACCCAAAAAAATATCTTGTTTAACATCATCAGTCCCCTTTTTTTTTTTTTTAATTTAACCCCTTCATGACGGAAATTTTTGTACAGTCGAGTTATGAATACGTGTATTTGAAATGTTACCAAATTCGTTTCCTAATGTCGGTAAAGTGTCAACTAAATAAATGAGGTCACTTCATAACAAATTTGGTTTAGATTAAACAAGTGGAAAATAGTTTTACTTTTGGAATTGGCTGGATTTCATGTAGGAACAGTTCCGAGTAAATATAATTTCATATTTGGTTAAATCTAAATTAAATTTTTTCAATAACGATTTATTATTATTAATTTTAAAAACTAAAACTAAAACTAATAATTTTGAACACGGTTTTTCGTCAGTCCAAAATCCTAAACCAAGTTTTTTGTTTAAATCAAATAGAGATTTTTGGGTGCTGGTTAAGTGTGCGGTCTACCTACGATTGGTTAGGTTTAATCATGATATTTTCGTTAAAACTAACGAAAATATCATGACTAAACCTAACCAATCGTCAAGGGCGATTGACAATGGGATGTAAACAAACAATTAGTAAACAAGATAAGAAGCTATAATTAAAAGGTAGACCGCCGAATCGTAGGTAGACCGCACACTTAACCAGCACCGATTTTTGAGTGTTCAAAAGCTAAAAGTTTGGCATTCTCAAATGCAGTACATACACTTAATGTTGCACCGAAGAGAGGAACACCCATACTGCGTCTAAAGGGTTGTCTGAGAAGTAGCGCACCACAGATATTCAGGTTATCCGCGCCTATATGATGCGCGACTTCTGAGATACCCTGGACCATATAATTTTACAAAACATAAATGTTCTCACGCAGAAATTCAGAAAATATTTAAAAGGTTTGGAGCTATTGAAGAATAGGGACCCCAGCCTTCTTTAGTTAGCTTTATAAGGCTAACTAACGAAAATATCATGACCTAACCTAACCAATCGTCAAGGGCGTACAGTTAACCTAACGATTGATTAGGTTAGGTCGTGATATTTTCGTTAGTTAGCCTTATAAGCCTAACTAAAGAAGGCTCGGGTCCCTATTCTTCAATAGCTCCAAAGGTTTTTTACCTACAAACATAAGTATAAATAATTAATATAATCCAACAGGTGCTACTGTAGTATGCGGTCTACCTACGATTCGGCGGTCTACCTACGATTCGGCGGTCTACCTTTTAATTATAGCTTCTTATCTTCTATTATTTTTTATTAGGTTAATTGTACGCCCTTGACGATTGGCTAGGTTAAGTCGTGATATTTTCGTTAAAACTAACGAAAATATCACGACTTAACCTAACCAATCATCAAGGGCGGACTGTAGTATGCGGTCTACCGTTAAGTATGCGGTAGTAGTATGTTTAACTTCTTTAATAATTCCTTAATTGTGTAAATTAAATTATAATTCCTTTCAATTCATTTTCAATTCCTTTTAAATATTTTGAACGGTAGACCGCATACTACAGTAGAAACTTAACGGTAGACCGCATACTACAGTAGCACCATCCAACATAGGGTAAAGTTGCCAATGGTGGCGCATTTGACTTAATTAAAAAGACTCCCCACAAAATACTGTTACAGTGAAGGAAATAAAATTTATGTGAAACATTACTTCTAGCAACCAAAGTTACTAGGAAGTTACTATTACTAGAAAATTACTGGAAGTAATATTTCACATCAATTTCATTTCCTTTACTGTAACAGTATTTTCTGGTGAGTTTTTTTAAAGTCAAATGCGAGATTATTGGCAACTTTACCCTAATTAAGGTACAATTTGGTAATAATAATAGTAACTTATTATTATCAATATTATTAATATTACATCAAAATTGTGGTACCTGCAAAGTGGAGTATTTCCAGTGCAAAAAAAAGGGATTCATTTTTTATTATGAGCGAAAAAGGAATTTTTTCCACAAAGTCAAAATATAATTAAGATCATTCTCATTAAAGCAGCTCTAAAACATCCATTTCTAACAAGGTTCCTTTTCATCCTCTTCTAAGAGCTTTTTAAAAATTAAGTTCACACACACACACACACACACACACACACACACACAAATAAAAAAAAAAAATATATATATAGGATGTATTAAAAGACTTACCATAGATTTTTTTTTGAAGGCAATAAATGCTCAAAATAGATGCCATTCAGATGTTGACACACGTTAATTCGATCATGTTAGCATAACCTATAGTGAACATTACATATAACATTCTTACACAGGGTGTACCCAGGATTTGGTCAAGGAGGGCGTGTGAGTAACTAAAACAAATGGTGTATATACCATACGAGTATGTAGTATACATAAACATTTACTAGAGCCAATATTCATGTATTAACAAAGCCTTATTTACAGCAAGTGTAAACTAAATTAGATAAATCAATACATTTACCACACATTTTTCATGCGAAAAATACCGAGTCAAAAATGATAGTTACATTACTAATTTACTATGTGTGTACAGACAGGATTTAACATAGAGAATATTGAAACATTTTTGAGCTTTCATTGTGCACAAGACTACAACTGAGAGTTTTAAGACTAATTGGCGGGTAAAATTCTATAGTCGCGGGTTGGCGAATTTTTCACTGTTTTTAAATTCGGATAATCTTTTTGACTAATAGCGGAAAGTTTGAATATTCAACAAATATAAATACTGTACTGTAAACTAAAAAATTTGCGTGTATCGGTCACTGATACATGCACATTTTTTAGCGTGTGAGTAACTAAAACAAAGGTGTGTGTATATATACCAAGCAGGTTTAATGCTATCATCTGTGAAGCCACGAGAAAAGAGGACGTTTTGGATTTAATCTTGACAAATAACAATGGGATAATAATAAATAAAAAAGTAACGCACACAAAGTTCTCCGACCATAACTTCATCGATATACAATTGGAGTTAGCACCCAGAGGTCCAAAAACGTATCTGAGAGTCAGAAAGAATATTTGAAGGCTTAAACATAAATTCAAAGAAAGTAAATTGGGAAAATGTAAATGAAGATTTAAAGGAAGTAAATTGGGAATTGCTACTTCACGAGAAGACTCCAGAACAAATACTGTGTATAATAGACAATGAAAACAAACCTATAATACTGAAACATATTCCAGAGAGACAGGAAAGAAAATGTAGCAAGCTCGAGAGAAAATCAGGACACTATTCAGGCAACGAAGACAAACCGTAAAACATCTCGACAGATGCAGAACTAATGCAAAGAGATTGAAACTACAGAGGAAACTTGGCGAAATAGAAATGGACCAAAAACAAACATTCATACATAAGACAAACGAGGAGGAAAACAAGGTAACAGAAAACTAAAAAAAATAACCCAAAATACTTCTACACATTTGCAAAAAGGAAAATGCAGTGTAAGAAGAGTATTGGCCCGTTGACAGACGGGGAGGCCGAATACATAAATGACCCGAAAGAAATAAGCGAACTGCTTAGGGAACAATTTAACTCTGTGTTTAGCACCCCTAAGTCCGAGATGGAAGTGGAAAACCCACACGAATTTTTCGACATAGATACATTTACAAATCAACCAAGAACAAATTCCGGCACAAACCTATTAATGGACTTCGAGTTCACGGAAGGAGATGTAATTACGGCTTTATCACGGATGCGAGACAATTCAGCACCAGGGCCAGACACATGGAGTGCCACGTTTCTGAAGAAATGTAGAGAGTATTGCCAAACCGCTATGCTTACTATGCAGAAAATCACTCGACACAGGATAAATTCCATTCCCTTTAAAGAACGCGAACATTGCCCCCCTATTTAAAGGTGGTAACAGAGCAATGCCCAAGAATTATCGGCCAGTGGCTTTCACCTCCTACCTTATAAAGTGCTTTGAACGTATAATTAGAGGCAAAACTACCTACTACCTACAAGAAAAGACTTACAACCCAAATCAACATGGTTTCAGGGCTGGAAGATCATGCCTATCACAGCTATCAGACCACCAGGAGAAAATATTGGAAATACTGTGTCGAGGACAAAACATAGATGTAATCTATACGGACTTTGCTAAAGCCTTCGAGAAATGTGACCATGGAATTATAGCACATAAACGTCAGAATACAGGAATTACTGGAAAGTCGGGAAGATGAATATTTAATTTCTTGACGCAAAGATATTAAGGACAGTATTGTATTATGTTTCGCAAATGAGACAAAGATATGCAAGGAAATATTGAACGAAGGTGACATAAGAAAATTACAAAACGACATTGAAACATTATTCCAGTGAGCAGAAGACAACAATATGAAGTTCTACGAAGAAAAATCCCAACTTCTAAGATATGGTAATAACAGGGAGCTGCAGAATAAAGGATGCAAAACTCTGCAAGACAAATAATACCAAAACTACAAGTCAGGGATCTGGGAGTAATAATGTCGTCGGATACAGAATTCAGAGAACACTACAACATAAAAATTACAACGGCTAGAAAAATAATGGAAATCATCTGGAGGAGCTTCTGCAGCAGAAAAGCAAACATCATGCTCAAATTAGGGAAAGAGTCTAGTTTTACCAACAACTGAGTATTGCTCAGTACTCACAAACCCATACAGAAAACGAGACGTTGCAAATATTGAAGCTATACAAAGGACTATAAAATATACGTCTAAGATAGAAGAAACGGAAGGTGGATGGAGACTACTGGTCTCGACTACAATCCCTGAAACTCTACTCTCTCGAAAGAAGGCGAGAGCAGTACACAATAATATACATATGGAAAGTACTTGAGGGCTTTGTCCCTAACCTTAGAAATACACTGCGTTCGCACTTATTAAGCAGATTACATTTTCTCCAATATTTCCAAGTTTTTCCCCGATTTCAATGAAATTTGTAGCAAATAATCACTATATATAGCAGCATTGATGGTATTCATTTCGATAAAATATTTTGATAATTAAAATAATTATCTCATTTTATTGAAAAATATGTAAAATATTGTGTCCAGAATTAGTAAGCAAGTATTCTATTTACGGATATAAATGGTGAAAATGGGTAAGAAGAAGGATTTAACTAACTGAGAAAAGAAAAATAGTCAAGTTACTCGCTGAAAATATAAAATCTATTGAAATTGCGAAGCAGTTTGGCAGAGCTTATCGAACTGTAAACAAGTTTGTAGCGGAGGGTACCAAACTGAGGCAGCGAAGTGATAAAGGAGCTATAAGAAAAGTGACAAGGCGGCAGATATCTGTAATCAAGCGCAAATTGCAAAGCATCCATTGTCCTCAAGTAAAGAAGTTTTTGAGCAGGCTGGCATACATAATGTACCAAGAACATCTCGATGTGGAATCCTCCAAACCAGGGCTTCTCAAACTTTTTTCACTTGCGACCCCTTTGGATCAGACAAATTGTTTCGCGACCCTTCACTCAATGTCATAAAAGCAATAGGTACTAACACTGTATATTTATGAAAAAAATAATATTTTCAAATGTTTCTGCGACCCCCAATAATATTTACGCGACCCCTAGTTTGAGAAGCGTGGCTCCAAACAATTGGTAAAACGTGTAAACTTACGATTCAGTCACCATTAACACCCAGGTACAAGAAGCAGCGTGTTGAATGGGCGCGTGAATGGGCCATGAAAACGAGGATGGAAAATACCCTCAGAATACGAGGCCCAAAGCTTTTCAATGCTCTACTGAGAGAAGTAAGGAATCTCCAGCACACCGACCTGAATTACTTCAAGAACCAGCTGAACAGATTCCTCTACAAAGTCCCTAACCAGCCAGACAGCAATTCCCTCTTTCACCAAATCTTGCAAATGAGGCGGTATGCTACAGAGGGGTCGACCGCAGGTCGATCCTGAACCGTCGTTCGAACCCACACAAACTACTACTGAACTACATATAGTATAACAGCTTGGTTTGGCTGTTTTTTAAGCATGATTTGGTGGGTTTTCAATTTCTTGCCTAGGAATCCTGGCCTGGGATGACAGGTTTAGTATTAATATTTTATATTAATGCATATAGAATAAATTCGTAATAATTTAAAATATATTCTTACAAACCAAAACAAAACCTGCTTATCTCTGTAACTGTATGTACAAACTTTAGTACATAGTTATAGAGATAAGCACATCAATAGACACCGGTACAAGGCTCAAGGTCGCCTCCTCCCCTTCGGTACGCCCCTGTCCTTAAAGATGTTGTTACACTGTTGTTGAATGTTGTTTTTTCACTGTTGAACAGTTGATTGTCTTGTCTAGTAAAAACCGACTTTAAATGTCCCCAGAGAAAGTTACTTGTAATAAAAACAATTTTACTTTCTCTTCTTGGGTGTAATCAGCCATATTGTTTATCATTTATAAACTTGAAGGAAAAAGGAGAAAACATATTTCCTATGGTAATGGACTTGCGTTAACCATATATATATATATACCTCGCAAGGGGGTTCTAAGCTCGTGCTCTTGAGTGCTCTTTGTGCTCGTTTGTACGTGCTTGTTCCTGGAGGTTTCACGTGCGCCCTCCCGGCCCTAGCACCCAAGGATGATGGGGCTCGACCCTGCAGTCCTTGTCATCCTTGGTCTTTTTCTACTTCGACTGTCCCCTCCACCCTTTCTTTTTCCTCTGTCTTTCCTCTCACTTTTTCTTTGTTTTTCCGCTGAGATATGCCCTTTAAATAGAGGCGAATCGGTTCTTCCTGAACTAAAAAAAAAAAAAAAATATATATATATATATATATATATATAGTCGAGTTATGAATGCGTGTATTTGAAACATTACCAATTCGTTCCTTAGGTCGGTAAAGTGTCAACTAAATAAATGAGGTCACTTCAATAACAAATTCGGTTGTTTAGATTAAACAAATGGAAAATATTTTTACTTGGAATTGGGATGGATACATATATATATATAAACTTACCTCATAACAATCGATTCTGTGGTGTTTTGAGGCCAAAATAATACTGTCTTCATCTATAGGTTAACCACAAGTGGGCGTCGTAAGTGAAAGATAAATAATTACAATAACGGAATGCGGCGTTGCAACGTGGCCACGACGTATCCCTCATAAAATTTAAAAAAAAAACAAATTGGCAAACGAGGGGAAATAACAATTCTTAAAATAATGAACCAAGAGAGTCATTGGCGGCAATGCACGTTTCAACTTGTTCCAACACGTTTAAACGTGTTTGGTTCGCGAGGTTGCGTAAACAATTTGGCAGAGTCACGTTTATCACTCGCAAACAAAAGAGGGGAACTGTGCCCTTCCACCCCTCAAACCATCCATCGTAAATCACGAGGGGAAAGAGGGAAGAACCAGTGCCAGACCTGAAAACATTGTAAGAAAACGGTTTCCTGAACGATTTTTCTCTCGAAACACATTCTTTAACGAGAATAAAAGTGCTTTGGATTCCCAATATATATATATATATAATATATATATATATACACACACACACAAGGGGTCTCACAGGAAAATTTATTTTAAATTAAATTTCCAAAAGTAATACATTAGAACTAAAACAAATGTTCAAACTGATGTCTCGTTTTGGGACTTTTTTATTTTTTGTTGCATGTAGAATAACACTCAATGGCTAATATGGAAGCGAGTTACACTCCTGAGGGAAAGGCTTCTGATACCTAAGGACGCGAATTCGAGCCCCCACTAGTTCCCAGTTTATCAATAAATTTTCATTTCCAATTTTCCATATTTTCAGTGTTGCTATCCCTTCCCAGTTCGATGAAGTAGATAGTTGCGTACTCTCAACCTCGCATCGCAATCTCCAACGTACATCTTCGGCTCAGGAATTCATAGTCTTTTTTCTAATACAGTTTAGTTCAATATTTTTTAGTTTTCCCAATTTTGAGCTTGAAAACGTCAAAACTGTTCATCTTAATTTTTTATTTTAATTTTACCGCTTGGTACAATGACAATACCCCCCCCCCCCCATATATATACCTATATATTCCTCCTACATTTTCGTCGGTGGTCATTGAAGTTACATTAGCTCCTACATGTTCCAACTTTTGTTTTTCAAATTTTTAATCATTTACGTTTGGCATTAATAAGGGAGGTAGGGGTATCATTAATAAGTTGAGAATACGCTCTTTTATCGTATACAACGATTATTTTTTTTGAATTTCATTCGCGTTAGGATTTTAATTAAAAACCTAAAAATCAAATTAATTCTACATCATCCTACCTCAAGATTTTACACACCCAGTTTTTTGTTTTATTTTAACCTAACTGGTTAAGTTAACTTAACCTAACCTAACTTCAACCCCCAAAATATCTACAACAAAGTTGTAGCTATTTTGTGTAGAGGAGGAAAGTGATACGAAAGATAGCATTGAATAGGGTTTGGTGTTTCCTTTTCTCGTAATCTTTCCTGGAAAGATCACGTATACTCTCTTTCTGAAACAGCTTCTAAGAGGTTAGGGGTGCTGTACCGCCTCCGCAGTTTCTTCACCCCCACTCCTGTATGATGTACGATTCTCACGTGTGGGCTGACTCAATCGACACAGCTCTACTTGATCGGGTGGAATCAAAGGCTTTTCGTCTCATCATTTCCCCGCCTCTTAGGGACTATTTTCAATCTCTCTCTCTTCGCCGCAATGTTGCCTCATTCTCTCTTTACTATCGTTATTATAACGGAAACTACTCTTCTGAACTCTCTAACTGCGTGTCACCTCCTTTAAGGAGAGATTGCAGTACCAGACTTTCGGCACATTCTCAGCATTTTTCTGCGTAACTGCTTAACAAAAGAGTTAATCGGTATTCTCAATCTTTCATCTATTCAACCGGTCAAACCTGGAACAACCTTCCTCAATCCATCTTTCCCTTTATCTATGACCTCCGATCTTCCAAACGCAGAGCGCCCAGGCATCTCGAAAAATTGGACCTTGATTTCGGCACTCTCCTCCTCCTTTTTGGGGAGGCATTGTTGCTTGCATTAACATGTATTACAATATTAAACAATATTAATGGACAATATTAAACAATATTAGTGGACATTAATCGTAGATTTTTGTTAGTATGCCATTATTAATCGTGATTTCAACTTGGTTTTAAACAAATTTACATTCACAATATTTTTTATATCGGCATGCAAGTCATTCCATAGTTTCAATCCAATGAAAATGGGTAGTTTTTGAGATGAAGACGATCTAAATTGAGGTATAACGAGCTTTGATCTATTTCTGGTCTGATACGAGTGGATTTCTTGATGAGTTACAAAATATCTATTTACCCATTGCAAATTAATGATTTTGTTCTTACACTCGTAAATAAAAATAAAATGTGCCAGTTTGGTTATATCGTTGAGCTTTAGTAGGTTTAGCTCTTTAAATAATGCACTAGAGTGATCGAGGAAATCAGCATCAGATAATAACCTTATTGCTCGTTTTTGGATGACAAAGATACCATTTAATGCGTTGTTAGCGAAGTTTCCCCAAACAAGGGTGCAGTATGTTATATAAGGAAGAACAAGAGTATGATAAAGAGTCAATAAAACTCGTTTAGGGACTACATTTTTAAGTTTAAACATTATAGCAACACTCCTTGAAATCTTTTTCGCGATATAATTTACATGATTACTCCATTGCAAATTCTTATCTAGCATTACACCAAGAAATTTTGTTACAGTACACTCCTTTATGGCGATTTCATTAACATTAAGTTCATCAAGATATACATTTCTTTTATTAGTAAAAATCATGAAATTTGTTTTACTGGTATTTAGGAAGAGTTTATTAGTGGTCAACCATTTCATTACACTGATGAATTCCGAATGAAATACTGTAAGTTCATTATATACATCCTGAGATACATTTGCGAGTGCTTCGTCATATGGATCCAATTCAGATATTGACTGAAAGCGAGCTAATGCGGGGCTGAGGACCTATGACGGGTAGATCTGTCTTTAAATACAAGCTAAAATGGAAAGTGGAGGATTAATTTTTTACACTGGACCTATAAGTCGACTCCCTACTTTAGGGGCATAATTTTAAGCTTAAAATACCGATTTATACGCCCCAATATACGGTATTGTTTTATTTGATAAGTAGCCTAATTCATGGGCCTTACCTCTTATGAGTTATGACCTAAGGTTCTATAACATTCAATAGGATCTACAGGGGGTTGACAAAAGTAAATAGACACCTTGTTTTTCTATTTTTTTTATGATAAAAGTCAATAAATAATAACACATCCCACTGACGAGCTTTGCCATTTATTTTTGATAACAAATCTTCGTAGTGTCTATTTACTATTGGCAACCCTCCGTACACTACTACTGAACCCGCCAGCATTAAAAATGTGAAGCTTTCTGCTAAACCTAAAAGCAAATTGTGTCTAACTGTATAAAATAATATTAAATAAATTAGTTACCCATCCATAAGCAAAATATAGACTACAAAATTAATGTAACATACGTATATTATAATAATAATAATAATAATAATAATAATAATATATCATCTAAATCAATCAATCTTTATGAGTGAAAATAAATATTACATTTACCATTAAAGATTAATCATTTAAACAAGACATACCAATGATAACTAACAGAATTATTCATATTTATTTTCATTTAAATTATAAGCTCTACGTAGGCTTTACTAGGATCTCAGATTGATTAAAAATAAGACATTTCACTTCATAGGTGTGTGTGTGTGTGTGTGTGTATATATATATATATATATATATATGGAGATCGCGAGAAAGCAACTCACTCCTCCATCATGCCACGCTTAGGGGTGGGGCCACCACTTTGACCTTCGTGTGAAGAAAAACTGACGCACGGAACTTTTACCAGGTTCACTATATATATATATATATATATATTAGTGATGTAGGTCACATCCGCGGAACATCCGCACATTTTCTCGCATCCGCATCCGCACTTTGGACTGCGGATGTCGTGCGGATGTGGACCGTTGAGATAAAATGTCATTAATAAGCGGAAATTATCAAATTCTACTATATTAATAGAACTAGTTCATTGTGCGCAAAAATGATGCAAGCGACAAGACGAGAGGCTGTTCTTGTATGAAGTTACTCTCTTGCAACCTACTTAGATCCACGTTACAAAGCTGTTATTTTCATCTAGTACATTAGAACGAGTTAAATCATCACTTGGCAAAGCAGTTGAAGAGCTTCAATCTCTTGAATCTGTCGCTTCGCCACCCACCAAAAGAATAAAAGTTTCAGTGACAGAACCAACACCTTCAACAAGCAAATCTATCACAGAATCTGTCTCTCAGTTTCTTGAGTCAAGCAGCAATGACGAGACCTACGCGATGTCAAAAGATGTAGTAAAAATGATCGAGAGCTATCACCAAGAAAAACGCCTGGCTGCATGTGACAATCCTATTAGTTGGTGGAAAAATACGCAGAATATCTATCCATACTTGAGTAAACTTGCGAGGAAACATTTAGCCTGTCCTCCAACAAACGTACCAAGCGAGAGATTATTTAGCAGTGCTGGATTAATATATGATGAAAAGAGAAACAGACTGGCAGCAGAAAAGGCAGAAAAATTAATGTTCCTTAAGCATAACCTTCCTATAATTAAGTTTGAACATTAAACGATGAACATCTTAGTTTACTTTATTTTAATTACTCATTTATAAATATGCCTAATAAAACTTTAAACTTAATATAAATAGTTATCAAGCTAATTAAAGATCTCTTTCTATAAGGGTGGAGGAGGTTGGGGAAAGAGGTCGGTGGGGTGCATTTGAGTTGGGTTCACGTCCCGCATCCTGGTAACACAATTATGGTTTCTAATTGTGGCTGAAACTCAACAAATATAACGAATTTATTTGCAGACGAATTCACTAATTGATTTCTATATTAGTTAGATGCTTGATATTATTTTATATGTTCAGAGAAAAGTACAGCAATTATTGTACAATTAATCAATTATACTACATTATAGCTACAGCTCTCTCTATATAATAACTTATTATATACGTTAAACACAACAAATCTCGAATATATCCTAAAATAACGAAAATGTAGACATCCGCATCCGCATCCGCGGATGTTGAAAGCAAACATCCTCATCCGCATCCGCATCCGCGGATGTGAAAAAAATGACATCCGCTACAACACTAATATATATACAGCGTGTCCCAAAGAAATGTATACCCACTTTGTTCGATAATACCAGCTATGAGGATAATAAATATATTACTTTTTATATGTTTTTTAATAAAGAATTTTCTCCTGAATCTAAATATGTAATTATTTTTATTAAAAATTGAAGAACAAAAAAGTTACAGATGTTTAAATTATAATTATTATTTTCGAGACTTCATGTGCGATATTTTCTAATATTTTAACCGACTGTTTTGAGATACTTATGTTTAGTGTTGATATTGAAGCATAAATGTTGTAATTATTAGTTAATTCAAAAAATTTACAAATTCCATGGTTAAATGACACTTTATCTAAGATGTTCGACGTCTTCCAGAACGTTGTTTTTGTAAGTTTTGCACAGTGCCGTCGGTTTGAAACTTATCTCGTATACGTGCAAAAATATTAGAAAATATCGCACACGAAGTCTCGAAAATAATAATTATAATTTAAACATCTGTAACTTTTTTGTTTTTCAATTTTTAATAAAAATAATTACATATTTAGATTCAGGAGAAAATTCTTTATTAAAAAACATATAAAAAGTAATATATTTATTATCCTCATAGCTGGTATTATCGAACAAAGTGGGTATACATTTCTTTGGGACACGCTGTATATACAGGGTGGCGCAAAAGTCGCGCATCATAGGAATTTTCAGTGTTGACTATTATTTTTTTCTTTTAGGTAGGGGATGGCTGCGAAATTAACAATAGACGAGAGGGTGAGGTTGGTTTTAATGTATGGAATACCAGGCATAACAAATCGATGAATCGGTACAGAATTTAAGTTCTGTACCGATTCATACCTGTACCTAAATTAAAAAAATAATATATTATTATAATCAACACGGAAAATTCCTATGATGCGCGACTTTTGCGCCACCCTGTATTATGATTAATTCTAAAATACACTAAATCTTGAAGAGTATAATATGTATGAAACGCAAGGTACTAACAACGAAAGGAAAATACACCAACTGAGACAAGTAATACAGTATACAGAGGGTTGACAAAAGTAAATAGACACCACGATGATTGTCCGAAATAACAAACGGCAAAGCTCGTCTATGGAACGTTTGTCAATTTTAGATAATGAAAAGGGGAAAAGCAACACGATTCTAAATATATTCATTCAATAAATCTGTTATTATTTATTCACTTTTATCATCAAATAAAAAAAAATAAAAAAAAGTGTCTATTTACTTTCGTCACTCTGTGTTAGGGTTAAAAAGCGCCAAGTCGACATTCGACAAAGACGTGGTTGTTTTTAACCCTGGCACGCAGATTTAATCCTGAAATGCATTTGCACGATTCATCAATGTTCCTTTATTAATTAAAATAGATTTCAACCTCTTTTTAAAGGCATTTACATCAGAAATATTTTGAAAATCAGCGATTAAAGTATTCCATAATTTCAAACCAACGAAAATAGGTGATTTTTGAGATGAAGATATAATTATCTAAGGGCGAGTAAGAGCATACCTATTTTCATTCCTTGTCTGCCCGGGTACGAGTGAATTCCTTCAAGAGTTTCAAGTTTCAAATTCTTTTTATCGACTGTAAAATAATAATTTTGTTCCTACATTCGTATCTTTAATAATTTTCTCTTTTGAAGGATGCATCTTCAGTGATCAAAAAAAGTATCAAGCGGATAATATATCCTCGCTGCTGCCCCTTTTTCGATAATAAAGATACTGACTAATGTGTTATCAGCAGAATTTCTTGAAGCAAGATTGTAGTACAGGGTGTTCACAATGTTTTGTCACCCCAGTAAAATACTAACTGATTTTCGTTTTTCTTTCAGATCCATTTGAAATGTGTGATAGCAGCAATTATACGATTGAACAACGCATATTGGCTAGTAACCTGGGTCCATGAGCGACCACGTAATGGCAAAACAATTCAAAATATTCGTGCAGGCTTCCAGGACCGATTCAATCGTGCGGGCTCTTCCAAGACGGACTCTGTGGAGATTGGAAAAGAAACTGTTCACAACGAGAACTGTAAAAGATAAACCAAGAACTGGCAGGCCATCTAAACTGTATCAGTGATAAATGGGTCTGAAAGAAAAACGAAACAGTCAGTATTTTACTGGGGTGACAAGACATTGTGGACACCCTGTACATCGTATAAGGAAGAACAAGAGTATAATAGATACAGAGTTAATAAAACCTGTTTAGCTTAAACATTATAACGATACTCCTAGAAATCTTTATAAGAGTTATAATAATTAACGTGGTCCTTCAACTACAAGTTCTTAAAAATTTTGCGACATCACTTCTCTAACATTTACGTTGCCAAGGTGAACCCTTCTTTCGTTACTAAACATCAGTTTGTCTTATTGGTATTTAGAAAGCGTTTATTTTAGGTCAATCAGTTTATAACTTTGGTAAATTCTGTTTTAAGTATAGTATATCCTTCACTATATTAACATCTTTGCAAGAAAAAGACAGTTGTATCATTTGCAAACATTATAAAGTTAGGTATATCGAAGAAGGGCATGTCATTTATATACAATAAAATTAACGGTGGACCTAAGACTTAGCCTTGAGGTACACCATCTTTTATAATAAGTTTAGTTGGACAAACGTTATTTATCGATACAAAATGTCTACAGCATAGACAAAACTTTTAAATCAATCACTAATAACTCCTCTAAAGCCATAAGAATACAGTTTAAGTATGAAAAACCTCACTCACATCCATAAAGGTGATCATTACAGTATTTCCTCGTTCTTTTAGCGACATTTTCCACAAAATTTAAAAAGGTCATTTCCGTTGTTTTATTTTTACAAAAGCGATACTGATAATAAACTATAAGAATATAAAACTATCTATAATGGTATAGATACAGGGATATTATGAATATTGTTATAAGGATTTTTTAATGCAATTGTAATCATTATTGGTTTGTAAAATAATTTGCAACTGCGTTTTAGAAGTTTTCAGAAGAACTAAACAACATATAAACAATTCCTCAAAGGCTGAATCTCCTCCCAAATCACTAATTTTCCAAAATTGTGATAACCAGAAAAATGGATCGACTCCAATTTTAAGAAATACTGAAAATAGTGGAATCAAATACAAAAAACATTTAAAAATATTTTGTTTTGTTTTATATAATGTTGTTTAACCTCCTTCGCAACATCTAAGGTCACACGACGGAGGGGACCTACAGCTTTACGTGAGATCCGAACCACGGGTCGCTACATAATCTGGGCGCAGAGGACGGTCTCCCATCCAACTACTACCCAGACCCAATGTCGCTTAACTTATATATATATATATATATATATATATTAATATATGACGGCAACGCCAGTCCATTAAGTCTTTGAAGTTTTAAAACTTTTCTTAAATATTTGAAAAAGTTTTTGCGCACCCAAATCCATGAGGCGGAACTCGACACTCAACAACTTATGTAAGGAATATATATATATATATATATATATATATATATATATATATATATGCACACGAGGTTTGTTCAAAGGTATCCGGACTGATGATGCGATTATATATTATAGACAGCATATGATACTTACAGGATTTGGGGCTTAATTTCCCTCAAAGTAAGCTCCTTCTAAAGCCACATATTTTGCCCAACGATCCTGCCACTGTTAAAACATTTTTTGAAAGTACTTTTCGGATGGCCAAAGGTCGCTCCGTCGAATTTCTTTTAATGGTCTTAACATCATCAATCGGTGTCCTTTCAGGGTTTGTTTGAGCTTCGGAAACAAAAAAAAACAGTCGCGTGGAACCAAATCCGGCGAATATGGAGGCTGCTGAACTTCGTGGGTAGCGTTTTTGGCCAAAATTTGCTGGATAACTTGGATAAGTTACGACGAGTGAGATGGCGCGTTATCGTGATGAAGCATCCAGTCCTCCGACTCTCACTTCTGTGCCGTTTCCTCCAAACTGCTTCACGTAGATGTCTCAAAAGTTCAATGTAAGTTCCTTGTTGATTGTTTATCCCTGTGGAGCATATTCATGGTGCACACCTCCACAGTAAAAAAGAAAAACTCTCCCACATCGTAAGAAATCTTTTAACTTTATCGGCTCAGCACTGGGGACTGACGCTACGAAATGAAGTGCAACCCTATCAATCAACTTATCTCGACATGCAAGACATGTCTAGCACAGTCACAACTCCAAGCGTGACTTTGTTCTAAAAATAAACACCCTGTTCGGATACCTTTTGAACAGACCTCGTGTGTGTGTGTGTGTGTGTGTGTGTGTGTGTGTAATGATAGGGAGGGTTGTTTAACCTTCGCGACAGCCGCTGTTTAGTGCATACCCTTATTCAGGGCACTTTCTCCCCTCTCTTTTCTCTGTTCCAATTTCCTCCGAGGCACTCTTTAATGCGAAACAGAAAGAGGAGTCTGGCACCGAGGAAAAAATTTAAACAAAAAAATAAACATCCGATCAGGGCCCCGGAAATGAAGCGGAGGGGGGTGGGGAAGGGATCACCAGTAAAGGGGGTGGGGAAAGGGGAAGTGAGGGTAAAAGAAGGGAGATGATTAGGGAGCATGCAAATGGAATTTTCATCTCGAACTGTGTAAAAGGAAAATGTCATTTAGATTTCTTAAAAAAAGGCGTTCGAATAGAACGCTCCACTGATGGAAATATTATATCGGACTTTTCCGAAGCTTTGACACACACACACACACTCACACACACACACACACACACACACAAAATCCCCGTACGCCCCAAAACATTTATCGTGTAATCCAGAGGTATCAGCGTCTACGGGCGTATTTTCATTTTTAACAGATAAAATAAATGCCTTCCAATCCCTAACCTTTTAAAAAAACAATTTTGTAAAGGGAAACCTCTGGCGAAGAAAACCGACTAAAACCGATGAAAAGCGAAGGAGGTTGGGGTGGGGGACTTCTAATCTGTATGAGCGCGAGACAAGGAAAGCATCTTCCCCCGACCCTCACGACCTCCGTAAAGCTCTCCTCCTTTTAAGGACTTGTGTATACAAACATGAAAGGAGAAAACTGTTTTTCTTTCCGCGAATCCCTTCATCATCATCATCATAATAATAATAATAATAATAATAATAATAATAATAATTCCTTTTCTTGGAACACATTTTACACAAGTGCCATGTATATACAGGGTGGCGCAAAAGTCGCGCATCATAGAATTTTCAGTGTTGATTACAGGATGAGCTTGGTTTTAATGTATGGAATACCAGGTACTACAAATCGATGAATCTGTACAGCATTTAAATTCTGTACCGATTCATCGATTTTTTGTACCTGGTATTCTATACATTAAAACAAAGTTCACCCTCTCGTCTATTGTTAATTTCGCAGCCATCCCCTACCTAAAAGAAAAAATAATATATTATAGTCAACACTAAAATTCCTATGATGCGCGATTTTGCGCCAACCTGTATATATAAACAATATGTTGCAGTAAAAACCCGAAATCAGTCAAAACCAGATTTTTACTTGTAAAAACTGATTTCTGCTTTTATAACATCAATCTATATAACCTAACCTAACCTAACTATAGGTTAGGTTAGGTTAGGTCATTATGTTCATGTAAATGTTATAAAAGCCAAAATCAGTTTTTACTCATTTCGGGTTTTAACTGCAAAATATATATATATATATATTATATATATATATATATATAATTATGCGAACCCCTGACTCGTTGCGTAGCGGTGTTGTATATTTTTTACCTGCCCCAGGTGTCTCCTTGGGAATTACATCGGCAGCACTGTTCGCTCTCTCAGGGCTAGATTTTATTCGCATATGGGAATAAGTGGCCGAACAGGTAAAATTTTAAAAACTAAGGAAGCCTCGAGTATTCGTGAACACAGCATTAAATGCAAAATTGATGTCACTTTAGACAATTTTAAAATTCTTGGTTGTAATACTTGTCCCAACTCACTAAGAATTTTAGAATCCCTTTTCATTAAAGCATTGTCCCCTAGTCTGAATGTTGACTCATCGGCCGTCCCTCTCAATTTGCTATGATCCCTCCTCCTTCCCCAATTCCTTATAATCCCTCCTTCCCCTATCGCCCTCGCCATCCTTCGTGTTTCCCGTTCTTTGCCTCTGCTCAAATTAGTCAGCCTCGGATAACGCAGTGTAAGGTAGATAGCTCCATTGTTCCAGTGTACTATTGGTAATTTTTCCAGTGTATTAATTTCACATTTACTACATGTATTTAAAAATAACTTCTTAATTTTATATGTAAATCTGTATAACTTAGAATTTAACCCTCTTTTCTCAGTCTTTTAAAATTTGTCTTTACGAATAGGTTATAGAAATTTTCTGTTTTGTTTTTCATTCAATATTGATTTTAATTTCACATTGTTATTAAACAGCCTGAAGATGAGCGTATTGCTCGAAACGTTGCGCAATAAAGAAGACTTTTCATGGCATTTACATTTCTCCTTGTCATTGGATTTCTCCTAAATATTATATATATATATATATATATATATATATAATGCCTAAATCTCCAATTAGCACCAATAATAAGCCACCTATTTTTACCAATTATGTCGAACATTGTAAATGAGTCGAATTTTCTTGTACGACCTACTTTTTTCAGGTTAGGTTAGATTAACTAAGGTTAACCTAATATAGCGTAACCTTACCTAAAACAAATCAGAGGGTGTGTAAAGGCCGACTTATGTGGCTTCGATTTCTTTAATTAAAATTGTAACGCGCGTAAATTCGAAAAAATAATCATTGTATATGGTAAAAAAAAAAAAACTTTTCATAGAACCCCCTACCCCCCCATACCTTAACACAAGCGAAAGTTATTAAAAATCTTAAAATCTGAAATACCTACATAACCTGTTCGACGTACGAGGTGAAAAATGGTCACGGACGAAAATTTATACAAATGTTCGACCAACTTGGGCATTTGCGATATATATATATATATATATAGGAAGGAGGGGCGAAGGGCAAACGCCCGCAAAATCGCCGCTCGCATAGAGGAAGAAGAAGAGAGACAAAATACAGGGTGATCCATAAATGTTTCATAAATCGCAGTGTGTATTTTTGAAACAAAAGTAAAGAAGAAAGACCATATAAACATGGGTCGAGAAACCCGTAGGTTTCGAGCTATAGCACGCGACAGAAAAATGAAACTCCTCAGCACGTCGCACCATTGAGTGTCTGACACTCAAGAATTCCTGGAGTATTGCGGATCGTTTCGCAGTTGTCTCGAACTCGTTGCCACAATTCATCACGTGCTCGGACTTCTGTAACCTAAACTAGGCTTTTTAAATGACCTCACAAGTAATAATCAAGAAGATTTAAATTTGGTGACCGAGGTGGTCAAGGAATAGGACCACCGCGACCTATCCACCTGTCAGGATACGCAGCATCGAGATATTACCTCGTTAAACGGGCGAAATGAGCTGGTGCACCATCATGCATGAACCATATTAGTCGTCGAGTTCTGATAAGCATCATCTTGAAGTAGCACTGCCAAAGTCTGCTCAAGGAAACGCTTATAAAAATCTCCAGTCAGTCGCTGCAGTAACAGATATGGGCCGAATTTCATTTTTCTGTCGCGTGCTGTAGCTCGAAACCTACCGATTTCTCTACCTATGTTTACACATTTTTTTTTTTCTTTTATCTCAAGAATACACCCTGCGATTTATGAAATACATTTATGGATCACCCTGTAGAGTCTATTTTAGTTTATTTAACATAGAGTATATTCGCAAAAACCTTTAGTCATATAATCTGGTTCCCCCCGCCCCCCTAAAAAAATTTAAAAACCAAGAATATCCGTTTAAATCCTCCAACTTACAGAAACCTTTTTACTAAATATACCTACAAAAGTTCATGTAGCTCGACGAGATTTACGGGACAATAGAAAAGAACATCAAAGAGGGACAAAAGAGGAAACCATAAGACCAACTCTCTCTCTCTCTCTCTCTCTTTCCCTGGCTAACTTCTACTGAAGAAACTGAGAAAAAGGTCAAACTCAAAATAACTTTATTATTCAAGCACTGAAGAGCAATTCTCTCGGAATAAAGATTCCATTAAGAAAATTATACTTTCCAATCTTTGAATTATATTATCGGATCGTCGATTCTGAAACATCCTCAGAAGCTGTAAAGGTACTGACGAATCCATACGACCCCAATATTATAAGGCTATAATCAATTGAACGGATGTACCCAACAGACCTGATTCAAGAACTAACCACATTTATAATATTTCTGATATATATATATATATATGCTGCAAACCCACAAGGAAAAAGAAAAACGATTCCAAGGCCTTTCGTGTATTCAGAGCTACACCTCGTCAGGGAATGAAGATAAAAGGCGAGATGCCCATAGATATATACAACGTACAGGAAAAACAAAACAATTAGCACATACTTAACAAGGGTTAATGAGAGGCAAAAGAAATTTTAACATGATGTTGTCAATTTTATACATTCCCGCACTGTTATTGAAATTGTTCAACACAACACTCTTATTGAGTTAATTAAGCTTTGTGTCAAAGATTGTAAATTTCAGTTTGAAAATAAGTTTTATGCTATGTCGTTTGGATTGGCTATGGGAAATCCCCTTTCACCTGTACTAGCTAATTTATATATGGAATTTTTTGAAAGTAGAATTTTGCCTACGATTGTTAATTTTAACCTGGTTTGGTACAGGTATATAGATGATATTTTATGCCTTTGGCCGAATAATTTGGATGATGACTTATTTCTTGGTGGGCTCAACAATTTAGTCCCATCTATTAAGTTCACAGTTGAGAAAGAAAATGATGGAAGCCTATCTTTTCTTGATCTAAAAATTTGGAGATGCTCTAATCAGTTCAAATATGAAGTCTACCGTAAGCCTACTAATAATAACTCTTATGTGCATTTTTATTCTGACCATCATCCTTCGATTAAATCCTCTATTTTCTCTGCTATGTTTCTTCGAGCATTGAGAGTTGTCAGTCCTGAATTTTTAGATTCCGAGTTATGCAATATCATGAATATTGGTACTAAATTATGTTATCCTATTTCATTTTTAGATAACTGTCTTAAGAAAGCCAAGAATAGGTATTATAATAATGTAATTGTAAAGGAATTTCAGCGTAAAAATATCCTTAGCCTACCTTATCATGTTAATTTTCAATACCTTCCAACTGTACTTAAAGCAATTGGCATTAATGTAATCTTTAAGTATAATAATACTGTTAAATCACGCCTAATAAAGAATAGCCCTGATAATGTTGTTGGTTGTGTGTATTCGATCGGATGTACACAATGTAACTCAGTATATTATAGGCCAAACCGGTAAAACGTTAGATATTAGGGTAAAACAGCATAAATATGCTTGTAGAACAGCTAATAATTCCAATGCTTTATTTAACCATATGTATAGATGTAACCATAGCATCAAGTGGGACAGTTGTAAAGCGCTTGTTAAAAACAGAGATATAATAGAAAGAAATATTCTAGAATGTGCATTTATTCATTTTAAAAACAATTTCAATAACAGTGCGGGGACGTATAAAATTGACGATATCATGTTAAAATTTCTTTTGCCTCTCATTAACCCTTGTTAAGTATGTGCTAATTGTTTTGTTTTTCCTGTACGTTGTATATATTTATGGGAATCTCGCCTTTTATCTTCATTCCCTGACGAGGTGTAGCTCTGAATACACGAAAGGCCTTGGAATCGTTTTTCTTTTTCCTTGTGGTTTGCAGCATTCATTCATTTCAAGTGTTTTATTGTGAAATTCATCCCATATATATATATATATATATATATATATATATATATATATACAGGGTGTCCCATAAGTCCAGCATCATAGGAAAAATAATAAAAAAAGGCAAAACAAAAGCTTTTATTTACAGAACGTGCTCAATATGTCCACCATTGTTTTCAATACACAAATTCAGACGTGATACCCAGTCAGCAAGCACACGGTGAATGATGTCAGGAGTAATGGTGTTACATGCCCCAATAATGCGCTGCCGCAAATGTTCAACACTCCTAATTTTCTCTGCGTATACCAGCGCTTTCAAGTGGCCCCAGAGATAAAAATCTAGTGGCGTGAGATCCGGGCTTCTAGCTGGCCATTCCACAGGCCATCGACGTCCTATCCAATGACCAGGGAATTGTTGGTTACAGGTATTCCCTTACTTGGGTGTTGTAATGCGCAGGAGCGCCGTCTTGCTGGAACCATGTTGGGAAATTTCCTTCTTCGTTCAAGACACTGGGAAATGCTTCTTCCTTGAGCATACGTAGATAGGTGCCTCCAGTGACATGTTCATCGAAAAAGAGGGGGCCTATGATGCGATCCTTCCAAATGCCACACCATACCATCACCCGAGATGCACCTTGTTCCTTTGAAGAGGTATACCAGTGAGGGTTGTTTTGAGACCAGTAGCGGGTGTTCTGTCGATTTACCTCACCATTTTCATAAAAAACAGCCACGTCACTGAACAAAATGGTGGACGGGAAATTGGTATCCCGAGCATATGAATTATGGTTTGTAGAAATAGAAAAATATGAATTTCTCCTATGATGCCGGACTTATGGGACAGCCTGTATATATATATATATATATATATATATATATATATAATATATATATATATATATATATATATATGGCGTTATCGAATTATGTTTCACAAATTAGTATACACATTCAGTACGTCAAAATGAACAAAAAAGTTCCTGTGAACATAAAATGCGCAATCGCTTCGTTTCCGAGATA
Organism: Bathynomus jamesi; assembly: GCA_023014485.1. Taxonomy (NCBI): domain Eukaryota; kingdom Metazoa; phylum Arthropoda; class Malacostraca; order Isopoda; family Cirolanidae; genus Bathynomus; species Bathynomus jamesi. The sequence goes on from JAJOZX010006560.1 coordinate 130,686, forward strand.
CATTGCTTTTTTGCCGAGGACGATCCAATTAAAATGAAAATCATTAAAGTTTGTCAAAGTTTATTCACAGCAAGCGCTCAAAATGGTTTCCCTGCATCAAAGTATATGCTTCAACGCGTCGTTGAAAATTTTGCCGCATACGTTTGAAAACATGTACATGTTGCGTATTGTTTCTAAACAATCTTGAACACGTTGCCACAATTCATCCATGTTATTAACTTCTCTCGCATAAACAAAATTTTTTAAACAACCCTACAAAGAAAAGTCAATTGCATTTAGGTCCGAAGACCTGGGGGGCCAAGCGACGGACCTTGCCGCCCATGTATATACTGTGATGAAGGGAAACCATTTTGAGCACTTGCTATAAATACACTTTGATAAACTACAATATAATGACTTTCACTTTAATTGGATCGTCCTCTGCAAAAAAGCAATATATCTTGGAAACGAAGCGATTGCGCATTTATGTTCATAAGAATTTTTTTGTTTACTTTCACGTCCTGAATATGTATACTAATTTATGAAACTTAATTTGATAGCACCCTGTATATTTGATGAAAATAACCACCAAGGAAAAATTAAGACAATAGTGCTCAGCGTTTTCGTCTGATGACAACCTCAGAAAAGTGTTCCTGAGGATGTCATTAAACGAAAACGCTTGAGCACTATTTCTTGTTTTCCCTTCGTGGTTATTTTCATCATATACATTATTCATGTTATTTTTGTGAAATAATAATTTATATATATATACAGTATATATATATATATATATATATATATATATATATATATATTATATATATATATATATATATATAATATATATATATATATATATATATATATATATATACACAGTATATATATAATATATATATATTATATATAGTATATATATATATATATATATATATATATATATATATATATATATATATATATATTTAGGATAAAAACGAAGACGTAGAGCAAGAAAGTCATTATATTTGGCTGCAGCCGACGTTTCGGGCAACTCTACCCATTTTCAAGGCCTAATAAATAAAAAGCTAAAATTAATGCATGACAAAAAAAAAAAATATACAAATGTCAAAAACAAACTAATTCATAGCACAGAATAAAACCACTTAAAGAATAAAAATTAAAAAGCGTAAAACAAGCATAAGCCAAAAACAAAAATTAAAAATTATATACATGACAAATAACACATGATAAAAGTAAAACTTTAAAACTAAAAACATTCAAACAAATTAGTTAAAAACTTCACTAATAAAAAGTTAAATGAAAAAACGCAAAAGTGCACGAAACATACCATGCTCACTTGACATCCTCAAACAACTGAGGCGAAAAGGAGACAGGGTTAAGGGAAAAACAGAAAAATTTAGTTGGTAGGCATTCTAATTAATATAAAGGGGGTAACAGCTAGAATCAATATTTAAGCTGGAGTTCAGAAATTTAATGCACAAAGATTCATAAATACGGAGAGAGGACGGACATTTTAATGATTAAGAATTTTAAAGTTATTAACGGAAATATCAACTTTACACTTAACAGAATGATTTCTAATGGCAGACTGTTCCTTTTTAGATAAAACTTTTCCTGTCCTATGGCTAATACCCATATGGGAGCAAAATCTTGCCTGCAAAGAACGAACTGTGCTGCCAACGTAGTTCCCCTGGGAACACCCAGGGCAGGTAAACAAATAAACGACAGAACAGTTCATCGCAGGGGGGATTTTGTCCTTACAACGGAAAAAACATTCAAGGGTATTATTATTCACAAAAGCAACCTTAAAATCAGTGTGAAAATAAAATTTCCTCACCACACTCAACAATTGCTTTTTCACAAAAGTGTTAAATTGGTAGAGATCAGGTAAAACAAGATATTTACAATGGGTATTAGCCATAGGACAGGAAAAGTTTTATCTAAAAAGGAACAGTCTGCCATTAGAAATCATTCTGTTAAGTGTAAAGTTGATATTTCCGTTAATAACTTTAAAATTCTTAAATCATTAAAATGTCCGTCCTCTCTCCGTATTTATGAATCTTTGTGCATTAAATTTCTGAACTCCAGCTTAAATATTGATTCTAGCTGTTACCCCCTTTATATTAATTAGAATGCCTACCAACTAAATTTTTCTGTTTTTCCCCTTGACCCTGTCTCCTTTTCGCCTCAGTTGTTTGAGGATGTCAAGTGAGCATGGTATGTTTCGTGCACTTTTGCGTTTTTTCATTTAACTTTTTATTAGTGAAGTTTTTAACTAATTTGTTTGAATGTTTTTAGTTTTAAAGTTTTACTTTTATCATGTGTTATTTGTCATGTATATAATTTTTAATTTTTGTTTTTGGCTTATGCTTGTTTTTACGCTTTTTAATTTTATTCTTTAAGTGGTTTATTCTGTGCTATGAATTAGTTTGTTTTTGACATTTGTATATTTTTTTTTTTGTCATGCATTAATTTTAGCTTTTTATTTATTAGGCCTTGAAAATGGGTAGAGTTGCCCGAAACGTCGGCTGCAGCCAAATATAATGACTTTCTTGCTCTACGTCTTCGTTTTTATCCTAAATGTAAAATTACGTCTCCTTAGGAGGGATCCTATTTCATATGTATATATATATATATATATATATATTATATATATATATATATATATATATATTATATGGGATGAATTTCAGTTAAACGCGTGAAATAAATGATGCAAACATACAAAATAAAAAGGACAAGCGATTCCAAGGCTTTTCGTGTATTCAGCAGTACACCCTGACGAGATGTAATGTTGAGGACACAAAAGGCCTTGAAATCACTTTTCCTTTTTCCTTGTGGATTTGCATCATATTTTAATACGAAGAATGAAGTCAGGCGTGTAACGCCGAGGAAGTTTCGTCCCCGCGTCGCATTGCCGCGTCCCGAGTATATAGCATCTTACCACTAAACCATCCAGGAAAAAAAAAAATTCCCTTCAAATGTAGCTTTTGATCTAAACTTGTTCGATCGCGTTTTCTTAGAAAATGCTTTAGTTAAACCTACAGCAAATTGTATCAGAAAAAATAACCTTAAATCGATAATTGAGACGAAGACAAATACAATTCACTAGAAAGTGAACTGGAAAGTTAACTGTATGTACCTCATTTTCTAAAAACGCGCAGCACACAACGGGTTTAAAACTAAATTAATTCATATTTATGCGTAAATTACTGTAATTAAATATATTTGTACGCACATCCGTCATGTACTCCTTAAATTTTACTTTTAATTGAAACCACAATTCGGTTAAAAATGCAAATCAGAAAAAAAAAATTAGGTCTAAAATTTATACTACAGGGTGTCCCGTAAGTCTGGACCCATAGGGATTTATAATATATTTTTTTATTATGTTATTATTATTATTTTATTATTATTATTTTTTTATTATTTTTTATTATGAATTTTATTTGTGGGGCCACTTGAAAGCCAAAGTGTACGAGGTCAAACTTCAGAACATTTTCCACCTTAAAGCACGCATTGTGGAGGCGTGTCAAGAAATTTCTGCGACTGTGATTCAGAAAGTGCTGTCACAGTGGAGATTGCGTCTTCAACTATGTGTGCGACACAACGGCGGACACTTTGAACAGATTATGTAATAAATTTTTGGACTATTTTGTAATTTTATTATTTTTCCCTATGGGTCCAGACTTACGGGACACCCTGTACATTCATGAACGAGTCCGAATTGTTGGACGTGTCATATTTCGGCGTTCGCTGTTTAACCGAGTTCGTAACGGCAAATCCATTTGAACTACAACTTTACGCAGGATCCGAAGTACGGGTCGCTACATCATCTGGATACGGAGGATGGTCACCTATTCGATGTGTAGTAAAAATGCCAGAGCTAGGAATGACATAGGTTCAACGTACCAGTGGCGCCTCGGTGGTGTAGTGGTTAGCGTCGCTGACTATGAATTCATCGACCCCGGGATCGAGACCCGGTGACGGCAGGCGACGCGCGGCAAAACGCAGCTGTTCATCCTTCCACACAATAAAGAAATTGGTTGGTAGATAAATGGGTACCCTGGGTAGTCTAGTGGTCAAGACGCTGGGCTGGTAGAGGGGCGTGGTTCGGATTCCACGTTAAACTGTAGGTCTAAGGTGGAGTGAAAAGCTCGACCTTCGTCAGAATGAGCAATTCGGGCGGAAGAAAACCAAAGGTTTACTACCTGGTAAAAATTCTATGGGTTAGGTTAGGCGAACCCACCAAACTAATACTATATTGATACTAACAGTCTTAGTATTAATACTATACGCTATGTATACTATGGCATTTTTACCCTGTCGCATTATTACTAGAAAACACCCGTTCAACTACTTAAAACATCCAACGTCTCTTCTTCGCTGATTTCACGGAAAGCGGTGGGGGGATGTGGCTCCAACGTATTCCAAGTACCCCAGGTTGTCGAGCAAATATGAAAAAAATCCACCCTAGTTTGTTTCCACCCGAAGTTTTCATTCTGACAGTCAAGCTTTCCGCCCCACCTTAGACCTACAATTTAAAGTTAAATCCGAACCACGACCACTAACCACTAAAAAGTAAAAAATTACAGTCCTCGCCCGGTCTCGCTCTCTCAACTTCCCGATCAGTAGCCCTGAGTGTTAACCACTAAGTTATATATATACATGATATATAAAGTGATTCATGGATATTAAAAGCCACATGAAATTGCAATCCATAACATCGGTTGAACGAAGGAAGACAACTTCAACACTTATGCTGGGAGAAAGGGTTTTCACTTGATAAATTTAACTGTCACAAAAGAACGTTTGATTTTAATCACATAAGTTGCTTCGCATGTAATTAATTACTTCCCGTTCATATCAAAATGTATCAAAATTTCAGGTACATGAAAAACCAGCCAAGATCGATGGCTGCAAAGAACTCAACTATTGGGAAAGGCTATGTAAACTAAATCTGTATTCCCTGGAAAGAAGAGAGGTATACCATAATCTACATATGGAAAATGATCGAAAAACTGGTAGCAAACCTCAAACTAAACCCAATTACCATCCAAACAACAGTGGAAAATAGGAAAGGCAGAATGTGTAGTGTTCCCAAATTAAAGGCACGACAACACTGAAGGAAAATAGCTTGGTTGTCAGGGGACCAAGACTTTTTAACCAGCTTTCAAAGAACCTCAGGAACGTGACAGGGGTCAAATTTGAATCTTCAAAAGTCGATGCCTGGCTCAGGACGGTACCGGATGAACCGGATGTACCTGGGGACGTGCGGTGGAGCGCGCGAGAGAGCAACTCGCTCGCACGGAACTGCAACGAGGTTAACGAGGTAGATGACCTAAACGCCGTCAAAATATTTTTTAGGCGTGTCACAAGAAGTGATTTAAAGACTTTATTAATATAAGCTCCTCCTAATAGGCATGTATCTTAACTGCTCACACTGACTCCCAAAATAATAAAAATTACTCGTACATCATCACACAAGTCCCAAACTGTCAATTGAATTAAGACAAAATGGCAAATAAAAACTAACTCAAACAGTAAATATGTCCCAAAATGTTTATTTGCACGCAGGTCCAAAATTGTTAATTTAAACTTGCTTCAGTGATTACATATGTCCCAAGTTGTAAGTTGTTAATGTACACGAAAGACCCAAGATATTTGGGGGGGAAAAAATGTTGGGTCTCTCTCTCTCTAACTTCTTATAGATGGATAAAGGTAAAACAGCTCTCATTTAAATCCTGAAAAATTCAACTTTTTAAAAAAGAAAATACAATTTCTCGTCTATTTTATAAAAATAAAATATATTATTAATAACAGAAAGAATTTAATTTATCAAAAAATAAAATTTTGCATCAGTGTTGCGCGATTTCTATCCGTTCAACTCTGACATCCGAACGTACGTTCAAAAGTCTCCAAAAAAGTTTAAAAAACTGTAGCGTCATATGGAATTTTACTGCTTACAACGCATCTCAGCCATTTATTTGTTTCTTTAGTTCGTGTACTCTGTGTGTGTGTGTGTGTGTGTGTGTGTGTGTGTGTGTGTGTGTCTTGGTCGCATGGATGCCACAATTATGTTGTTGTAATGGCGTTTTTAAGATCAAATCTTAATGGGAAGCCTTGCACAGCGACACCACGAAAGAGCTTCTCTCTCGCATTGCCTTATTACGTCTAATGCAAGAAGGCGTCACTTTCCACCTAATTACTCGTACGAGGATGCCACACAACACACCCACGCAACTTCACACGTCTGAACACGATTTACTTCGTTTCGGAACTTAATCTACTTCTCCACTTTACTGTCATGATACTCCCCCACGCAACATCTTGAGTGACCTTTTTAAGGTCCGACGGACGTCTGCGTCAGATATGCGGAGTCAGGATCGATCTGGGGTGCTTCAAAGTGGGTTCAGGAACGATTACTTTTGTATATGACAGTGTGAGAGTCATTTAAAGGTGTTACCAAAATAGATACCTCACGATTTCAGAAAACTTCTTGAACCTATTTCGTACAAAACACACACACACACACACGAGCATCTTCGTATAAGCGAGGTACTAACTTTTTTAATTCCATTTATCTAAAAACTAATTAACTTAACTTTAGTCCCAACGAACAAAGAAAGATGTGGTAAATATTTCGGACGCAAATGAGGGCTCGAAGGGTAGTTTATACTAAATCCTTAAATAGTGAGGTACTCGTTAGTCTTGACTAACCTAACCAAACCTTAACCCGATTAAAAAATTCCTAGATTTTTAATGTTCCGAAGTACCAAAAGTGTTAACCTCACAAAAATAATGATCCACTACATCTGTGAATCATCATACACTCCTCACTTAAGCCTAGATGCCTATGCGCACACGCACACAAACACATGGTGTGTGAGTGTGTGTGTATGTCACAAGGAACTGAGGGAGCCACAATAACTTTACAGCCGACTCGAGGTGATACCCTAGCTTTCATTCAGACGAAGACTGAATGAAAAGAATTAGCACAGAAAAGCAAGGCGGCATTCCCCTCCTCCTCATCCTCCCAACCACCCCTCACTCACGGTAAGCAATTTGGATAAGAAAGAAAACACTGAACAATTTACAGGAAAAAAAATGGCCGAGAAATTTTATAGGACAGTTGGAAGATGTAAATAAAAACACGAACATCATTCATACACTTGTGCATCGATTTACTGGAGGAGATACTACAATCTACATATGTAAAATGATCGAAAAACTGGTACCAAACCTCAAACTAAACCTAATTATCATGCAAACAACACTGGAAAATAGGAAAGGCAGGATGTGTAGTGTTCCCAAATTAAAGGCCCGACAAGGGACCTCCTCAACACTAAAGGAAAACAGCTTGGTTGTCAGGGGACCAAGACTTTTTAACCAGCTTCCAAAAGACCTCAGAAACGTTACAGGGTCAAAGTTGAAGTCTTCAAGAGAAGACTAGATGCCTGGCTCAGGACGGTACCAGATGAGCCGGGTGTACCTATGTACGGTAGAGAGCGCAAGAAAGCAACTCGCTCTTCCACCAAGCCAGACCTAAAGGCGGGGTCACCAGCTTGAACTTCGTCTGAAGAGAGACCAACGCACGGAACAGCAACGAGGTATATATATACAGGGTGTCCCATAAGTCCGCCATCATAGGAGGAATTCATATTTTTCTATTTCTACAAACCATAATTCATATGCTCGGGATGCCAATTTCCCGTCCACCATTCTGTTCAGTGACGAGGCTGTTTTTTATGGAAATGGTGAGGTAAATCGACAGAACACCCGCCACTGGTCTCAAAACAACCATCACTGGTATACCTCTTCAAAGGAACAAGGTGCATCTCGGGTGATGGTATGGTGTGGAATTTGGGAGGATCGCATCATAGGCCCCCTCTTTATCGATGAACATGTCACTGGAGGCACCTATCTACGTATGCTCAAGGAAGAAGCATTTCCCAGTGTCTTTAACGAAGAAGGAAATTTCCCAACATGGTTCCAGCAAGACGGCGCTCCTGCACATTACAGCACCCAAGTAAGGGAATACCTGGTCATTGAATAGGACGTCGAGGGCCTGTGGAATGGCCAGCTAGAAGTCCGGATCTCACGCCACTAGATTTTTATCTCTGGGGCCACTTGAAAGCGCTGGTATACGCAGAGAAAATTAGGAGTGTTGAACATTTGCGGCAGCGCATTATTGGGGCATGTAACACCATTACTCCTGAATTTGTGTATTGAAAACAATGGTGGACATATTGAGCACGTTCTGTAAACAAAAGCTTTTGTTTTGCCTTTTTTTATTATTTTTCCTATGATGCCGAACTTATAGGACGCCCTGTATATACAGGGTGTCCCATAAGTCTGGAACCATAGGGTAAAATAAGTAATTCAGGTTTTTCCGTTTAGGCTAGTGCCCATGATGTCTTTGAGTAAGGAAGAACGCATCCAGGTAATTCTGCTCGTAGGAAATCGGAGTCAGAGGGAGGTCGCTGAGGAATTTAATAGATTGCATCCGGACCACGCGCCGATAACACACAGCTGTGTCGGCAAACTTGTAGCAAAGTTCAGGGAAACGGGATCCATAGGAGATAAACCACGCAGTGGACCTCCGAGGACATCCACCGACGCAGCCGCTACCATCCTCGCTCGTTTCACGTTTCACAAACAGTCCCCAAAAGTATCTTCAGCGTTTTTATTGCCGTTTTTATCATTTTGCCCTATGGTTCCAGACTTACGGGACACCCTGTATATATATATATATATTTGATCTGAAAAATTCTCTACCATTTACATACGATCAAAGACAAGCTGCAGATTAGTTTACATTTACAATGCATACATGAAATAAAATGTAAATTGCACTTTGAAAATTCAAATCAAGTAATATAATATAATATTACATAATATATACTCGTGTGTGTGATATATATATATATATATATATATATATATGTCCGAGGGGAAGTGATATACATAAAGCTTTTTCTTCTTCCTTTTTACTGAAGAACTGCGAGGGGAAACAGTTTCTGGAAGGTAAACTGAAGGAAATAATTGGGGAAATTTAAGAGGGGAAACACTAACATATAAATTGATTCAAGGACAATCTATTTCAAGTAAACATCTTTTATAAAATTTTTAAATATTAACTTATGTACACAATTCATCATAATATTATATATATATGTGTGTGTGTGTGTGAAAAGTGAGGGTTGACATGAAAGTGTATCTCGTACAGACTCTGAGGGGGAGGTGAGGAGGGAGTGATCTTTGAGACGAATGCCAAGTCGTCGCTTTGAAAGGGAAAAAGGGAAAGTACCCCTCTCCAAAGAATTAAGAGAGGAACTTCTAAAAAAATCCCAAACCCCTCGCAAAAAGTATTTCCCCTTCCGGCTTCCAGTCACTTTAAAACCGAGCTAAATGAAAAAAAGCCCATGAATTTCCAACCCCTTTCCAACAAACGATGGAGTGTTGCCAATTGTTGTCAATTCCAACACTCGTTTCCGACGAGACAACCTATAAATTCAATGTTAAAAACAACAACAAAAAGTTGTCTCTAACGACAATAAAACAACCGGAAGTGCCTGAAGAACACATCGGAACTCGTCAACAATTACACCGGAAGTAAAATCATTTTTAAAGCTACAGCTCCAAATATAAAAGCGATAAAATGCTACAATAATAATAATAATTAATACATACTGTACATACATACGTACGAGCATAATTGAGGCCCTTCAAGGAAGAAGTAGCTAAGCGACAACCAAACTTTTGAAGATAATTTCGACGAAATATCTTTCTTTAACTTTTGTCACTTAGCCACTTCTTCCTACGAGGGCCTCAATTATTTGGGAAGCCATACACTAAACCCATTTTAAATTTTTAAGCGTTGTCATTACAGTGAACCGTTCAGGTAAGATTAAGTGAGATTATTTCTGGCGAATTGAAGAGCGATCGGGAATAATCTGATGAAGAGGAGAATAATCTGTAAGTTGGGGAGGGATTACACCCTTTTTTTTTTACCTTACCGACCAAGTCATTCAGTTAAGTAATTACTGACGTAAAAGTATTAACTGAAACTACCACCTTCATTATTATTAAATTTAATAATAATAAGTGAATTAATAACAGCAATATTCTTCGTAATAATTAATTTTCAAAGATCTGAACCGAGCGTAGCTTCACTTTACAGAAGTAGTTTTCATTTCTGTGCCTTTGATTCAAGTAATATAAACCGTCCGAATGGCCTCTGAAAGGAAACCCAACATTGCGGCTCATCTTCATCCAGATGAATCATGTACCCGCATCTATAAAAGCAGAAAATTATTATAATTTTGATCCTTCTTTGGATTAGGATAATTCGCAGCATTATTATTGTTGTTGTTTTTATTGATGTTGTTTCCAGTGGTGATGAACGACGTACGAAATAATAACAATGATGTTTTGGGTGTTTGGGGTTGTTTAACTTCCTTCGTAACGGCAAAAATCACTTGACGGAAAGGACCTATAAAGCTTTACGCGAGATCCTAATGACCAAAGGTCGCTACATCATCTGAATGTTGATTATGAACAGACCCAACATCGCTGATCTAATGAGAAGCGGTACTGCAACGTAGCTAGGACGTAACCCTTCTTTCGTGAATACTGCCAAGTCATACTTCATACCCGATTCAATTTTTGATTCCCGCGAAAGAGGGGCTGGAATAGGGGTAATTTTGGACGGTGTTTCGGGAGAAACGCTTCCTTCCCTCATCGGTAAACACCCTTAAAATGTTTGTTAAAAAATTACAAAGTACTTTTTACCTAAACAACGCAAACAATTAATAATCACGTATAACTCCGTTATTTTTATGTCATTCAGTATCGACTTCAACACATTCTTAATAATAATAAAAAAAAAATAATAACAACAGCTTACAAATGTCGCTCTGGAAAATTCTTAAAAATTCTCAAAAATACCACTAATTTTTAACAAAATAATGGAAATTCATTTCATTCCTTGAAAATATTAAATTCTAACCATAATTTTACAAATTCCCGACAAACTTTAATTAAAAACCTTTTTTTTTTTTTTTTCCACATTAAATATTCCCAAAAGCATCGAATTCATTGATTGACCGAAAATTAAAACTGAATTTTAACTTTTACTTTAATATTAAAAATTTAAATTTTTAATATTGTAAAAGTGAAAGAATAGGATACTTATTAAAATACTTTATTTACATAATGAAAAATATCGGTACCGATATATTGGCAAGTCTGCCGATAATAAAAAATATCGGTAAGGATACGATATCGACAAATTTGCCGATAATAACAAGTATTGGTAGCGATAACATCGACATATCTGCCGATAATAAAAAAAATATCGGAGCGATATGACCGACAAATCTGCGGATATTAAAAAATATCGGTAAAGATATGATAGCGACAAATCTGCCGATAATAAGAAGTATTGGTAGCAATAATATCGGCAGATCTGCCGATAAATATGAGAGTACCATATTATTATTACCCACCTAATTGAAGGATGGTGCAAAAGTCGTGTGGGTTTTCTTTTCCAGGATTTTTTATCACACGTTTAACCGTTGTCAGGAACCTTCAATTTACTTACATTGTTGGAACGATGGGGTCAATATGACCCGAGGCCTAAAATCTTACAAAATGGTGCTATAAAAAGTACGTAATGAAACAGTCACACGAATGAGACATCGTATTTGATACTTAACAACTTCTAACCAATAATATGATCTTCTTCAATGTTTTAACCCCAAAATGGTTTCTGATGAGGGTAACAGAGGGTTAAACAGCTGGAAAGTCCGGTTTGTTAGTCGCAACATCGTATTCATAAACAACCTCTGATCCCTAAACTTACATTTAGTGAAAAAATTCATCGTTTGGAGCAAATGGGCTTAAAAAAAAAAAAAAAAAAAAAAAAAAAAAAGAGGCAGTAACAAAATGGCACTTTCCAAATGAAAAAAAAAAAAAAAAAAAAAAATCAGATAATTCGCTTCAAGTTTAGGTAAACGAAAAATCCCCAAAATTTTTTAATGACTAACATCGTACTACACTAAGTCATATGTCGATTTTGTGTTGGTGTAGGGTGCGTGCGTGCAGTTGTAAGTTGGCCAAAGTTAAAGGAGTGTTTTGTTGAAATATATAATTATTTCATCCGACAGACGCTCGTGATATGGACGTGGTTAAAACAAACAAACAAAAAATATAAGAAAGCAATAATAATAAATTAATAAAAGTTAATCCTTTAGTAATTATAGGATTAACTATAACGTAATTAAACATTTCTGTCTCCACCTTTATTATCAATATGGAGACAAATGGATTTAGAGTATTAACAATTTTATTTAAATTTAATATACGAGTATAAAAACTGTTGCAAATGCTGGTAAATTCAGTGAGGATGGCCACAAACTGGTACAGCGCTCAGGTCAACGAATGTGGACTATTACACTATTTCCTATATTATTATTATTATTAATATCAGCATCATCGGGGGTCGAACCTCTGATCTCAGTGTCATTGTGAAAAATTGTACTGTCACACGTTCACTTTCATCTCGTTCAAAGAACGTTACGCATTTCCTGAAATTGTGGTACGTTTCATATCCGATAGATATCCGATAGATATCCGATGACTCTCCAGGGTTTTATATATATATATGAATAAGCGAGGAACCACAGGGAAACGGAAAATAAAACACAAAGTCCAAGCGCTTTCGTGATATAATTCATATCTTCAAGGACAGGTAGAAGGACAGGTAGAAGGACAGGCAGAATTTACAAAGTACACGAGTTTAAAACACGCAAGCGAAAAATTCCCCAATAGACAACTTAATCTCCATCCATCCATCGTGTTCTGCCTATCAGGCAGGTCCAACTCATGTGTCCCGCCAAAGTGTTCTATCTTCAGCTATCCTTTTCATCTCATGGTAGCTCCTGCCTGTCTTCAAATCATCCAGCATTGCTTTCCTTTTCCTTCCCCTCAGCCTTCTACCTTCATATCTACCTTCTATCACCACCTTTAACAATCCTTCCCCTCTCAATATATGTCCGATCCATTTCTTCTGCCTTTCTCTTATCATCTTAATGAGTCTTCTTTCCTCCCTCACCTGTTGCAGAACTTCCTCATTACTTACTTTGGTGTTCCCTCCAGCTTATCTTTAGCATTCTTCTCCAAATCCACATTTCAAAACTTTCCAGCAGTTTCTTTTCAGTTGTTTTCAGTGTTCATGTTTCTGCTCCATAGAGTACCACACTCCATATCAAACTTTTTACTAACCTTTTCTTCAGCTTCAAGTTGAGTTTACCCGTAAGTAGTCTTTTCTGTCTCTCAAAAGCTACCTTACCCATACCAATTCTAGATCTTACTTCCTTATTGCAATCTCCATTGTTGGTTAATAAACTTCCCAGATATTTCAACTGCTCAGCTTCTTCTAAGGTCCGATTTCCTATCGTTAGGTTCATTTGTGCTCCTTTCCTTCTTGCAATTTTCATTACCTTTGTCTGGTCTCATTAATTCTCATTCCGAATTCTTCCGCCGTTGTTGTCAAGCTATTGGTCATTTTTTGCAGTCCTTCCTCAGTACTAAAAACAAATGCCTTGTCATCCGCAAACCTTGGAGATTTGACCAATTTACCTCCCACTCTGATTCCCTCTTCAAGATCTGAGAGTGCTTCTATTATCATTGCTTCCGCATAGATGTTAAATAACACGGGGACAGGAGCATCCTTGTCTGACCCCTGTCCCAACCAATCCAGGCTCCGATTCCCTCCTGCAACTCTGACATTCACAGTCTGCCCAAGATATAGATTTTTTATCAGCCTACGGTCCCTCCAGTCAATATTAATATTCTTCAATATTTTATTAGTTTCCTCCACTGGACTCTGTCAAAAGCTTTTCAAAGTCAATAAAACAAACAACATTTCCTGATCATGTTCCAGCACTCTCTCTCCCATCATTCTGATAATACTTAATCTAAAGACTACTAAAATATCGAATACATAAAAAACTATATAAAAGAAATTATACAATTAAAATGTACACAAAAATGATAAGTTATTAAAAATAATATTTATTTAATTAAAACAAGAACTAAGTGGCAATTATGCTTAAGAAAAAGACAAACTAAAAACAACACTAAAACTTCCCCAATACTAAAATATCGAATACATAAAAAGACTCCTTATACCACTAAAAACGTCTTAGCATTACCATTTAATGAAAATTTCCTTTGTTAGTAGAAATATAATTGAATTGAGTGTGATCAAAAATAATTTTATGTTCTTAATATTAGTCCTGGCCTTTACAAATTAGATGCATACATTGTCAGAAAGGTGGTGGAATATTCTGGAAGCAGCGCGTGTCGATGATTGCATCACGTCTTTTTACTTAGTATTCTTGCCACTTAGTTCCTTGTTTTAATTTATTTAAAAATAATATTAAATAAATATTATTTTTAATAACTGTCATCATTTTCATGTGTACATTTTAATCGTTTTTAGATTATGTTTTTTAGATTGAGTTGCCTATTGTGGAATTTTTTCGCTTCCCCAATAGATGGTGTAATATTCTGGAAGCAGCGCGTGCCGATCATTGCGCCACGTCTCCTTTTTTACTTAGACGACCGCATTCTTCTCTCTTAATTGCCTGTTTTAATCAAATATTATTTTTAATAACTGTTATAATTTTTATGTGTACATTTTAATTGTATAATTTCTTTTATATAGTTTTTTATGTATTCGATATTTTAGTAGCCTTTAGATTAAGTTGTCTATTGGGGAAGTTTTAGATTGTTTTGATGATTTTGTTTTTTAAATTGAGTTGCCTATTGGGGAATTTTTCGCTTGTGTATTTTAAACTCGTGTACTTTGTAAATTCTGCCAATCTCTCCCCTGTCCCTGAAGATGTAAATTATATCACAGAAACACTTGGACTTCGTGTTTTATTTCCCGTTTCCCTGTGATTCCTTGCTTATTAAAAAGATCACGTGGTTTGAGAATTGTTTGCATATATATATATATACATATATACACACAGTGTATATATTAGTGATGTAGCGGTTGTCATTTTTCATAGCTCTGCGGTTACGGTTATGTACCCTATAATATCATAATATTACCTAAGAATAAACAACACAATAAAATATCGCGTTTTAGCCACACGTTTCAGTCTACAATATAATGACTATAATCTAAACTGCAAAAAGCGTGTTTTCAGGATGCGGGACGAGGACCCGACGCTTTTTGCATCCCACCAACCACTTTCCCCAACCACCACCCATTCGAAAGTGGTGTATATAATTCTAATATATATACGGGGCTCCAATAAACCTTAGCCCCCCCCCCCGCCCATGGCCTAAACCATTAGAGGTACAGTAAAACTAAACATACCATACAAGAGAGAATTTAATCCTGCATTTAATGAGAAACAATTAAAACTTGGTGTTCCCGCCATTGGCTTCCAAGACAGCCTGAATTCGTTTGGGTAGCTTGCCAAAAGTGACGTGAAGAGATCTTGATCGTTACGCAAATTTGCTAAAAGTTTCAATGTGTTGCGTCATTGTATCCTTCGAAAATCGATTTGCTGCATGTTCTTGAAACAAGAGACATTCAACCTTGTCCTTTATAACTGATCCAATGTGTTCACAGACGTTCAGGTCAGGAGAATTTCCTGGCCATTCTTCATTTCCAAAGAAATCGATCTCATGGTTCCGCAACAACTGTTGAGTGGCTAATGCCTTAAAGCAGGGGGCCTTATCGTGCAGAAGTGTGACCTGATCGATATCCATAAGATTGTTTGGGTTTCTTAGAAAAGAAATGACATGCTGGGATAGAATAATATCACGAAAATACTGTCCATCCCAACTCTGACCATTTGGCTTCAGCACCCACATGAGCTTCTTTGCAGTGAACAAAACAAACACACCAACACAGTCTGGACTTTTTAATAATTCGCGATAATGTTCATTGTCATCGATTTCATCTGGTGTTGTGGCCCACACTCGATCATTTTGGTAGTTAGACCGACGTGTTACGTAAACAAAAAATTCATCGGAGACAGCTAAATGCATGAAATCCTCCACATCCCAATCTTCAAGATAATGGGCAAACCACATTCTGTCATCGATGTTAAGTTGAGTTTTTCTTGGCTTTGGAAGTTCATGCCAAGGCTTTAAACCTTGCCTATGACGGTACAGTCGAATGATCTCACCAGTAACGATCTTTCCTCTCAACACTTCGATCTCTCTAGAAAGTTTAGCACAGCTGTTTTTCCGCTTACGCATACCGCTTTCAATGATGTCCTTTGTTTCCTGAGAGAGTGGCAAATTTGGGCGCCCAGATTTGGTTGTATCCATTTCACATTCATCCAAAGTTTTATTCCAATTTCTTTTGACGAAGTCCTCACTTCTTCGCAACTTTTTGGGAACCCATGAACGTGTTATAAAGGTGGCTCCAGCATCACGAGCTTCCCGAAATGTTATTGCTCGTATGCGATCTATCACACGTTGCCTCTCCGAATCACCAATTAATTGAGAAGCCATTATATTATCACTTTATCAGCTAGAGTAATTTTAATACCTGCAATAAATAAAGAATTTTATATATTTTCATAATCACTAAAAACTATTTCGATATAAGTAAACATGTAAGCTGTAAATGGGGGGGCTAAGGTTTTTTGGAACCCCTTATATATATATATATATATATATATATATATATATATATATATATATATACACAGGGGTTGGACAAAATAATATGAACACCTTGATAAATGGCGGTTTTTATTCTTAATATGGAGTTGGTCCTCCTTTAGCGGCAATAACAGCTGCAATGCGTCGGGGAATTGATTCATACAGCTTTTGGACAGTGGCTAGAGGAATCCTGAGCCATTCTTCGAGCAAACCCAGCTCCAGTTCCTCCAAAGACGCCGGCGGTGGGAATCGGCTTCTGACCTGCTGCTCCAACTGACACCACAGATGCTCGATAATGTTAAGATCCGGGGATTGTGGAGGCCAATCCAAGCGTTCTACTTCACTAACATGCTCTTCAAACCAGCGGTGTGGATTGGTGCATTATCATCCTGGAAGACGGCGCCGCCATTGGGAAACAGCGTTTGGACCATGGGATGGACCTGGTCAGCCAATATTGACAGATAGACCTGGGCTTAACCCTACCATGCAGTACTACAGCTGGGCGAAGAGTATTCCACGATATTGCTGCCCAAACCATCACAGATCCGCCTCCATGCTTAACGGTTGGGGTCAGGCAGTCGGGGTCATAAGCATCTTTAGGCTGTCTCCAGACGTAAACTCGACCGGAACATGGAAATAGCGTAAAGGAAGATTCCTCGGAGTAGACTACATTCTTCCACCGGTCCATTGACCAATTCTTATGGTCATTACACCATTTTCTGCGCCGCTCAATGTTGATGTGCGAAAGGAAGGGTTTGGCAATTGCAGCCCTCCCATGGTATCCAGCTCCATGGAGCTCGCGACGTACAGTTCTGGTCGATACCGGGCTTGCAAGATGCTGGTTAAGCTCTGCAGTCACTTTTGGAGCTGTGTTCTTATGGTTCTTTGTCACAATGCGCTTTAGCACCCGGCGGTCTCGATCACACAGTTTCTTCTTGCGTCCACTATTGCATTTGTCGGTGCTTGTCTTTCCATGGTTTTGGTATGCAGACATGACCATAGAGACAGTTCCTCTGGATACATTGAACATCTGAGCGGTTTTCGTCACCGATGCTCCAGCCATCCGCGCTCCGACAATTTGCCCTCTTTGGAAGTCTGACAGGTCTTTCATAACTGCTAATTCATAATTCACTCAGATCTGTAAAAACAACGTGAGGGTTATAACATGACGTATACACACTCTGTTACGCATTTAAATAGGTTTGCCAGTCATTTGACCGTTTACTTTGTGTCTGAGCAGTCCGTAAAGATAACCGGTGAAATCGGCGGGTGTTCATATTATTTTGTCTAACCCCTGTACATCATCATTGCTTTATTAAATATAATTAAAATAATGCTTTTCTAGCCACCTAGCGTTGATAAATGTACGTTATTACATAATGCATCTATCCATCCAGTCCAAGTAGCAATTCTAGACATGTCGCAATTAGGGCGTAGCAAACTTACTTTTTTGCACCCTTGAGTGAAGGCATGAGGCATTACAAGTATAGCATTTGGCGACGTTTATAGCATTTATAGTCATTACACTAGCATTTATAGCATTTGGTTGCCCTAGTAAGATATCCTCAAACAACCGCACTGATAAATGCAGTTGCGGAGCTGAGAATATGTGCGATTGCGGACAACAGCTACATCACTACATCGGTGGTATAGTGGTTAGCGTCGCTGACTACGAATCCATCGGCCCCGGGTTCGAGACCCGACAGCAGCCGGCGCGCATCAAAACCCAGCTGTTCATCCTTCCACACAATAAAGTGGTTGGTAGATAAATGGGTACCCTAGGTGGCCTACTGGTTAAGACGCTGGGCTGCTGATGGGGCGTGATTCGGATTCCACGTTAAACTGTAGGTCTAAGGTGGATTGAAAAGCTTGACCTTCGTCAGAATAAACAATTCGAGCGGAAGCTAACCAAAGGTTATATATATATATATATATACTGTATATATATATATATATATTATATATATATATATACCGGGTGTCCGAGAATTATCTGTACAATTGTTGGCTGTTATTAAAAGTCAACCATGAAGTGTAGAAATTCCAGTGTTGTCCCATTTTACAGAGAATCTCTAAGTTTTTTCTGATACCACGTTTTGACAAATTTTTTAGAAATGTACGCGGGTGACAGACATTGATGATTTAAAAGCAAGAATCACAGCTGCTATTGAGCGAATTGATGTGGATATGCTGCAGCGTACATGGCAACATTTGGAGTATCGATTGGATGTTTTGCGAATCACTAATGGTGCACATATCGAATGTTTGTAACAACGTTACTTTAATAAAAGAAACTTTTGAAAATACAGATTCTAAATAATCTTGTTTAAGAATTTTACGTGTGTTATCAAGAATTTTATTAAAAGATGAAATTGTACAGACAATGTTCGGACACACTGGAATTTCTAAAAACTTGTCACAACTTGGTATCAGAAAAAACTTAATGAGATTCTCTGTAAAATGGGACAACACTGGAATTTCTACACTTCATGGTTGACTTTAATAACAGCCAAAAATTGTACAGATAATTCTCGGACACCCTGTATATATATATATATATATATATTATATATATATGAATAGAAACGACGTAAATAAGGAGCGTCTCTGCACACGGGGAAGAGAAATAACGAATAAATGAAAAATGAGGCGAACCGCCCGGGAATCGAACCCAGGGCCTTCCAATTGCTGGTTGGATGCGCTACCATTACACTACGGACCTCGATCAATCATAAATCGAAATTCTCCTACATAGGCAGAAACCAATGCCCTGAGAGGGCACGCACCCTCGCAAATCGTGAATATGTGCATTTACTGCAATGACCACGCAGTATATAAATGAATAGAAACGACGTAAATAAGGAGCGTCTCTGCACACGGGGAAGAGAAATAACGAATAAATGAAAAATGAGGCGAACCGCCCGGGAATCGAACCCAGGGCCTTCCAATTGCCGGTTGGATGCGCTACCATTACACTACGGACCTCGATCAATCATAAATCGAAATTCTCCTACATAGGGCAGAAACCAATGCCCTGAGAGGGCACGCACCCTCGCAAATCGTGAATATGTGCATTTAACTGCAATGACCACGCAGTATATAAATGAATAGAAACGACGTAAATAAGGAGCGTCTCTGCACACGGGGAAGAGAAATAACGAATAAATGAAAAATGAGGCGAACCGGCCGGGAATCGAACCCGGGCAATTGGAAGGCCCTGGGTTCGATTCCCGGGCGGTTCGCCTCATTTTTCATTTATTCGTTATTTCTCTTCCCCGTGTGCAGAGACGCTCCTTATTTACGTCGTTTCTATTCATTTATATACTGCGTGGTCATTGCAGTTAAATGCATATATATATATATATAATATATATATAAAATATACACGTGTGCCTCGGTGGTGGTGGTGGTTAGCATCGCTGGTTACGAACCTACGGACTCTGGGTTCGGTTCCCAGCAATAGCAGGCGCCGCTCAGCTCACTCAGCTGTCCATCTATAGAAAAAAATTTATTGGCAGATAAATGGGTACCCTGGGAAGCCGTGGTTAAGAGGCTGGGATGCTGATCGGGAAGTTGTGAGATCGAGTCCGGCGAGGATTTTTTAATTTCTGACCGATTGTGGTGGGTTATGGTTCGGCTTCCACGTTAAGCCGTAGGTCTAAGGTGGGGGCAACAAACCTGATCTTCGTCAGAATGAACTCAAACAAAACTAAAGTTACTACTATATAAATATATAAACGGACAGAAAAAAGGCCAGAAAGGACGGTGTTGTAAGAACATAAAAAGGACGCGTCCACACACACACACACACAAAAAAAAAGGACAATCTTACGAGTGACAAAGTTCAAAGAAAACTTTTTCTTCCATCATCGATCATTGGAAGGAAAATAAAACAACGTTTCAAGCCCACAAAAAACCTCCCTTTACGAATCTGAACATTCACGAGAAGGAAAAATGGGAAAAACGGGAAATGGGGGGGAAAAAAACAGGAAAACGGAAGGAAAATCAAGGATAAAAAATAATAAAGGAAATGAGGAAGAGATGAATAAGAGTTGAATACTCAAGGAAGATTCGATAAATATAAAAATTCCAATCACACACACACACACACCGGCTAATGCCCCAAAGCGGGGTACGAAAATTGTAAAAGTAACACGAACTCTTAATCCAAGTTAATCAACTAAAAAGGTAATTAATTTGACTGGAATGAGATAATTCGAAGAATTAATAGTGCCAATGAGGGCCAAGTAAGTGCCAGTAAATCCATTTCAGAGTTGTATTTCTTGTATTTCGCGCGTAACGCGATTCCTTCCTTAATTAATGGAATCAAATGACAACTTCAATTACGAGCAACTTTCCAAAGGAATAATTATAAAACTATAACACTCGATATACTGTAGAATTACTGAAGGACTTTTTACACGTTTGTATGTTCTTCGCTACATTACGAAACCGTGACAATCTTCAGGACAAACACACGCTGCTCATCGCGTTGCGAACGTGCGGGTAGCGACGTTAGCGGTGTCGCCAGTGACACACTTTTCTTATTTAAAATCATAAAATATTGTGAAAAAAAGGGATAGAAGAAGGGCTACACTTGTTTAGTTTAATGTCGCGGTTTCGTAAGGAACCAACGCGTGCGTGACATACACAGACTTCAATGCGCATTGGAACGTGATAATATATGAAATGAGTATTTTCTTTCTTCTCTCAAAAGCTCAAGGGCAAAATCAATCTGTTAAAATAAATATTAACAGTCTACCAACTATGAATTGTATGTACAAATTATTTATGTTAGTCTGTAGTATTTATTTTAAACAATAAAGATATATTCATTCATATTATTGTACCCAGTTTACCCCAAACTCATTTACAGCGTAACGTAATATTCTCATGTTCTCCTCTTTAAACAGGCTTCTTTAACATCCACGACTGTCGCTAAAATTTGTGTCACAACGTTTAGCATCTTGAAGTAGGGCTGGGCATCCGGGATCCCGGGATCCGAGAAGTAAAGTAGACAGCTCATTTCCCCAAAAAACTGCCATCGATCCCAAGATTTCCCGGTATTCTAATTTAAGGGGAGACTTTTAAACACAGTTTTATTATGATGTATATTTATTTCATGCAAAGACTTTTCCCAATTGAAGTTTTCGTTCACCCTATTTTTTAAACTTTGAAAACCGTTTTCGCTCGAGTATGGATGGGGTGAAATAATATCATTTTCTTCCAACTGAAAAGTGAAACTTTACTATTACAAAAGTGAAAAAAATTGTGAAATTATTTAATAGATCGCCCTTACAAAACGAAATCTTACAAAAATATGAGTCTTGAGCATAACAAAGGACTTCATCTACAACTCGATTCACAAACAAGATGGAATAGTTTGATAGTAATGATGGAAAGATTTGTACAACTAAGAAAACCAATTTCGGGATTGGAAAGGGCATGGATATTTCAGATGAAGAATTTGAATATATAAATGTTATTATATCATCTTTAGAACCGGTTAAAATTGGATTGGAGAAGCTTGGTAGCAGAGATGCGACATTGTTCACTGCGGGTGTGTTTGCTTTTATTGTAAATGAGGTGAGACTTGAGAGAAGAGAAAACTTGTTTTTCTACCACCTTAAACAACCAGTGGAAAAAAGACTTCAAGAGAGACGTAATAAGAAGCTCGTAGGATTATATAAATATTTAAACAATCCTATAATAGCATTTAATTCAACTTGTCCTAATTTTTCACTGCCTTCTAAATCAACATTATAAACAACTGCCAGAGTTGTTCGTCAGGCTTTTCAGAAAAAGCGAGACGGACGTAGTGGCAGAAGGTACTGATGTAGATGAAACCCAACAGTTTTTTGATACACCACTACTAGAACTCGAAGTCTTTTGCTCTAACTCAAATTCAAATCAAAGGTCTTGGAAGAAAAATTGGATACAGTTGTGCGGAAAGAAATGGGAACCAGAGCAACACGATTTGCGCCTGAGATACGACGTAAAGAACATCATAAAAGAAATTAATGTTTATGAAGCCACTGGTAATAGAAGAGAAAATTTAAACCTCTTTATTTAATGCTCTGGCTACAATTCCTCCAACTTCAATAGAGTCGGAAAGAGCATTTTCTGCTGTAGGATTATTCATCACAAAACTCCGAACATCTTTCAGTAATAATGGTATTGATCGTGTGTGTTTTTTAAAGCATTATTTTAAGTCATAATCTAAATCAGTGGTCGGCGAACAGGGGTAAATTTAAAAATTTTGGGGGTAATGCGTGCGGTATGAGAGACACCATATGCAACAATTTTAAGAGCAATTGGCTTGTTTTTGTTTACTTTGAAGTCTGGGGGTAATTTCATTTTACTCAAATAGATTTTTGGGTAATACCCAAAAAAGTTCCCCGACCCATGATCTAAATAAATCAATAATTTCAGTTTTATTAGTCTCTAGAAAGTTTTTATCAAACCATGATTTTGTTCAATAAAAGGAAATTTTCTGTTTAGTTATTTAATTTATTCCAGTACTTCAACCTTATTTCATTTTTTCAATCCCGGGAATTTTCCGGGATTCCGGGATTACAAGTTTTTGAATCCCGTTTCCCGGGATGAAGAAAAGAGCGGGAAATGCTCAGCCCTACTTTGAAGCAGTGGCGACTTTTCAGAGGAGGCATGGGAGGTCGGGCCTAGGGTTTCTCCTTATATGCAGCTTTCTTCATCCCGTAGGGAAAATCCAGGGAATTTCCGGAAAAATGAAGCCAATTTCCGGGATCCCGGGAAATCCAGGAAATGGATGTATATTTAAGAGAACGGTAATTTTTTTTAATGTTCAGTGATAAAATACCCTTTTAGAATTGGGATAATCAATTACTTATGCTCTGCCGAGCGGTGCCCCCCATAGTACTGTGAGGTATTGAAAAACTCATGATCTTCACTTGCCCCACAAAACCTTGAAATGAGAGACCCAAAATGGGTGCACACACATTTCTACATTACTGTACAGTCTTTACAGCCACACCTACACTTTTCCTCCTAAGTATATATATTGTAATGTATTTGTGATTCGGAACCCACGTAAAATTGTAGGTCCCCTCCGCCACCACGGAGGACATACACAATACACAATTACGAACACAGTTAGGTAGACCAGCCATGAGTGGATCCTAGGGTCTTTGTTGGTCTGAAACATTATAACATTATAATTATAGATGACCACTTTTGCATTGTAATACTTGAATTAAGTTTACCAATCAGTGGTAGCAATTTATTATTTATTAAACATAATATTTATCATGCGTACTCAGGAAATAAGATTGGTTTCATGTATTATGATGATATAGTGAGTGACATTAGTATGCCTTTTTATTTTTGATGTAGAAAGAATACTGAAAATTATATCTTTCTCCACAATTTTTTAAACCCATTTTTTCTTCTTTTTGGATTCAGAGTTTATTATAAAAGTAGCTAAACTGACTAAAATGAAGAAAATGAGCATTTTTATGTATTTTCTTCCCTAAAAATAGCCCATAAAATGAATATAATTATTTAGCATAATTTTAGGCGATTTAGCATAATTTAGCAGCAGGTTTAACATAATTTGGCTAAAAATTTCTGGAAACACTGCAAGAAAGTTGCCAGAATTATTTGACAAAAAGTAGCCCAGCTTTGTAAAAAAAAAAAGTAGTAAAATTGAAAATCAATATCACAATTCAAAACAAATAATATTCAATTCAAAACATCGTACGAAAGTCAAAATTATCGTACGTCTGGCAACGCTGTAGACTGTGGGTCAGTAAGAAGTTGCATGCAACATGTGTTGCTTGCGATCGCTAGATAATATACTGAGACTCGGTTCCTTTTATTATAGGAGCGCTAGCGACATTCCCTCGGCCAGTTTTTGGCATACGGGCCCACTTTTAGATTGCTCTAAGTTGCTAATGCTAATAGGTGTTCATTTAAGAAAGCAGAAAAGTAGAATAAAATGTGGTAAATATTATGCAGTTTTCTTTAATTCCACCCAAGAGCCTTCCAATAACAAAAGAAAAAAACAAATAAATCAATAAAAAATAAATTAAGTCATTTTAAAATTCCAGGATTTCCCGGGATATTTGTCCAATTCCCGGGATTTTCAAATCCAATAAAAACAGCCGGGATTCCGGGATCCCGGGAAAGAAACCCAAGTCGGGCCTCCTCTTATTTACCACTAAAAATAATGAAAGAGGCGTGGTTCGGATTCTACGTTAAACTGTAGGTCTAAGGTGGAGTAAAAAGCTTGACCTTCGTCAGAATGAACAATTCGGGCGGAAGCAAACCAAAGGTTATATAATATATATATATATACAGGGGCGTAGCCACAATTTCTTTTTGGGAGGGGCTAATATATATATATATATATATATAATAAACCCACAAGGAAAAGAAAAATGATTCCAAAGCCTTTCGTGTATTCAGAAGTACACCTCGTCAGGGAATGCACTTCTGAATACACGAAAGGCCTTGAAATCATTTTTCTTTTTCCTTGTGGATTTGTGTCATTTATTCATTTCATGTGTTTAATTGTGAAATTCATCCCATATATATATATATATATATATATATATATATATATATATAATATATATATATTATATTAGAGCGTGTAAATGAGTAAAAACACATGCCTAAATGTATTACAATAATTAAACATGTGCTGAAGGTACTTGACATGGCGTACTTACTCATAAGTAATGCAAAGAAATATCAAACCTTTGATTTTATTTCGGGGGCGGCTGAAGCCCCCGTAGCCCCGCCCCCCTGTCTACGTCCCTGTATATATATATACAGTGGCGTTCAAAAGTCTGCGTCCACCTTAGTTTTAGAGAATTCCTAGAAAATAATACAACTTTGTGAGAAAGTATGTACGCTACATTAAGGTATTTTCTTTTACAAGAAATGGTATTTCATATATTCTACTACATGTGTAAGTAATGTAGCTTTCATTTCATAAGAAAGGACACAGTGAAAATAGTCCTTTTTGGTCCTGTTACGTTTTTTTTCTTTGCAGAATAACAACACCGATTTTAACCCAGCCAAATGTTATTAATCCTCAAAATAGTGTATTCATAATAAATGCAAAAACTTCACTTTTTTCTACGTGAAGGTCAAAATATGAAATAAAAACCCACTCTAATAGAGACAGAGTTTATTTCCACGACAGTTTCGACGCCCACTGGCATTCTCCTCGGGTGGATACAGAAACACGAATTCGTGTTTCTGTATCCACCCGAGGAGGATGCTAGTGGGCGTCGAAACTGTCGTGGAAATAAACTCTGTCTATTAGAGTGGGTTTTTTTTCATAGTGTATTCATACAGTAATTTTAACAACTGGTCTATTATAACTGATAAAACCAATTAGTCAATGACATTGTAGCAATTTGATTAAAAAATAATTAATCATTTTCTCTATTCTCTCTTTGGAGGCCGTAATTGAAATGTCTAAAAGGAACTAAGTTTATTCCAGAGAGGACAAATAACTGCCCTTTCAAGAGAGGGAATGTCCCAACGCCAGATCTCGGCAAAAATTAACGTTTCAAAAGGGGCCGTCCAAAGAACTAACTATGAGCGGATATAAAGAATTTGGATGTTGCTCTTCAAATACAAGACCTGGCAGACCTACAGTGACTGCTGATTCTGAGGATTATTACATCAAGGTTACACCACTGCGTGATAGAAAAGCCACAGCTACACAGATTCAGGCACAGTTGAATGAACAATGGGACTCTCCAATAAGTACAAGTACTATAAAAAGAAGACTCGTAAAAGCTGGTCTCCATGGCAGAGTTGCTGTGTCCAAACCACAACTGAGGAAACAAAATAAGGTTAAAAGATTGGAGTGGGCGAGAGAATATCGAAATTTTACCGTAGACGACTGGAAAAAAAAGTTATTTTTACTCATGAATCAAAAGTGGAACTTTTTGGGTCTCATAGAAGAGTTTATGTTAGACGTAGAACCAACGAAAAACTGATAGATCCCCGCATAAAACATTCAGTAAAACATGGTGGAGGCAACATTCAAGTATGGGGTTGTTTCTGTTATTCTGGAGTTGAGGATCTTCACAGAATCACTTACACTTTCACAAAAGAGAAGTACCACTCCATACTAGTGAGACACGCAATACCATCAGGATTGAGGATTTGTGGTCAAGGATTCATTTTCCAGCAGGATAACGACCCAAAGCACACTTCTAACCTTTGCATGAACTATTTCAACAAGAAAAAAGATGAAGGTGTTCTACAAATTATGAAGTTTCCTCCACAAAGTCCTGATCTCAATCCAATAGAGCATCTTTGGGACCATTTGAAGAGTCTGAAAGCTAAAAAGAATATAACTTTTTTCGATTCTCTCTGGGAGAATGTACAAGAATGCTGGAACGGCATAGCACAAGATGTTATCCAGAAACTTGTCGAATCTATGCCTCACAAAGTTGAAGCTGTCATTAAAGCAAAATGAGGTCATATAGATTACATTGGCCTGCGGTGGTTTTGTTGTCCGAAATATTTTATCACTTATATAGTAATTTTTGCACGCTGATTCCGAAAATAATATTAATTTCTCGCCATCACGTACAGATTTTTCACAAAATGTCATATTTCATATTACATAAGTAAGTAATTTTCATTAAATTTTGTTTAAAAACTACTGCCTATAAATGCTTGGTTTCACCAAGACTTCAAAGAAATGGAGAAGAGATATCAGGGAAGGCGGGACCATCAGCATGATGGCTGATTTCTGCTGGATGTTGGAACGGGATACTCCAGAATTATTACATAAAAAGAACAGCGCGTACATTCGAGACTAAAAGGCATAGATCTCACGAGAAAACTCAAGACAAATGAAGATGAATATGTAATTGACGTTAATAGTCTTCTTTCTTTTTAAAGTTGTTTGCATTTGTAATTAGTATAACAACGCAAAATAAGTACCTAATGTAAATTGAAATAAATAGCTAATATTTATTTATGTTGTTGTTTTTTTCCCTTCCAGTTTGCAGAAAATCCTTACGTGATAGAAAAAATTGACTCCTTATTCAAAATCAGCGTAGTTGAATTACATAAAATCAGTTATTAGTAAGAAAACAACTCTTACAAACTTCTCATTCGCAGGCCATTATGCCATTAAATTGTTAATTTCTTTACTAATTTATAATAATTACATTTAGAAGCAAATAATGTAACAATAAAAAATCAAATTTTGTTGTAATTATCATATATATTTGTACAATTTACAATAAATTGGGTGATTATAAGGTGGACGCAGACTTTTGAACGCCACTGTGTATATACAGGGTGTTTCATAACATGTGGGACGCACTTTCAGGATAGATTCAGGACCTGAAAACAATGACAAAATTTCACATAAACATATGCCCGAAATCGCTTTGTTTCCGAGTTACAGCTCATTATGTGTTCCAGCGAGTATCCGCCTTACCTTTAAAGGAAGTGCTCAAAATGACCGCCTTGCGCTTGAATACACGCCTGAACACGCCTCGTCGTAGACTGCCTGACGCGTTCAAACATTTCGGCTATTGCTCCGATTTTCTGGCATCCTCGTTCTACACGTTGGCGAAGCATTTCAACGTTGTCAAAGGGTGTCACGTAAACGATGGATTTCAGATGATCCCACGGGTAAAAATCGAATGGATTCAGGTCCGGGGAGCGAGCAGGCCACGCAATGGGTCCTCCACGGCCTATCCATTTATCAGGGAAATGGTCATCCAAATAGTCTCTGGCTACTCACCTAAAATGAGGCGGAGCGCCGTCATGCATAAACCACATGCGACGTCAGACACCAAGAGGAACTTCATCTCGTAAATCGCTTAAATCATTCCTTAAAAAATTGGAATACGATTCTTCTCTTAATCTTCCAGGCAAAGCAAAAGAACCGATTAAGTTGTCGGCAATAAATTGTTGTTGGTGCCTTGACTGGATGATGACATGCGGATTCTCTTTGGCCCAGTGAAGAGTGTTGTGAAAATTGATCACGCCATTTCTTGTGAAGTCAGCCTCATCAGGAAACAACACGGAGGATAGAAAAAGAGGATCGCGAGCACACTGTTAAAGGGACCAATTACAAAAAGCCTCTCGTGGTGGGAAATCAGC
Organism: Bathynomus jamesi; assembly: GCA_023014485.1. Lineage (NCBI taxonomy): Eukaryota > Metazoa > Arthropoda > Malacostraca > Isopoda > Cirolanidae > Bathynomus > Bathynomus jamesi. Next base: position 159,501 of record JAJOZX010006560.1, read on the forward strand.
TTCAGTAAGGCCTTGTACTCTCTGAATGTGATATGAGTAAAGCTGTTATTCCAATAAAATTCTCCACACGCTGCTATCCTTCGGGTGCTGACACCAGGATGTTCCTCCACGCGATTCAGGACCCACTCCTTCAGTTCAACAGTTCTAGCACTGATTGGTCGACCACCATCTGAAACTCGCTTGTTGAATGATCCTGTATCACCAAGACGCTCGTCTATTCTCTGAAAGGTCTTCTTATCCGGCAGACGGCGATTCGGAAACCTTTCCGCATACAGACGTCTTGCTGCGGCAGCATTACACTCGGCAAGTCCATACATGATATGCAAGTCTGCCATTTCTCTGTCTGAATAAGCCTCCATTCTCACTTCAAATGCACACTATCACTGAATAGCACAAAAACTCTTAAGGTTTTTTTCACTGGACTGCACTTATTCAGGGTAAGAAGTTACGAATACGAACAGTGAAACACCGCGATGCACCTCTGACTGACTGATGGCTCTACACTCAACGATAGTGTCATAGAGTGTACGAAACATTACAGTCGGCAAGGCCATACATGAAATAAGTCTCGTACACACTCATGAATGTTGTCGGCAAGGAGTGTTTGTAAACAGTTCGCGGAAAGAATTGCTGGAACACAAAACGGGCTGTAACTCGGAAACAAAGCGATTTGGGACATATGTTTATATAACTTTTTTCATTGTTTTCAGGTCCTGAATCCATCCTGAAAGTGCGTCTCACATGTTATGAAACACCCTGTATGTATGTATATATATATATATATATATATTAACTGCAAACAACACACAGTATAATTAATGTAAGGAACGACGCTTGTGTAGAAGAGCGTTCTCCCTCCTCATCTTGTGCGGAACGCTCTTCTACACAAGCGTCGTTCCTTATATTAATTATACTGTGTGTTGTTTGCAGTTAAAATGTATATATGTACGGCATGCAGGGGTGCCCCATCAGGGCATTTGATTCCGCTCATATGTAGGAGAATTACGACTTCTGATTGATCCAAGTCCTTGGTATAGTGGATAGCATATCTGACCGGCAATCGGATGATTACGGGTTCGATTCCTGGGAGATACCTCATTTCTCATTTTTCGTTCTCCTTCCTTATCTTGTACGGAACGCTCTTCTACACAAGCGTCGTTCCTTACATTAATTATACTGTGTGTTGTTTGCAGTTAAAATGTATATATGTACGGCATGCGAAGGTGCCCCCTCAGGGTATTTGATTCCGCTGTTATGTAGGAGAATTACGACTTCTGATTGATCGAGGTCCTTGGTGTAGTGGATAGCATATCTGACCGGCAATCGGATGATCCCGGGTTCGATTCCTGGGAGGTACCTCATTTTTCATTTGTTCGTTCTCCCTCCTCATCTTGTGCGGAACGCTCTTCTACACAAGCGTCGTTCCTTACATATATATATACACACTGAAATCCAAATTACAGATAATACTTTTCTGAACTGGAGTTTACTGTTGTTTTAGTATTAACATTATTTTCATCGGTTTAACAATGTTATTTTAACATGTTTATACTGTCAATTTAACGATATCCTTGAAAACGATGTTAAAATTTCTTTAAGATGTTCACCGTTATTTTAAGAGCATATAACATTTGTTCAATAGTAAATGTAAACTGGAATTGCACGGTAACAGTAGACTTACCAATTTTAAACAGTTCATTTAAAGGCTAAGTTCTCAAGTTAGAGGTTCCACTGTCATTTTAACTGTAAAAAAAATACAGTTTAAAGAATGAAAATGAATGACTATAACCAGTATATTTAAAATAACTGTTAATTCACCAAGTTATTATTGTTAATTTCAAGTTGACTGTAATTTTAATAGCAAATGACTATTCTTAAATAGTGGCTGTACTTTGGGCGCGTATCGTCACAGTTAAGTTGACAATTCAGTACTGTTAAAACAGTGCCTGTATCTTCCGCACTTACAGTAACAAATAGAAAAGTCAGTACTGTTAATTTAGAGAACGTATTGCAGATATTTACTGCAAATGAATCGATAGTTTACACTCAATATATTACTGTACTGAAATATGTACTCAAAAAGCAAACTAAACGCACAACGTAGGCTTAAACATGCAAAATTCGCAGTAATGGCACGTATCTGTACTTATCTTATGGGTTTTAACTGGATATACTTTATATAAGCTCCGTTCCGTTTTCTATATTTTGAATTTTTAGCGATCATAAATAAATATTTAAATAAAATGAACTGAAATTCACTGTTAGAAATTATATTTACATATAAATTTGAAAATAATTATGGGAGCAAAGTCTGTATTTGCGGTACGCCAGCAGGCACGTCAATACTCGCTGAATTCCATTTTCTATGAATCCGACCACTAATTAATCTAATTTTAAAATTACGTCAATTTGGCAAACGAACATTATTGAATTTCGTTATAAAGGGCATCTGGCACCCACTCTCTGTCTAACAGCAACTGCCTGACTAAAAATACGGTCGAAGTTTCGTACCAAATTATGCAGTGCAACACCTGTACAAATGTTACCGTTCATTCACTGTTTTGACACACCTGCGTTGATTCAACGCAATATTTTCAAATTAATCCTGCCGTTCATGAATATTTTAACCAAAAAGTGTAATATTTTTTGTTATTCAAAACCAAATATTTTGGTTGTCACATTACGAGCATTTTAGGCTCCTTTTCCGATAACTAAACCAAACCTATTAAAAAAACAAAGTATTTGTAGAAAAAAGTTGCATTTTGGAACGATATACAGGGTAATACAAACGTGTGTTGAACTGTGTTCCCCTCACCCCACAAAAGCTGAGTTATTTCTGGGAACACTATTTTTTCGGATCACCCTGTATATTAGTTATTTCCGGTGAGACATTACAGTCCCACTGGACTTGAAAGGTTGAAGAGAACTCAATTATAGTATAATAATAATAGTAACAATAACAATTGAGCGCAACGGTGCGTGCCAAAGTGCAATGCCATTTTCTGGCCCTTCTCACTAATTACTATTATATATGGTTATCATTAACGTTGAAGTGAAGTTATTGAGTCATCTTGCACGAATCGACTTTTAAAGTTTAAATGGCTTAACTACAAATTCCCCAGCAATAATTTATACTTTTTATACTTTTCACCAAAGTAATCATATAATCGTCGAAGGACGGAACCGCAAAAAATTTTATAATCCCACAAAATAAAAAAATAAAAAATTTTCAGATGTCTTTTTTTTTTTGAAAAATATATGAAAAAGATTTTTTATCTCATACTTTTGCGTTTATATATATAATATATATATATATACGTAAAAACGACGCTTGTATAGGAGATATTCCGCGCAAGACGAGAAAGAGAAAACAACAAATGAAAAAATGAAGTACCACCTGGGAATCGAACCCGGGATCTTCCGATTGCCGGTCAGACGCGATAACCACTACACCATGGACTCCACTCTTCCAAATGCCGTAATTCCTCTACATACTCGCAGAAACCAATGCCCCAAGGGGGCACCTCCCGCTTGCCGTAACATTATATACATTCAACTGCAAAGAACACGCAGTATAAATAACGTAAAGAACGACGCTTGTATAGGAGATATTCCGCGCAAGACGAGAAAGAGAAAACAACAAATGAAAAATGAAGTACCACCTGGGAATCGAACCCGGGATCTTCCGATTGCCGGTCAGACGCGATAACCACTACACCATGGACTCCACTCTTCCAAATGCCGTAATTCCTCTACATACTCGCAGAAACCAATGCCCCAAGGGGGCACCTCCCGCTTGCCGTAACATTATATACATTCAACTGCAAAGAACACGCAGTATAAATAACGTAAAGAACGACGCTTGTATAGGAGATATTCCGCGCAAGACGAGAAAGAGAAAACAACAAATGAAAAAATGAAGTACCACCTGGGAATCGAACCCGGGATCTTCCGATTGCCGGTCAGACGCGATAACCACTACACCATGGACTCCACTCTTCCAAATGCGTAATTCCTCTACATACTCGCAAAACCAATGCCCCAAGGGGCAATCGGAAGATCCCGGGTTCGATTCCCAGGTGGTACTTCATTTTTTCATTTGTTGTTTTCTCTTTCTCGTCTTGCGCGGAATATCTCCTATACAAGCGTCGTTCTTTACGTTATTTATACTGCGTGTTCTTTGCAGTTGAATGTATATAATGTTACGGCAAGCGGGAGGTGCCCCCTTGGGGCATTGGTTTCTGCGAGTATGTAGAGGAATTACGGCATTTGGAAGAGTGGAGTCCATGGTGTAGTGGTTATCGCGTCTGACCGGCAATCGGAAGATCCCGGGTTCGATTCCCAGGTGGTACTTCATTTTTTCATTTGTTGTTTTCTCTTTCTCGTCTTGCGCGGAATATCTCCTATACAAGCGTCGTTCTTTACGTTATTTATACTGCGTGTTCTTTGCAGTTGAATGTATATAATGTTACGGCAAGCGGGAGGTGCCCCCTTGGGGCATTGGTTTCTGCGAGTATGTAGAGGAATTACGGCATTTGGAAGAGTGGAGTCCATGGTGTAGTGGTTATCGCGTCTGACCGGCAATCGGAAGATCCCGGGTTCGATTCCCAGGTGGTACTTCATTTTTTCATTTGTTGTTTTCTCTTTCTCGTCTTGCGCGGAATATCTCCTATACAAGCGTCGTTCTTTACGTTATTTATATATACTGCGTGTTCTTTGCAGTTGAATGTATATATATATATATATATATATACACACACACAGTATATATAATAATAATAATGTGTATATATATATATGGAGTCCCTAAGTCCGGTCACCTCGAAAAATTGTTTAAATTAAATTTACAAAAGTAATATATTAGAACGAAAACAAATGTTCAAATTGATGTCTTATTTTGGAACCTCTTTTTGTTGCAGCTAGAATAACACAATAGCTAATATGGACACTCCTGAGGCCTTTGCAACAACAGAAAAATAGGTCCCAAAAGAAGACATGAATTTGAACATTTGTTTTCGTTCTAATGCATTACTTTAGTAAATTTAATTTAAAGTAAATTTTCCTATGACACTGCACTTATGGGACACCCTGTATATATACACCTTTCAAATGTTCCGTGCGATGATTCCTCATTTCATGAAGGTCGAGCTTGTCGCTCCTCCTTATATATATATATATATATATATATATATATATATTATATACAGGGTGGGCCGTAAGTTTCCATACATAGGAAAAATAAACATTTTTTTATGGACAACCATTTTTATTTATATGATATGCTCTACATGGTTGCCATTGTTTTGAAAACACATTTCAATACGTGTTCCCCACTGTTGATGAACACGCATTAGCACAGTTGACGTTATGCTTGTAATGGCGTTGGTGATACGTTCCTTTAGATGATTTATGTCTCGTATCTTTTCCTGATACACCATGGCCTTCAAGTGCCCCCAAAGATAGAAATCAAGGGGGGTGAGATCTGGGGATCTGGGAGGCCACTCCACAGGACCACGCCGACCAATCCAAGCATCCGGAAATTGCTGATCCAAATACCGACGCACGTGAAGACCATAATTTAAATTTTCCTATGTATGGAAACTTACGGCCCACCCTGTATATACACAACACACACACACACCTTACTTTACCTTACAACCTTACAAAGGTTCCGCGCGATGATTCCTCATTTCGCGAAGGTCAAAACTTGTCGCCCCTCCTCTCGAGTTGGCCTGGTGAAGTAGTGAGTTGGTTTCTTGTGCTCTCTACCTCACATAGCCAGGTACGCCAGGCTCATCGGGGATTGTTCTGAGCCAGGCGTTTAATTTTCTTTTGAAGATGTCCACTGCAACTCCTCCGTATTTCTTCGGTCTTTGGGCAGCTGATTAAACAGTTTTGGTCCTCTCACCACAAAACTATTTTCTTTCAGGGTTAAGGATGTTCCCTGTCTCGCCTTTAATTTCGGAATACGACACAGTCTACCGTTTCTACTTTCCATCGTTGTTTGGGGAGTTACAGGGTTCAGAGTAAGATTAGGGACTAATTTCTCCATTATTTTTCAAGTGTAAATAATGGTGTATCTCTCTCTTTTCCTTTCCACTGAATATAGGTCTAGTTCGCGTGACCTTTCTCATTAATTTAGTTCTTTGCACCCGTTGATCTTGGCTGTGAAGCTTCTCTGGATCCCTTCCAGCTGTCTAATGTCTTCTTTTTTATATGGGCATGTTAGGACCGAGCAGTATTCCAATTTGGGTATGATCAGGGCTTTCAGGAGAGGAATCATTACATTCCTATCCCTTCGTTTAAAGGGTCTCAGTATCTGCCCAGTTATTCTCTTTGCTCTGCTTACTGCTATCTTATTTTGTGTTTCAAATTTCTCATCATCTGTCATTACAACCCCTAAATCTTTTGCTCTAGAATTTCTCTGAATTTCCTGTCCACTTGGAGTATAATATTCCATGGATTTTAGGTCTTCTCTTTTTCCGTACCGTAACAGCTGAATTTTCTCAGTGTTAAACTTCATATTGTTGTCTTCCGTCCACTTGTAGATTCTGTTCATGTCGGTTTGTAAATATCCATATCTTCTGGGTTTCTTATTTTTCTACTGATCTTCGTGTCATCCGCAAAGGATGTTACTGTGCTGTCTCTGGTAACGTCCTCATCTATGTCAGTTAGCATGATTATGAAGAGTAGTGGAGCTAATACTGTTCCTTGTGGTACTGAGCTGAGGACCTCTGATTCTGATAAAGATACTCATTGTACTGTAACGACTTGCCGCCACTCACTAAGGAAATTATATATCCATTTCCCTACTTTTCCTGTTATTCCCAAATATTGTCGAACGCTTTAGCAAAGTCTGTGTATAGTACATCATAGTTTTCATTACTTTCAAGGGCATCAATAATATTTTGTAGTTTCCATTAGTTGTGATCGGCATGATCTGCCTGACCGAAATCCATGATGGTTATCATTGAATGTTTTCTGAGTTTCCAAAAAGTCATAGATTTTCTGTGTAACTATTCTTTCAAATATTTTAGTGAGATGAGATGTAAGCGACACTGGCCTGTAGTTTTTGGCCTCGGATCGATCTCTTCCTTTATATATTGGGACTATGTTCGCCCTCTTCAGGATGCCCAGTAATTCTCCCATGTCTAGTGATCGTCTCCACATCCAATATAGGGGCTCAGCGATTGCACTCTTGCAGTTTTTGATCAGTGTGGCATTCCATTTATCCGGTCCTGCCGCTGTGTGTGTTTTTTAGGTTCCCTATGGCTTGTGTAATATCATCCGTCGTAAAGTCGAAGTCTGTTATACTTTCCCTTTGTAGTTCTTCTTCAATGAACGAGTTTGTATCGCATATCAATTTGTCAGTTTTTGGGATACTGAAAGATTATTCGTACTGAGCTCTTAATATTTCAGATACTTCTGTTAGATCATGAGATAAAGCACTGTTCTCGTTTTTTAAAGGTCCGATAGTCGCATGGTTTTTCAACTTTCTTTTTGCGAAATTATAGAAGTACTATGAGTTAGCCTTTATCGCTTCTATACCGTCGTCGTCTTTTTGTATACTTCTCAATTTGTTCCTGTATGACGTCATCGATACTTTGCAGTTTACCATTTAATATTTTTCTGATGTTATCTTTACAGTTACTTAATTTTGCAGTCACTCTTTTTCTCTTTCGAAACAATGCCCTCTTTTCTCTCTCGAACCTGCTTCTCTTTCCTTTTAGGGACATGTTTTTCCACAATTTCCAGCGTCTTCTCCTCTCGTCATTAGCATCTCCTCCGTTGTCTTGGCCTCGAAAATGGTTTTCCAATCTATTACTTCCATGCTGGATGTAACATCTTCCCAGTTTATAGCTTTGGAATGAAAATTAAAATTTCGAATTGGCTTCTTTCTGTTGTGCGTGTTCTTTCCTTTCCTGTTGCCTTTATATTAGTTGTTATTTCAACTACTATATACATATATATAAAATGTGCCTCGCTGACTACGAATCCATCGGCCCCGAGATCGAGACCCGGTGACGGCAGCAGGCGGCAGGCAGCGCGCAGCAAAACCAAGCTGTTCATCCTTCCACAAAATAAAGAAATTGGTTGGTAGATAAATGGGTACCTGGGTAGTCTAGTGGTTAAGACGCTGAGCTAGTGGTGGGGCGTGGTTCGAATTCCACGTTAAACTGTAGGTCTAAGGTGGTGAAGTGAAAAGCTTGACCTTCGTCAGAATGAACAATTTGGGCGGAAGCAAACCAAAGGTATATATGTAAAAATTAATAATTTAAACGTTCATTTCTGAATATACAGTAAGGTCCAAACTCGCATGACATGCTCTGTACATAATATTCATGCAGAGCTTAATACAGAGCTTGGAAAAATAATAAAAATTTTAATTTTATATTTTATTTTTGTTAAGTATTTGATGAATTATTCTTTTTAAATTACCTAATAATTTTTTAGATTAAGCTTAATCCTGTAATTGTATCAAATTCTGTAATGTTCATTTTTTTATACATTTTCTCTTCGTTGTAAAAGATGAAGTCATAACTTGCAGAAACTCTTAATTAACAATTTTAAATTTTCATCCTAAAAGGACGACAGCTACATATTGGTAACCTTTCAAATACAGGCATTCATAAATTAACCCTACAAACAATTCCGGCGTTAAAGGGTTAAGCATTTAATTTTGGTTCATTTGCACGTTTAATTTTAATTCATAATAAATTGCATATTTCAATTTCCATTTTTATAATAGTTGACTCGGCAAATCATGATAACGTCAGATCTGTGAATGTGCTGTTTAAGCGAGAAATGTGCCTTCACCTTCAAATATCTTGCTTATCTGTCAATATGCTGTTACAGCAAAAATTTGCCTTTATCTTCAAATATTTTCCAAAAGAATTCAGCCTATTGAGAATCATAAAACCCAGTCAAATAAAAGTAACTTTTCAAATTTATTCTATTTGTCTAATCTGACCTAGAGGCTGAAAAAGCATTACCTGTAATATCCAGAAGCAGTAAATGTCAGTGAAAGATATTTTTACTTCACCCTTGAGTCCGTATTCTCCAAGAATATTGTTGTTAAAGTAACACAGTATTTTCAACAAGCAGTAAAGTTAGAACTTAGTCAGTCTTAGGTCTGAGACCAGTTTTGCCTCTCCAAATTCTCCGATACGCTACAAGAAGAACCGGTGAACCGTCAGATAATTTACTAAGTTTTCACAGAATCCTCCGATCCGCTACAAGGATAAATCGGAGTGTTTTATAAAAAAAATACTGCGATTCCCTACACGGTACCAGCTAACCAAGTGAAATCCCCGTCAACCTCGAACCACCCAAGGCCATAGACGGAGGGTTAACGTATAAGTACCGTGTGATTACAAATGAGCTTCCCGATTTTAAACATTATAAAAAAGCTAAAAACGCAACAACGAAAAAAAGATATATATATATATATTATATATATGAAAATTATTTCACGAAAGTAACACGTGAAATATATTTATGATGAATAAAACCACGAAGGAAAGGAAACACAGAGTGGTGCTCAAGCGCTTTCGTCTAATGACATCCTCAGGAACACTGAAGTAAATAGAGAGTTCAAGACTATATATAGGTTACAAAAAAATAAATAATATATATATAATAAATAGAAATAAAAATTGTGGGAGGAGCATACAAATTTGTAAGGAAACTACCAATTTTAGCACTTTACCCAAATTCAACGTAAGATCAAATGGATTGTTTACAACCAATTTTATAGATAATGCCTGAATGATATATGTAAAAAAAAATATATAAAAAATAAAAAATAAAAATAAATTGAAAAATAAAAATTGTAAGAGGAGCATACAAATTTATAAGAGAAAAATTACCAAAGTTTTAGCACTCTGCCCTTCTTGTCTAAATCCGTTCTGAACAAATTCAAAACAACGGGATCGAGTTGAAAAAGACCTTTGCTCATGTTAAAGTTATTTGTAAGTTGGATAATAGCAGACTCAAGAATATTTGTATTAACAATGTTGCTAAAGTGAAACGAAACTGAAGCATTATTCCAATCAATACAATGAGATAACTCTGACAAATGGACAAAAAGGGCACTGGACTACTGTCCCGTTCGAACGGAATATTGATGCTGTTTTACACGTGTGTGCAAATCCTTTCCCGTCTGACCAATGTAAAAGGAATCACATTGTTTACAACCAATTGTATAGATAATGCCTGAATTATTGGTAGGGCTATTTTTCACTGATATTTTTCACAATATTGTTATATGAAAATACTACATTAATATCCAAAAGTTTAAGTACATTAGCAATGCCTAAAAAGCCCGGGAAAAATGGAAGTACTAAAATATTCTTTGACAAAGTGCGAGTGTTGTTATTCACAGGACAGAAGGTTCGTTTTGCCTTGTTAAGACAAGATTCCATAAACGCAGGTGGGTAGCGCAGATCACTTCCAATACCGTTGATTTTTTCCAATTCTGCGTTGATGTATTCCGGACTGGCGATCCTAAGAGCGCGGAGAAACATTGAAGAAAATATGGCCTTCTTAATGGGGGTGTCATGTCCAGAGTAAAAGTGTACGTAGGACAAATTGTTTGTTTTTTTCCGATAGATACGAAACTTAAAAACTGGGCTTTCCCTATGTACACGCATATCCAAAAACGGGATTGAGTTGTGTTCCACTTCTAAAGTAAACTTAATGGAGGGGACTTGATCATTTAACTGAAGGAGGAAGTCATCCAGGTCACGATTCATGGGCCAGATACACAAAATATCGTCGACGTACCCCAACCATGGGATGCCAACCCCCAGGATTCTCGGAATTAAGTAATTTCGAAAAACTCCATATAAATATTGGAGAGGAGGGGCGACAAGGGGTTGTGTTGTTCATGGCCATCCCAAAACCTGTTGATAATATTCGCTAATGAAAGTGAATTTACAGTCTTTGATGCAAAGTTTAAGTTCCTAAACGATGTGTGCAGGTAGTGGTAGGTCGTACTTATGTAATTCTCGGGAGAGAAAGTCAAGCATATCGTCAATCGGCACTTTTGTAAACAATGAACAAACATCAAAACTGATCAATCTATCGTTGGTTTCATTGCATACATTATTCAATTTTTCAGAAAGAGCCATGGAATTTTTTACATGTGAATCAGAGATAGTTCCGAGAATTAGCTCGGTGGGCTCTATTACCTATAAACTCTCCAAATGGCTTGTCAAAGTCTTGTCCCCCATTCTCGGAACTATCTCTGATTCACATGTAAAAAATTCCATGGCTCTTTCTGAAAAATTGAATAATGTACGCACTGAAACCAACGATAGACTGATCAGTTTTGACGTTTGTTCATTGTTTACAAAAGTGCCGATTGACGATATGCTTGACTTTCTCTCCCGAGAATTACATAAGTACGACCTACGATACCTGCACACATCGTTTTGGAACTTATTAAGCTTTGCATCAAAAACTGTAAATTCACTTTCAATAGCGAGTATTATCAACAGGTTTTTGGGATGGCCATGGGCAACCCCTTGTCGCCCCTCCTCTCCAATATTTATATGGAGTTTTTCGAAATTACTTACATTCCGAGAATCCTTGGGGGTTGGCATCCCATGGTTGCGGTACGTCGACGATATTTTGTGTATCTGGCCCATGAATCGTGACCCGGGTGACTTCCTCCTTCAGTTAAATGATCAAGTCCCCTCCATTAAGTTTACTTTAGAAGTGGAACACAACTCAATCCCGTTTTTGGATATGCGTGTACATAGGGAAAGCCCAGTTTTTAAGTTTCGTATCTATCGGAAAAAAACAAACAATTTGTCCTACGTACACTTTTACTCTGGACATGACACCCCCATTAAGAAGGCCATATTTTCTTCAATGTTTCTCCGCGCTCTTAGGATCGCCAGTCCGGAATACATCGATGCCGAATTGGAAAAAATCAACGGAATTGGAAGTGATCTGTGCTACCCACCTGCTTTTATGGAATCTTGTCTTAACAAGACAAAACGAACCTTCTATCGTGTGAATAATAACACTCGCATTTTGTCAAAGAATATTTTAGTACTTCCATTTTTCTCGGGCTTTTTAGGCATTGCTAATGTACTTAAACTTTTGGATATTAATGTAGTATTTTCATATAACAATATTGTGAAAAATATCATAGTAAAAAATAGCCCTACCAATAATTCAGGCATTATCTATACAATTGGTTGTAAACAATGTGATTCCTTTTACATTGGTCAGACGGGAAAGGATTTGCACACACGTGTAAAACAGCATCAATATTCCGTTAGAACGGGACAGTCGTCCAGTGCCCTTTCTGTCCATTTGTCAGAGTTATCCCATTGTATTGATTGGAATAATGCTTCAGTTTTGTTTCACTCTAGCAACATTGTTAATAAAAATATTCTCGAGTCTGCTATTATCCAACTTATAAATAACTTTAACATAAGCAAAGGTCTTTTTCAACTCGATCCCGTTGTTATGAATTCGTTCAGAACGGATTTAGACAAGAAGGGCAGAGTGCTAAAACTTTGGTAATTTTTCCCTTATAAATTTGTATGCTCCTCTTACAATTTTTATTTTTCAATTTATTTTTATTTTTTGTATTTTTATATTTTATATTTTCATATATATATATATATATATATATATATATATATATATATTTTTTAATTTTTTATTTTTTGTATTGGCGCTAACTGTTTTCAAGATATTATTTTTCTCAAAAGAATTTTTCAAATAAATGTTTATTTTATTTGTCCATTTGCTAAAATTCGGTTTGGAACGCCTACTTATCGTAAAAAAGAAAAAACCATTTTTATGAAAATAATTCTTTTGTTGAATTTTTTTTCTTTGTCGTACTCTTATTATAATCGAAGTTTTTTCATCTTCAAATGTTGTACTACTTAGTGCGCGCGCTTAACTTACCTTACGAAATCGCGACACCTTCAATGCTGGATGGGGACATTTAACTTAAACTAAATTACAAAGTAAACTAAACCTTCATTATATATCCTTATGACATTTAGTGATTTTCAATACAGTGAATTTAACTATGGCGACACCACTAATGTCGTTACACGCATTCCGTGTGGTGATAAGCTGCGCGCGCGCGCGCGTGAGTGCGTGTGTATCCTAAACAATATCACGGAGACGCAAGGCAGTGAAGAATACACGTATAATTAGTGCTTATATATGTTTCAGGGTATACTCGTATATCAGGCCAAAATAACAAGAGCCCTATCTTGTTTACACACACACACACACACACACACACACACACACACACACACACACACACAAACTTTGGACGGCCGATCAAACTAATGTATTAATGGACTCCGGTCTCCTGTTCTTTTTAATAAATATGATTCACAACAACATTTCAGAGGGAATATGTCGCATCTTTTCATATGATTGTAATCATCCTGAAAGCTATGACGTAACGTCATTACTTCTACTACTACCGCCACTACTAATATTAATAATCATAATAATAATAAACAACAACAACTCCAAACGTGTCAAAAGCATCTTTGTGACAAAACGCATCGGTGCCCTCAACCCGCCGATTTGACCAAACCGGTATAAACAACTTCGAGGCACTCGTATAAGAAGTGGCACTTTTGCACTAACCCTTTTATTCTGAGAGACGAATGACCACTATAAAATTTCGTTGCAGAGTTACCTTTATCAGCCCAAGGGGTGGGATGGGGTGGGGGAAGTTTCTGGTTATTCGTACGAGATATGTACGTATTTTACACCAAAAACATTGAACGTTACTCGATAAATTACTCTTGACACCACCAAATTACACGACGAAGTAAATCGTCCCCCCCCCCCCCCCCAAAAAAAAAACATTTGGCACAGAAAATAAGGAACCTCGATTTTGGGGAATCGTGTCGCGGTCGCTGCAGTGTGCGGGGCTCCAATTCTATCAATGTAAAATCACGCGCGACTCGAGGCGTCGCGACCCAAGTCGAGTCGCAAGACGATCCTGTGTGCGGCCGACCTAAATGCTCTTTAAAACAAAACTTCTGATGAAGAGTTAATGTTTTCAAGAAATTTAAAATAACTAACAATAAAACAATTATTTTTATACACAAAGAAAGTATTACAGTATTCATAATATAATATATATATATACACACAACCTTTCCTTTCAAGTGTTCCGCGCGATGACTCCTCATTTCACGAAGGTCAAGCTTGTCACCCTCCTCTCGAGTTGGCCTGGTGAAGTAGTGAGTTGGTTTCTTGTACTCTCCACCTCACATAGCCAGGTAAGCCCGGCTCATCGGGGATTGTTCTGAGCCAGGCGTCTAATCTTCTTTTGAAGATGTCCACTGCAACTCTCTTCGTGTTTCTTCGGTCTTTGGGCAGCTGATTAAACAGTTTTGGTCCTCTCACAACAAAACTATTTTCTTTCAGGGTTAAGGATGTTCCCTGTCTAGCCTTTAATTTGGGAACACGACACAGTCTTCCTTTTCTACTTACTTTCCACTGTTGTTTGGGGAGTTACAGGGTTCAGAGTAAGATTAGGGACTAGTTTCTCCAATACTTTCCAAGTGTAAATAGTGTTGTCTCTCTCTCTCCTCCTTTCCAGTGAATATAGATTTAATTCGTGTAACCCTTTCCAGTAATTTAGTTCTTTGTACCCCTTGATCTTGGCTGTGAAGCTTCTCTGAATCCCTTCTAGTTGTCTAATGTCTTCTTTTTTTATATGGGCATGTTAGGACCGAGCAATAATCTAATTTGGGTATGATCAGTGTTTTCAGTAGAGGAATATATATACAGGGTGGGTAAAAAAAAAGTGACCCCAAGAGGTAAACTGTCATATTAAAAAAAGTAAGGGGACTAGAGCTCCCAAACTTCATAGATGCTTACCTTAGCCATGTTGTTCGTCTTAATTGAGAAGTTGCTCGATGTGTCCCCCTTCCTGCTCAACGCAGGCCTCTAAACGTGGACGCCACTGATCAATACACCTGTTTACATATCACCGAGACACCTTCTCCCAGCCGAGCAGAATTCTTTCGCATAGTTCACCTGTGTCCCTTATATTGGTACCAATAAACCATCAGAATGATCGCTTGTATGGGAACGTCCACACAAAACGAGATCTATCTTCAAAAAACTTAGTTAAAGAAACCTCGAAATTCTCTTCAAGCATTATGATAGGTGCTTGCGTGTCAAAATTAGGGAAAAGCAGGATTGTATTTACCAAAAGAAATACAAAAATTAACGCGAACTATTACTGTTCAAATGTTTTACCACTCTATCTAACTGATATTCGACGAATTAGTGGTGCTCACAGAGCACGCCAAACTGTTACATTCCTTGAGAACAAAACACCGGATTTTATCGAACCCAATATGTGTGGCTGGCTAGTAGCCCAGATCTTTCACTACTAGATTATGGTGTTTGGGAAGCCCTGAAGTCCAAAGTTTACATCCCTAGTATCGATATAAGAGACATAGATGAACTACGCGAAACAATTCTGCTCGGCTGGGA
The DNA here is from genome assembly GCA_023014485.1 of Bathynomus jamesi. Lineage (NCBI taxonomy): Eukaryota > Metazoa > Arthropoda > Malacostraca > Isopoda > Cirolanidae > Bathynomus > Bathynomus jamesi. Next base: position 175,011 of record JAJOZX010006560.1, read on the forward strand.
GAAGGTGTCTCAATGATATGTAAACAGGTGTATTGATCAGTGGCGTCCACGTTTAGAAGCCTGCGTTGAGCAGGAAGGGGAACACATCGAGCAACTTCTCAATTAAAATGAACAACATGTTAAGGTAAGCATCTATGAAGTTTGGGAGCTCTAGTCCCCTTACTTTTTTTAATATGAGTTTACTTCTAAGGGTCACATTTTTACCCACCCTGTGTATATATATATAATATATATATATATTATATATATATATATATATTATATATATATATATATACAGGGTGGGCCGAAAGTCTGGATCCATAGGAAAATATTTATTTTAATACATAAATTACAACAAATGGTAAATACTTAAAATGAATATCAACTTTAACTCGTAAATGCGTATCCGTGATACTGTACAGTAGTTCGTACTCCAGTATAAATACTCAAATACTTTTTTATTTCAGCCCAGAAATGGCTTCGAATCTAACAACAGAAGACCGGGTAGAACTTGTGCTCATGTACGCAAGACAGGGCGCTACACACAGAGAAGTTGCTACTGAATTCAATAGAAATCATCCTGATAAGCATCCAGTAACACATGCGACTGTTGGCAAGTTGTTTAAACGTTTCAAAGAAACAGGAAGTGTACATGATCGACGGCATTCTGGTCGTCCAAAAACTGCAACTGATGAAAATACCTCTGCAATGGTATGTGAAACTTTAACGAATAGTCCAGTAAAGTCAACAAAAAGATTATCAAATGAAACACGTATCTCGAGAACGTCAATTCGAAGAATTATTAAAAATCATAAATTCCATCCCTAAGTGTCTCGATGTCAGAGGCCGCCAATTTGAGCATTTGTTATAATTTGTTGTTTATACTGGAGTACGAACCACTGTACAGTATCACGGATACGCATTTACGAGTTAAAGTTGATATTCATTTTAAGTATTTACCATTTGTTGTAATTTATGTATTAAAATAAATATTTTCCTATGGATCCAGACTTTCGGCCCACCCTGTATATACGGTGGCGCAAAAGTCGCGCATCATAGGAATTTTCAGTGTTGACTATATTATTTTTTTTCTTTTAGGTAGGGGATGGCTGTGAAATTAACAATAGACTTGGTTTTAATGTATGGCATACCAGGTACAACAAATCAATGAATCTGCACAGATGGTCTGAGAGGAGTTCCCAGAGAACGACGGCAGATTTAATACAAAGGGGAAACTTTCGAACCAAGACCGACCCTCGTATGATGTGGTACGCGTGTATTTGTGATCGGAACGGGTGCGTGCATTCTTCTTGTCTTAGGGGGAAAACGCAAACTGACAGTACATCTTGTTCCTGTTGTAACACGCACCCAGACCTATAAAGCGAGGAATGTTTACCATACAAAATAATGACACAAGCAAAGAAATTATTAAAATCTGACAGCTCATTGCTGAATCACGTACGGAACCTTCGTTAATACATTAACTCTCACTGTACTTGGCAATGCTTCTGCGAGCTGCTCGTACCCTAGATGAGTGTATGAGCTGAAACTGCTTTGCCCCCAGAAAATTAAACCATTGATTTGTATCTACGACTTAAACTAGAAACATATATACACACACACACACACACACACACACACACATATATATATATATATATATATATATATATGCAGTAAAATCACAAAATAACACGTGATCTTACTAATAAGCAAACAACCACAGGGAAAGAGGAAAAAAGAAACACGAATTCCGAGCACTTTCGTGATATATTCACATTTTCAAGGACAAGAGAGAAATTTCTCTCTTGTCCTTGAAAATGTGAATATATCACGAAAGCGCTCGGAATTCGTGTTTCTTTTTTCCTTTTCCCTGTGGTCGTTTGCTTATTATATATATATATATATATATATATATATATATATGTGTGTGTGTGTGTGTGTCGGGTATCCGGTACGTACCTGGTAATATCCGTACGATTGTTTACGATAAATAAATTGAAAAAAGAATAAGCCAATAAACAGATCTACACTGTTGAAGGGAGATTTACTTTAATTAACTAATGTTTTGTATGGTTTAAGTAAGCAGTAATTATATTGTACTTATCGGCAGGCTGTCCGCCAAAACTACTTTCCGGGACATACCTTATATAATATATAAACCGGCTTCAACGTCCGGAGCGTGCTCGTCGTGAAGCTGCCAGAGAGACGACCCCGAGGAGGATGGGCGACCTTCAGCACCAGTCGACCTTGGGGAGCCACTCTGCAAATCCGGACATCTCCCCTGACCCCTGTTTCGGGGGGCGCGGCCTCAGGCCGTCCCCCGGTCCCTGGACCGGGTTCCATGGGTCTCAACCCAACTATCTCTCTCTCTCCCTACACGCAACACTATCCTCTCCTTTCCGTTTTTCTAGCTCATGGGAATGATGTTCCGGCCATCATCTCCCTTCTCCTCCTACTAGCCGGTGACATTGAACCCAACCCCGGACCCCACTCCTACACATGCCCTACCTGCCAACATCAAATCAGGCGAACTCAATGGTCAGTCCGTTGCTGTCAATGCTCGGAATGGCTACACCTCTCCTGCACATCACTACCCTCAGTACAATCCTACACACCCCAATGGGCATGCCAGCACTGTCTAGCTAACCCTCAACGCAACCAACCACACATACCCCACCCCAAACACTCACTAAACATTTTGCAAATAAACATTAATGGCATCAAAAACAAACACCAGGAACTCAACTCTCTCCTCCACACATACTGTATAATATACATATAGCACTTATCCAAGAAACTAAACTCTCACCAGACACCAGGCTCCCAGCCTTCAACAATTACTCAACATTAAGACAGGACACTAACCCCACAGAACATGGGCTTATCACACTCATCCATAAAGACATCCCATACACAAATATAACGCAGCACACACACGCCCTCCTTAATAATGACCCTACCCTAAAAATCCAGACTATCAAAATCAAAATCAAATCCTCCACTTTTCACATCTCAAACATATACATACCCCCCTCTACCTCTGCTCACTGCCCCCCACGCTACGAGCCCCCCCTGCAACCACTTACACAATACGAGAACCACATTGTGGGAGGCGACTTCAATGCTCATCACCCGACATGGCTCTCCTCTCACATACCAGACGCTCGTGGCACGCTACTCCTAGATGATCTTCATACATACAACATCCTCAACAATAGGAATCAACCCACACGCAAACCCTTGCAACACAACCAACAACACACCTCCCCAGACATTACCTTCTGCTCACCATCCCTACACACACGCACAACATGGCAGACATTACACCACCTCCCTCCGATCACCTCCCAATACTAATCACCTATCAACACACACACCCCATCCACACATCCTTCAAACAAACATACACGAACTACAAACATGCAAACTGGCCTTCTTTTACAGGATACATTGAAAACGAGCTTCAGGAATTCTCCACTACTAATTTCCCTCTATAGACAAGGCTACCGCCCATAAACAACACTATCACTCGCGCTAGCAAACAATTCATTCCACAAGGACACAGGAAACACTTCAACCCAAATTTCTCCCCACAAATACACAATCTAATCAAACAAAGAAACTAATTACGCCAGAAACACAGTCCCACTGCAGAAGACATTGACCTCATACACCATCTTAACACTGACATCACAAATCTAATTAACACTAAACAGTCAGAAAACTGGGAATCCTATTTAACTACACTCAATCACAAGACCAACAGCACCCAACTTTGGAAAACCTTAAAAAAATCAACACTTCACATACTAACCCACCCCCCACACACGCTCTCCTTTCCAACTGTAACCAAATTCCATCCCCACAAAAACACTGCAACCTACTCATGCACCACTACTCAAAAATTAGCCATAAAATCACTGTTCCCAATAATAGAAAAATCCTCAAAAACATACGGAAACTCTTGGCCGACCCACAACAACCACATCCATTTACACCCCAAGGCACAGCTGCAGCCATAAAATCCCTTAAAAACTCTCATGCCGAAGGCCCAGACCACATTTCAAACATACATCTCAAACACCTTGGTCCAATTGCTCTTGCAGCCCCACAAACATATTCAATTACTCCTGGCTTCACAATGTCATACCCTCTACCTGGAAGCTGGCACACATCATCCCGATACTGAAACCCAATAAACCCCCCAACCTACCTGCTTCATACCGGCCAATCTCCCTTCTCTCAACCATTTCCAAAGTCCTCGAAAAACTGATATTAAGACGCATACAACCACACATTACATTTTCACAAACCCAACACGGCTTCAGGTCCGCCCACTCCACCACAACGCTTCTTACAAACCTAACCCAACACATCTTAGATGGCTTCAACCAACTACCCCCCCCCCCCCCTGCCCGCACAGTCCTTGTTGCCATCGACATCAACAAAGCTTTCGACACTGTCCCACGCCACATTCTTGCACAAAAGATTATTGATCTCGACATCCCCACCAATGACAAGAAATGGCTTACTAATCTCATTGCAGGCCGACTTGGCAAAGTAATACACAAACAACACTCATCCAAAACCTACAGACTACACAATGGCGTCCCACAGGGCTCCATACTCTCTTCAACCTCTTCATGCACGACCTCCCACAACCTCTCTCCCCCTATGTCCACGTTTCCTCCTATGCAGATGACCTGACCATAACAGCACAACACCATAACCGTAACACCGCCACACGCCTGCTCCAGCAGTACATTACCAATCTGGAACTCTGGCTGACTAATAATAGGATGTCAGCATCCCCTCAAAAATCCTCCATCACCCTCCTAACCTCAGACCGCCACGAATCCCAAGCCACCCGAGAGTCACCCTCATGGGACATCCCCTACCTCTAAACAAAACCCCAACAATCCTTGGCCTCACCCTAGAGACACACATGTCCTTTTCCCCTCACATATCAAACATTTGCTCCAAAGCAACAAAAAAACTCAACGCTCTCAGAACACTCACCTCCACAACATTCGGTCAGCAGAAGGAATCCCTTAGTATCCTATACAAACAGTTTGTACGTACTACCCTAACTTACGCTGCCCCCGCCTGGTCCCCGTCCATCTCCCACCAAAACCAGAAAAAGATACAGACCACACAAAACAGAGGTCTCAGAAGCATTACTGGCTGCCTCCGAACCACACCCATCCCACATCTACATGCAGACACGAAAATACTCCCCATCGAACACCACATGAACATGACAGGGACTCAATTCTTCTCCAGAGCACTGGCCCCAGACCACCCCTGTCACATCTCACATTACACAATCCCCCACTCCGCAACAAAAAACGTACTCCTGCTGCTCACTATTCGCAGCTACTGAACACTATCTCCCCTCCTCCCTTAAACATCAACCCCATTAAACATCTCCACACAGAATTTACCCGGAAATACCTACTCGACCAACCACACAACACTGTCCTTCACGATACTCCCCCTGTAGTCCATCAGAGCGAACAAACCCTCCCAAGGAAAACAAGAGTTACTCTGGCCAGGCTCCGTTCAGGCCACCACCCCTCCCTCCAACAATACAGACACAGACTCCACCTAGCTGACACCTCCACCTGTCAAAAATGCTACCTCCACCCTGAGGACACAGAACACCTACTCTTACACTGCCACACTCTCAACAAAGACACAACTCCAACATTACCTCTCTACGAGACCTATGGACCCGTCCCACGGTGGTCGCGGGATACCTGAGTGCCGCCGGGTTCGCATAAGAGAACCCGGGGGCTACGAAGTAAGTAAGTAAGTAATATATAAACCTTTCCTTTCAACCTTTTAGGTGTTCCGTGCAATGATTTTTCATTTACGGAGGGTGAGGCTTATCTCTCTCTCTCTAATATATATATATATATAATATATATATATATATATATATATATATACCAAACCCCAAAAAAAGTGAAGACATTTTTCTCTATTTTTATTTTCGATTCGCAAAGAAATAAATAAATAAATCTGAAAATTTTTGAAAAAAATAAAATAAATAAAATAATTTTGACAAAATCCAAATTTAACTCGAAATTTGGAGTCTCTGAAGGAAAAAGAAATTCTATTTTAAAAATTATACTTGGGGAAAAGATTACACGCACTCTTCCATTCACACTAATATATATATATTATATATATATATATATATATATATATATATATATATATATATATATATATATATATTACTTTATGAGGGGTTTCAACGACGGTTCAGGTCGACCTTTCTGCAGCATCCCCCTCATTTGTGGGATTTTTATATATATATATATATATATATATGCGTGTTACAATCAATCTGTGAAACCAGTCATTTCACGTAATGCCTAAAAATTTCTGGCATTTAGGGTAATTCGACTAAGCGATTAATGACTTAGTGAAGGTTAGGTTAGGTTAGGTTAGTAATGCGTATGGCCGATGTTTAAGGGTCACAGGTATTACGCGAAATGCCTGAAATTTTTAGGCAATTGGCGTATGGGTGGAATAATATTCTACTCTATGTAAAAGGTGTGTTTAACTCTTCATACTTCCACTTAAACTATAAATTCATCGATGAATATATATATATATATATATTATATATATATATATATATATATATATATATATATATATAAAATGCCAAAGTGTCATCTAAATGCGGCACCACGCGAACTCTTGCGTGCTCGACCGTGAGCGATCAGAACATTTTTGCACATTTTACCTTTTCTTAAAGAATGATGGATTTGACCTTCAACTAGACCCAATAAAATTAAACGAATGACAAGTGTATTTTTCCACATGTTGTTTAACGATTAACGATTTAAAAAATGTTCAGAACCTGTTTAGAACAGTATATAGTTTCAATAAATACTTCGTATATTGTAAAACCAAAATAATATTATGTATATAAATATATATATATATATAGTAGAAATTAGAAATGTAGTCCCTAAACAGTTTTATTGACTCTATCATATTCCTGTTCTTCCTTATATAACGCACTGTACCCTTGATTGGGGAAACTCCGCTAACAACGCATTAAACGGTATCTTTGTCATCTAAAGACGAGCAATAAGGTTATTATCTGATGCTAATTTCCTTGATCACTCTAGTGCATTATTTAAAGAGCTAAAACCTACTAAAGCTCAACGATATAACCAAAGTGGCACATTTTATTTTTGTTTACGAGTGTAAGAACAAAATCATTAATTTACAATGAGTAAATAAATATTTGATAACTCATCAAGAAATCCACTCGTATCAGACCAGAATAGATCAAAGGTTATGGAACCCTGGTTGAGAACCCCTGGGTTACTAACATATTCAGAATTATTCCTCCTCCTGTTTTTGCGACAAGTTAGATAGATATAGATAGATAGAATAACCTTTATTAATAATAAAATAAATACAGTAGTCTTTTTACAATGACATAAATAATTGTGAAGCTCGACTATTTATTTATTTTATTTTTTTTAATTTGGCCCTTAAGCTTTAGGCTTTACTGGGCTCTTATTAAAAATAAGCAGCTAGCCGTTATAAATTAATAATAATAAAATAAATAAATAAGTAAATAAGTATTATTAATAGTTAAAGCCTGTATTTCAATATTAAACAATATTAATGGACAATATTAAACATTATTAGTGGACATTAATCCAAGATTTTTGTTAGTATCCCATTATTAATCGGGATTTTAACTTGGTTTTAAACAAATTTACATTCGCAATATTTTTTATATCGGCATGCAAGTCATTCCATAGTTTCAATCCAATGAAAATGGGTAGTTTTTGAGATGAAGACAATCTAAATTGAGGTATAACAATCTTTGATCTATTTCTGGTCTGATACGGGTGGATTTCTTGATGAGTTAGAAAATATATATTTACCCATTGCAAATTAATGATTTTGCTCTTACACTTGTAAATAAAAATAAAATGTGCCAGTTTGGTTATATCATTGAGCTTTAGTAGGTTTAGCTCTTTAAATAATGCACTAGAGTGATCAAGGAAATCAGCATCAGATAATAACCTTATTGCTCGTTTTTGGATGACAAAGATACCATTTAATGCGTTGTTAGTGGAGTTTCCCCAAACAAGGGTGCAGTATGGAAAAACAAGAGTATGATAAAGAGTCAATAAAACTTGTTTAGGGACTACATTTCTAAGTTTAAACATTATAGCAACGCTCCTTGAAATCTTTTTCGCGATATAATTTACATGATCACTCCATTGCAAATTCTTATCTAGCATTACACCAAGAAATTTTGTTACAGTACACTCCTTTATGGTGATTTCATTAACATTGAGTTCATCAAGATATACATTTCTTTTATTAGTAAACATCATGAAATTTGTTTTACTGGTATTTAGGAAGAGTTTATTGGTGGTCAACCATTTCATTACACTGATGAATTCTGAATGGAATATATTCTTAGCTGTATTAACATCTTTGCAAGAAAAGGAGAGAGTTGTATCATCTGCAAACATTATGAAGTTCAGTATATCAGATGAACGTGGAAGGTCATTTATATATAATAAAAATAACAGTGGACCCAGCACTGAGCCCTGTGGCACACCATGTTTGACAAGCGCTTTTGTGGAGCAAACCTTATTTACTGATACAAAATTATATCTATCGGACAAATAACTTTTAAACCAATCACTGATTGCCCCTCTAAAGCCGTAACAATACAATTTATTAAGTAGAATATTATGGTCTATTACATCAAACGCCTTACTCAAATCCATAAATACTGACATCATTATTTCTTTGTTCTCCTTAGCTATATTTACATTTTCCATAAGATTTAAAATAGCCATTTCCGTTGTTCTATTATTACGGAAGCCATATTGATTTGGAGATAATAAATTGTAAGATTCTAAATATCGCTGCATTCTACTTTTTACAATTTTTTCGAAAACTTTGCTGAACACAGATAATGAACACACCGGCCTGTAATTTGTTGCTAGTGTAGGATCACCCCCTTTAAAAAGGGGTGTTATACAAACCAGTTTTTAGCATTGATGGGAATATTCCTTTGGAAATACTTTGATTGATAATTTTAGCCAAAGTACAGATATCTTATCTTTAACAAGTTTCAATATAGGTACAGGAATGTTATGAATGTTATTTTTTGTATTTTTTAATTTACCAATAATATTCTGGACCTCAGTAGAGGTAGCAGGAACAAAAGAAAATGAATTTAGTGGGCTGGGTGGCATATATTCTAGAGGTGAGTGATCATTATTTATTAATTGTGAGCGAAGCTTATCCGCTATTGAAGTAAAATGTGCATTTAAAGAGTCTGCAATAGCAGTATCATCAGTGATTTCTTTATTATCAACATTTAATTTCTCTATTGGATTTTTCTTAATTTGTTTTCCGAGAAGATTGTTTATGGTTGTCCAAGTGTTTTTCATGTCTCCTTTATGTTTGGAAAATTGATTGTTATAATAGTTATATTTTGCAATTTTGATTATTTTAGTTAATTTGTTTCTGTATTGAGTATATTGTATTTTAGGAATTTTGCTCTGCAATTGCAATTTGAATAATTTATCTCTATTCTTTATTGAAGTGATAATTCCTGGAGTGATCCATGGATTTGCGACCCTTTTGGGCGAAACTGTTTTTCTCCTTAAAGGAAAGCAAATATTAAAAATATGGAATAAGGTGTCATAGAAGAACTGAAACATATGATCTGGGTCATTTAAAGGTTCGTCACAGTCAAGTCGAGTATTTTCTACTGCCCCAATAAATTTTCTTTTGTTAACCTCTGAGAATATTCTGTAATCAATAGTTGTTTTGTCCGCAACCTGAACAATGTTATTGAAAATAGCGTAATTAGGAAAATGATCACTGATGTTAGTGGTTATAATTCCAGAGTTTACAAGGGCATTGCTATTTACAAATATATTATCAATCGTAGATTCTGTTATTCGATTGCCATAACTGCAAGTTACGCGTACATTTCAACTTCGGCGCCAGTTTTCATCCAGGGGTACATATTAAATTTTCTCAGGGGTACACAGGGCGCTGACAAAATACACGTTTTTCTCATTTTCTTTTTCTTTTTTATACATGTTTTTTCTCCTGAACATTTCAACAATACAAGTATATATTATATATACAGGGTGTGTCTAAATTATGTTAACACTTCTATGGAAGAATACTTTCCATAGAGGTGTTATATATTATGTTAACACTTCTATGGAAAGTATTCTTCCATAGAAGTGTTAACATAATTTAGACACATCCTGTATTTATATATATATTGTGGGAAGTGCCGGAACGTCGTTCCGGTACCTTTTCTTTTCAAAATGCAGAAGAAAATTTCATGTTTTTATTTTAATTCCAATTTCATTTTTCTTTGTTACATAACACAATTTTAGGAAGTCGGAAGAACGCTTTCTTTTTGCGGGGGACGGGAGGACGTGGATGGGCACGGGGTGAGATGGCAAAGATTGTAGAAAATTTATAGCAGAATTCCGGAACCTTTCTTTCCAAATAAATAAGTAAATAAATAAATATATATATACATTTTAACTGCAAACACGCAGTATAATTAACGTAAAGAACGACGCTTGTATAGGAGAATATTTCGCGCAAGATGAGGAGAGAGAACGAAACAAATGAAAAAATGAGGTAACCACCCGGGAATCGAATAACCATTACACCATGGGCCTCACTCGATCAAATGCCGTAATTCTCCTACATACGCGCAGAAACCAATGCCCCAAGGGGACACCTCCCGCATGCCGTACATTATATACATACATACATATATATATATATATATATATATATATATATATATATATATATATTAGTGGTGGAACGGATGTCAGTTTTTCAACAACTGCGGATCTTTAATTTCAATATCCGCTGATGCGGATATTTAGTTAATCTATCAATATAATATAGAATTATGAATATATGACAATTTTTCTAATTTTGTGATATTACTATTATGGCAGGCAATGCATGAGAATTAAAATTAATATTTTCATTATGATAAAAATAATAACTTTCTCAAGAGTTTCAGCCACAGAAAATTCAATGAAACAAGTTTCATTCAATTTTCTGTGTTACCAGATATTTATATTTTCAGGTTTATATATTTGTTTGTTCATTAGTAATTAATACTTTACATGAAATGTGCATGACTGGGCCTTATACGCTACTTTATAAGCTAATTTAATTGTAAATTGCATAATTTATTAGAGGTAATATCCGCATAACATCCGCAGTCAGAAGTGCGGATGCGGATATCCGGTCCACCACTAATATATATATATTAGTGGGGATCTTGGAGTAATAATGTCGTCGGATGCGGAATTCAGAGAGCACTATAAAATCAAAATCACAACGGCTAGAAAAATAATGGGAATCATCTGGAGGAGCTTCCGCAGCAGAAAAGCAAACATCATGCTCAAATTATGGAAGAGTCTAGTCCTACCAATAATTGAGTATTGCTCAGTACTCACAAGCCCACACAGAAAAAGAGACATTGCGAGCATTGAAGCTATACAAAGGACTTTTACGTCTAAGATAGAGGAAACGGAAGGTGAAGACTACTGGTCTCGACTACAATCCCTGGAACTCTACTCTCTTGAAAGAAGGCGAGAGCGGTACACAATAATACAGGGTGGGCCGTAAGTTTCCATACATAGGAAAAATAAAAAAAAATTTATGGACAACCATTTTTATTTATATAATATGCTCTACATGGTTGCCATTGTTTGAAAACACATTTCAATACGTGTTCCCACTGTTGATGAACACGCATTAGCACAGTTGACGTTATGCTTGTAATGGCGTTGGTGATACGTCCTTTAGATGATTTATGTCTCGTATCTTTTCCTGATACACCATGGCCTTCAAGTGCCCCCAAACATAGAAATCAAGGGGGGGTGAGATCTGGGGATCTGGGAGGCCACTCCACAGGACCACGCCGACCAATCCAAGCATCCGGAAACTGCTGATCCAAATACCGACGCACGTATTTAAATTTTCCTATGTATGGAAACTTACGGCCCACCCTGTATACATATGGAACATACTTGAGGGCACTGTCCTTAACCTCAGAAATGAAGTAGAAACAAACTGGAATGAGAGAAGAGGCAGATTTTGTACGGTCCCAGCTGCGGTGGGACAAGGAGCCATGAAAACGAGGATGGAAAATACCCTCAGAATACGGGGCCCAAAGCTTTTCAATGTCCTTCCAAAAGAAGTGAGGAATCTCCAGCACACCAACCTGAATAACTTCAAGAACCAGCTGGACAGATTCTTGTGCAAAGTCCCTGACCAGCCATGCGTGGCTGGCTACGAGGGCAGGAGGCGATCAGAGAGCAATTCCTCCTTCACCAAGTCCCGCAAATGAGGCGGGATGCTGCAGAGGGGTCGACTGCAGGTCGATCCTGAACCGTCGTTCAAACTCAACAAAAGTAAACAAAAGTGTATATATATACACACACACACGCTGATTTGGCAAGGAGGGGCCAAGAGGGAATGCCCGCTAAAACGACCCGAAGCGGCGAAGAGAGAGGGATTGAAGACACTCAGTAAGAGGTGGGGAAATGATAAGACGAAAAGACTGATTCCACCCAGTCAATTAGAGCTGTGTGGGTGGGTTCAGCCACCCCGGCCATGAGAAGCGTACTCCATACAGGGTCGAGCAAGACCACTGTACAGAGACAGCAATTTAGTTGGGATGAAAGAAACTGCGGAGACGCTACAGCACGCCTAACCTTTTAGAAAGAAAGTATATTTTCAAAAATATTTCATTTTTATTTACGAGTGTAAGAACAAAATCATTAACTTATAATGGGTAAACAGGTATTTTGTAACTCGTATCAAGAAATCCACTCGTATGACAAATATTATTAATACAATGACAGTTCATATACTAAGGATAGAAATTAGGGTTGCACCGATAAGCAAATTAGCCGATTACCGATTAATCGGCCTAAAATAATCGGCCGATAATTCTTTTTATATACTGTATAAGTGTATAGCACTATATGGTTACTGAATTACGCCGCTTATACCTATTATACTGGTAAATAGGAGCACACAATATAAAACGTAGGCCTAATATCTAATATTTTTTTATCTAATATTAATCTAATATTTCTAGAACTATTTACATATTCTAATTCTTTAATTTCTTTTACAGATTAAATTAAGCATTTTAATGAAAGTTGGCAAGAAATTTTATATTTTTGTTACAAATTTAAATAACATAAAGCCCTTATGGCTCCAAGCATTGCATGGAAATACTTTAAAGTACACGTAGATAAAAATAACAAAATTATTTGCAAATGCACCCTATGCAATGTTTCCATCTCAAATTTTGTTTATCGTTAGAGAGTAGGTTAAGGCCACTTTTGTTTTGCAACAGGAAAGCTTAAATGGATTCTTTTGTTCAGTAAGGTACAATAATTTTTTTGTTTTAATAAATGGAGTGATAATGGAGTAAATTAATTCAATAATACTCTGCCTATTATTCTCCAAACAATGCAAATTGGTAGAAAATATTTAATAAAAACAAGCAAAATATTATTTAAGTTCATTCCATGTCTAGGATAACTGAAATTCTTAAACCAGGGATGCAATTTCTGTAATGTAATAAACAAAGATGACCGAGTATGAAAACCGATTAATCGGAAAAAAAAAAGCCGATGACCAATTAATCGGCAAATGGCCGATATGGCCGATTACCGATTGTCAACCGATTAATCGGTGCAACCCTAATAGAAATATATACAATTGATTACAAATAATACTGTAATGTCGAAGTTAAGTGGAGCTACAGACAGACGTTTTCGTACCAAGAAGTCCATAGCTTAGAGGATAAATGGCAGGACTCATGGATAGCTTGGATGATCGGGTTGGTTGATTTTTTAATTCTTTGCATTAGACTGTGTTGAGCACGTCTTGTTACCTCTGGGAAGCTCGGGACATTGCGGGTAGCAAACATTTGCGAAGCTGAGCATCTCGGGAGTAATTTATGTAAGAGTCTAGAAGACCTGTTGTACAGCAAATTTAGAGTTCTACCAGAACCTTTTTTATAATTCACCCACAGTTGCTGTCCCTAATATTACTGCAGAAAGTACGAAAGAGAGTGTCTTTAGCTTCACTTGTACAGAATCGAAAGTTCCTTATGGTCATATTCGCTTTAGCACACAGGCTTCGAGATTGTTTTCTTATATCCGAGTCATCACTCAAGGAGCTGGTAATAGTTTGACCCAAATACTTAAACTCTTGTACTTCCTCAATTACTTCACCAATCATTTTAAACCTTATATCAGCTGGCTGATTACAGCCTTTAGGGTGAAATTGCATAACCTTAGTTTTTGTAACATTAAAAAGAATATCATGTTTCTGCGAATACACTTCGCAGACTTTTAGTAGCCGATCCAGACCTTTAACAGAGGGACTTATTAACACCATATCATCGGCATAAAGTAAGTTATTTATCCTTGTGTTATCTATACAACATCCCACTGTTGCCTCACTAAGTGAAGCAATTAATCCGTCGATATACACATTAAACAGCATAGGGGAGAGCAAGGAGCCTTGTCTCACCCCGCAAGAGGAGCCAAAACACTCGGATAGTACATTGCTCCACCTAACAGTGAAAGATTGGTGGGAATACCAAAATTTCAATAAATTTAATATGTACATGGGAACCTTCCTGTCTTTTAGTTTTGTAAACAAAATATTGTGGTTCACCCTATCATATGCCTCACTTATATCAAGGAAACAGCTATAAATAGTTGAATTACTGTCAATGTATTTAGATATTGTTTAGATATTGTTTGCGAATGTAAGTAAATTCGTTCAAAACTAAGTTGAAATCCCGATTAATAATGACATACTAATAAAAATCTAGGATTAATGTACATTACTATTGTTTATTCATCTTTCGTGCGTAATCTAGGATTAAATACATTACTCGCCACTGTTCAGTTCTTATCTCTCGTGTATAATAGTGATTTCTTCGTATGATATTGGTATAATACCTTCAATATGACATTGCCTTTGTTATATCGATAATGATAATTTAAGATTAATATATATATATACACCTTCATTAATAATACTTATTCATGATTTATGTATTATTAATTAATAACTTTCATTTTTAATAAGAACCCAGTAAAGTCTAGGGAGCCAAATTAAATAAAAAAAAATAGTTCAGCTTCACAATTATTTATGTCATTGTAAGACCATTGTATTTACTTCATTATTAATATTAATAAAGGTTATTTACTTCAATGTGATCTTTCCAGGAAAGATCATGAGAAAAGGAAACGGCAACAATGTTAAAGAAGGAAGGATTGACTTGTGCGTTATTGAAGGTAAGGAATATTGTGTGGAAGATTGTGACGAGTAGACAGAGTGGAAGAGGGTTTTTGAGACATTGAAAGCCACAAGGTTTTCTCCGTCCCAATCAAAAAGAGGAGAAAGATCAGAGGTCAGGAGCGCCATAGCCGTCCTACGCGAAGCATGGAGTGACTGTTGAGAGGGATTGTGAAGCGGGAGGAGAAGTGAAAAGTGGAGTCATCGGCATAGGAATGAATAGGACAGGAAGTGCGAAGTAAAAGATTATTTATAAATAAAAGGAAAAGAGGGTGACAGGACAGAACCCTGAGGAACACCACTGTTGATAACTTTCGGAGAAGAATAGTGGCCATCTACAACCGCAGCTATAGATCGGCCAGAAAGGAAATTAGAGATGAAGGCAGAGATAGAAGGATAGAAACCGTTGGAGGACTGTTTGGAAATTAAGGATTTGTGCCAGACTATATCAAAATCTTTTGATATATCTATCGCAATAACAAAAGTCTCATCGAAATCCCGAATGGAGGATGACCAAGAGTCAGAGATATGCAAAAAGACCGCCAGTAGAGCGTCCCTTGCGGAACCCATACTGACGATCTAAAAGAAGATTGTGAAAAGAGAGGTGTTTAAGAATCTTCCTTTAGAAAGGTAAGAAATCAAAACAATTGGACGATAGTTAGAAGGTTGAGAGCGGTTACCCGAGGTCACCCTTCTTCGGGACAGTCTGAATGAAAGCGAACTTCCAGCAGGAAGGAAAAGTACCAGATGAAAGAAAGACGAAAGAGTTTGCCGAGGCAGGATGTCAGCACAGAAGCTCAGTTCTTGAGAACAACAGGAGGGACAGCATCCAGACACAGTAAATGCCTGGAATCGGGAAAGCCTAAAGAGACAAATAATTACTTTTTAACGATGCTGATACAAGACTTAATTTAACCCTTGACGCCGAACTTTTTTGTAGGGTTAAGTCTAAATGCGTGTATTTGAAACGGTACGTATTCAACCCAGTCGGCGTTAAAGGGATAATATTGTTAGGTTATTGCTTAATACTATTTTAGTAGTTTCTTTTACACAAAATAAGTCATTTAACGAAGATAGCTAGATACAAAATGCTAACTCTCGGCTGCAAGTAGGTCGAATTCAAACAGATATTACACACCTAGTTTAGGCCGTAGATTGTTTTAAGCCTATTAAAAATAGTTCCATCCCTAATAATTGTTATATATGTTTGTATCAAGCTTTAAAAGTTCTTATCTTCGATTGACCATGGGTTGCTACATCCACCTACCTTACGTGATGTGCCTTATTTCGTTTCGTCTATTCTTATTTTCGATTGGGTTTAAATCCTAATTAAGGGCT
This sequence comes from Bathynomus jamesi, assembly GCA_023014485.1. Lineage (NCBI taxonomy): Eukaryota > Metazoa > Arthropoda > Malacostraca > Isopoda > Cirolanidae > Bathynomus > Bathynomus jamesi. The sequence continues at coordinate 191,736 of JAJOZX010006560.1, forward strand.
CAGGTCCGGAGAGTTAACATTTTCACTTCTTGCAGAAAAACGTTCGTATAAGGTTGAACTTAAAATCAGTATACTCTCTCCCTCTCTCACCATTTTTTTTCATGCCCTTTTTATAGCATCTTTGCTCCTCATGTAACATTAAGTATTGTGAGTTAGCTGAAAATGCTAAAAAAAATGCTGTAAAGGGCTAAAATTAGCACGATGTGGGAACTTTGCACTCATAGTAGCTACAAACAGACTAAAAGAATCAAAACAATGATTACTAACTCATAAAATTGAGTTAGGTTTTGCCTAACAACCAAACGTTGCTAGTGACATTTCAAAAGAGAGGATTAATTTTGAATTCATTAAGAAATTAAAGTTGTAATACTTCTACACTACTCGCACTAATGAACTGAGATTCATTGCCCATAATCTGACCATTCTTTTGAGATGTTCTTAGTAACGACTGGTTGCTAAGCAACTTAGTTTATGAAAAGTGGTACATCTGGTTAAGAGTCTGTAATTAAATTAAGTATATATCATAACCCCGCTTCCTGATACACAGGAATCCCTCCATATACGACTGAATAGAGTCAATAATTGGAAGGAAAAAATAGATTTTGAGGGTCATTCTTCGGCTCAACAGAATGGAATGGATACTTAAAACTTTTGAATTATCTTCATTATTATTTAAAATAAGATTTAAGGATTCCATCAGTTCCCTCTCGCTTCACTTTTTGATTAGTTTTAAGCTTCATATCTCCCCTCTTCAACCTTTTTGCTTCCGAGTCTTTCCCTTATGCATAAGCCTTGTTAGAGTCACACACACACACACACACACACAAGGTCTAAACTTCTAGAATTTTGTTTGGGTTTTCAAATTAATTTTAATTATTAGTACATTTTTCTTTCTTTATAAAACCAAGTGTCGTGAAGCAATTCCCTCCCTCATCAGTTGCAGATTTTACTCAATTTTCTTCCTAATCTTGGTCATTCCCATTTCAGTCTTGGTTCAAGAATAAGAAATCCGAAAATAGGAACTTATTGGAGAAAATTTTCAAACTGATCCATTCCCATTTCTTTTTACCCTTTCCCAAATCTGAAATCCCTACTTGCTTGGAGCATTCCCAATTTCGGACTCCATATGGGAATGGGAATGACTTCAAATGAGTAGCAATCTAAGGTTTTACTCAACCTTTGCATGCTAAATGAATAAAAAAAACTCTCCCTCTCTCTCATATATATGTAGAGGTCAGACAAAGAAATTCCTTTCCCCGCCGTTCTCAAACATCATGGAATCAAAACAAAAGCTACACACCTGGGCATGAAACAGGCCCACACAGGAAACGCAGATTTTGTGGTATTTCCCGAAACTACCACCAGAGGACGTCACCAAGGCCTATAAAATGCAGTTTTTTTCTCAAATCATTCTCACTTGACATTTTCTCGTTTTGGTCACGTCTCCCTTTCACCACCTTCGTCAGTAGCACCACTCGTCACGCCACCCGCTGTTCCTTCAAGGCTCCGGTCGAGCATACACGAAGTCTATCATCAAGTAAGCCCTCTACAATTTCATCCTGCAAGAAGCAACATCACTGCTGCAGGAGTTTCCGCTGGTCCCCTTCGCAACAAGTTTCTACCGGCCCTCAACACTCATCCTCTCGCCGGTAAGGCCAGTCCACCTGCAGAAGCAATCACCAGAAGCACAGGTCTGTAAACCTTCACGTAGGCCTAGTCTCTAAGGTCATCTACGGCGAAATGCAATACGGTCAAACCTTCACGTAGGTCTACAGTCTCCAAGGTCATCTACGGCGAAACGCAATACGGTCAAATCTTCACGAAGGTCTTCAGTCTCCAAAGTTACCCAGCGTACGGTAAACCTCTTGTCGGCCCTCACTCGGCCTACAGTGTTTTTGTTATGTCGTGCTTCCACAAACTCTGCCTAATCACGTAGGACCTAAAGATGTTTCCATTACCGTGCAAACTACCTCTCTCGTTAAGACCGCAGTAGGCCTATTCAAGTGTTGTCCCAATACCGAGGTGTTGTATCACCCTGTTATTGTTTTCTTTCATATAACTCATTTATTATGCATCCGACTGTTTATGTGCTCCTTTAATGCATTTCATTTCTCCGACCCCATCCGAGCCCCCATCTCACCCAACAATAAAAAGAAACGGACTAACTTCACCTACAACCCCAGAGGGGGTACCAGGACACAATGGTCAGTGGAGGAAAAACGAGAAATACTGTGGTGTACCACCTATGCCACAAGTGAGCAGTTCCCGAAAAATGGAACCAGCAAAAGGTGCGGAGAAATGCTAACAAAGAGAGGAGTTTTAGATAGGGAGAAGCTAGAAAAAACCCCAGACTGTCGGTTCCACAACATCAGTGCAAACATCAGACTAGGGAAATCAGAGATCACAAAGAATGAAATGAAAAAGATCAAAAGAGAGGTAGAAGAATATGTCCAAAAGGGAAATGAGAACACCATGAGCGAGTGGACATGGACACTGGAGAGAAATCTGTACCTGTTAGAAAGCCTGTATATAGATGATCCCAGAAAAAGAGAACAAGAGCGAACTCCTAAAATGGGCAATTGAAAGGAAGGAATTCGATGAGAATGACTACATGGTATACAGGTTCCAGAAGCGGTACACAGACCACACAGTAGACCGAAAAAAAGTGATCAGGCAAAAACATCATATCCTAAAGACAATCGCAGAAAGAGGAACTGACCATGAGAGGAAACAAAGAGTCACACTACCAACATATGATGAGGCACAGAAAGCAAAAGAAAAGGCAATGTGGGTTGTGCAGGAACAACTGGTAATAACTGCTGACACCCTAGAAGAACTAAGAACGAGCAAAGGGACAGTAGGTAGAGGGAAGAAACAAACCAAAAAAACAAACTGGCTGAAACACCAGAAAGCCAAGTAAAACCCTCAATAACAGAAAAAACAAAGGAGACAGCCCCAGGTACCGTAGTGGAAACACCTCGCAGAGACAGCGCAAAAGAAGTGGACAAGGATGCCTGCCCAGGGCGGGAAGAGAAGGAGGTGGAAGTGGAAATGAACCACAGGCACACAAACATCTTGCCACCCCCTCCTCCAAGTGAACCATCAGATGATGAGGGAGACTCTACATCAGGACCAGGCAATGATAGTGTGGAAGAGATAGAAGAGGAGAGTGAGGAAGAGAAGGAGATGAAAAGGAGGATCCTAATCCACACAGATGATGATGTACATCAGGAACTGAATCACAGAAGACCATTGCCCAAGCTGAGAAAAACCTATAAGGTCAGGAAATATATAGAGATAGCAAACAAGGTTACTACCTGCAATAACACCCAGGAGAGTAACCTCACAGAATTAAACAGGTTATATTATGCAACAGCAGTCAGCGAACAGAGATGGGAGAAGTAAAAACACGCAAGCAGAATAACCAGGAGCAAAACCAGGGAAAGAATGGAAATGAGAGGAAGCCAAGGTGGCAGCAAAGACTAGAGAGCAGAGTAGGTAACCTCAGGAAGGAGATCTCAATACTAACTACCCATATGAGGGGGGGGAAATAAGATCTGAACTGGAAAGGAGGAAGGTAAATGTATTAATCCAAAGAGAAAGACTGGACAATGAAAAAAGATCAGACAAAGCATTGCCAGGAAAAAGCTAGACCTGTCGGCAAAGGCAAAAAGATTGGCAAAGATATATACGCTTGGATAGAGAGAAAGAAACAAAATGAGATGTTTGAAGACAACCCAACAAAACTATTTAGAGAGTTAAAGAATGCCCAGATAAACGTAGAAAGACCCCTGAAAAAGAACAAGTGGAGCATTTCTGGAAGAACATCTACGAGAAACGAAGTCAACCATAATGATGGTGCAGAATGGATTGGGAGCCTTACAACAGCGAAAAGGTGAGAAGCATCTCAGAGATGGACATGGACAGAATAACCGTGAAAGAAGTCGAGGAGAAAATAAAAAGCAGCAGCAACTGGAAAGCACCAGGCCCAGACATGATTAAGAACTTCTGGTTGAAAAAGCTAACCATCACTAAATGGAAAAACTAACAAGGTGCTCAACAAGATAGTAACAGCAGAAGAAGAAGCACCAGAATGGTGACAAAAGGAAAAACAACATTACTACCAAAGTCCCCATGAATCCCAGAATCCAAGAAATATAGACCAATAACGTGCTTGCCAACAATCTACAAAATACTAACAGGAATCATAGCTGACAGGATCTACAGCCATGCAGAAGAAAACTCATAAGCAGCCCAGAACAAAAAAGGATAGCAGCAGAAAAGCGTTAGGGACAAAAGACCAGCTGTTAATCAACACAGGCTATATTGGAGAACAAGCAGAAAGAAACAGAGAAACCTAAGCATGGCATGGATTGACTACAAAAAGGCATATGACAGTGTACCCCACTCCTGGGTGAAGGAAGTATTGAGACTATACAAGATCCACCCTACCATCAGGATCTTCTTAGAAACAGCTATGACACGATGGGAAACAGACCTAACTCTCCATCATAGTAAGGGAACTTTAGAGGTGAACAGTGTGAGAATCAAGAGAGGGATCTACCAGGGTGATTCAATATCCCCTCTTTTGTTTGTACTGGCGCTAAACCCACTCAGCCAACTAATAAACAACCTAAACAAAGGCTACGTAATGAGACCAAGGGAAAAGAACAGCCCGAAAATATCTCACTTATTTTACATGGATGACCTAAAACTATATGCCCCAAACAAAAGTGAGCTAACAGAAGAGGTCAGGGAGGTCAAAAAGTTCTCAGATGACATCCAGATGGAGTTTGGTCTTGAGAAATGTGCCACTGTCACACTAAAGAAAGGCAAAAGGTGTGAATCAGAAAACATCAGGGTGGACAATATCGTGATAGAAGAACTAGAGCAAGAGGCTACATATAAATATCTGGGGATGGAGGAATCTGAAAAGATGGAAAATGACATCATGAAGGAAAGACTGCGGAAAGAATATTCAAAAAGGATAAAGCTAATCCTAAAATCTCACCTAAACAGTAAAAATAAGATCCTATCCATAAACTTACTGGCGGTACCTGTACTGTCATACAGTTTTGGCATAATCAACTGGACCCAGCAAGAAATCAACAAACTGGATACGATCACCAGAAAATTGCTCCATGCGCATAAGGTCATATATAAAAACCAATGCACACCAAGGCTATACCTGCCAAGGAGGGTCGGTGGATTAGGGCTTGCGCTAATTGACCAAGTGCACAAAGCCACAACAATAGGATTAGCACAGTACATAAAGGAAGGAGAAGGAAGGCTAGTCAGATTTGTAAGAGACCATGAACGTGAAAAGCCTCAAACAACATCACTCTCAAAAAAGGCAAATGATTATCTAGTGGATGCTGGCATAGGACCTGAACAGCTTGAAGACATTGCAAATAAACCTCTCATGGAAAAGATAAGCACCATCAAAAGAAGGTATAACAAGAAAAGATCAGAAGAAAAGGAGAAGAACTGGGAAGAGCACAAGTTCAGCAAAGTATACAAAGAGGACGTGCTGAACAGAGCATACATAGAGAGGGATAAAACCGTGGAGTTCCTGGTAAGAGGGGCACTGAGACCAGAAGATGAACGGCTGGTGATGGCAGCACAAGACCAGGCACTACGGACAAACTGGTTCAAAAGGAATATTGAGGGCAGAAATGAAAGTGAGATGTGCAGATTGTGCTCAAAGAGCCCAGAGACTGAGTCACATACTATCGGGGTGTGAAATACTCCTGCACAGAGGAAACTACACAGACAGACACAATGCAGTCTGCAAGCTAATCCACTTCAAGCTGTGTAAGAAATATGAAATAAGGCTAGAAACAGAAAAACACTGGGAACATATTCCACAAGGAATAGAAGACAATGACAAAGTGCTGCTCCTATATGATCACGAGATACCAACTGACATCAGGGTATCAGGATGCAGACCAGACATAGTTGTGAGAGAGAAGGAGGGAAACAAGTGCCTCTTGGTGGAAGTAGGAGTCCCAGCAGACTGGAATGTGGCGAACTATGAAAGGGAAAAGGTCTTAAAATACCAGAGACTCAAACACGAAATAAGGAGAATGTGGAATGTGGAACCTGAGATCATCCCAATAGTAGTGGGGGCAACAGGGGCAGTAAAGAAATCCACAGTAGAGTTCCTGAACCAACTGCCCATAAGTGTGACATCTGGAGAAGTTGTAGGGGAGATATTACGATACAGCACCTCTATCTTACGCCTAGTACTAGGCTGTACCTAAAAATTCCTTAGGGTTAAGGTTTAACCCCGGAAGCAAGAAACTCTCTCCATCTGGAGTAGAAGGGAAAAAACAATAAGGAAAGGTACTGAACCATACCGTACTCTCACTATTTCAGTTATCAATAGACTTCATTGTTTATTCTGTGTTCACTTCTACATATCTCATTAGCCTATCTGAATTAGGGTATTTACTTAACAATTAGACTGTATAACCATTCCTTATTGCTAAGAATCAGTCATCTTTAGCAGAGTATAAATGCCATTATATAATTGTTAATCACTATAAATACTTTTACTGAACTGTTAATCGTTTTGAACAAATAATTGATTTATTTTCCTAATTAAACACAAAACAAAGTAATTTCTCCCTCCTTATTAAACATTATTTGGTCTAAAAGACCTGGTGACCTCTAATTATTCATTTCAATTTTATTCAGTAATTATAGCAAGCCTACTTTCTTAGCCACATCATATCGGTGATCCGTAGGCCACTATATATATACACACAGTATATATATATATGTGTGTGTGTGTGTGTGTGTGTTGTGTAAAGACAAAGTACAATTGGCTTCCGCGCTTTGAATTTGTGAGAGTTTGATTAGTTTCATAAAATGGGGGAACGGTTTTGATCTGTTATTTATTGGTTTTTTATCTTCTTACTTATTCCATTTTTAGGGACTTAATGCGCAAGCGGATTCCAAAAGCAGTTTATGATCTCTTTACAGTCCCTCCATCAATGTAATCGGATGACCTATAGAGGAAGTTGCTTCTAATCAAATAACGTTTATTTAAATATACATATGTGTGTATGTGTGTGTGTGTGTGTATATATATATATATATTTATATATATATATATATATATATATATATATATATATATATATACACACACACACATTGTGTATATATATATTGGCGAATTCCAGAATCCAGACGCAGTTCGGAGACAGTTCATGTAACAGCTTGGTAGTATGTGAAATTAGGTGGTTAGGTGAGGAATTCCAGTGAGTTACACTCTGGGAAGTTCCTGTTATTAAACAAGTTTATTTTCTTCAACTATCCTAGCAGTAGTAGAAAAACTGGATAGAAAAGTAGAAGGCTCTCTCCCCCACCCTCCGCTCCCTCCCTGCCTGCCTGCCAGAGGCAGGTACGGAAAAAGGTTGAAGAAAATACCTTGACCCTGGAAAAGTAGCCAAGGAAATTTTACAGAAAGTGGAGAATATATAAATAGCTCTATATTTAGCATGTTCACAGAGACACCGTGCAAGCGAACTCCTGCAGTTATGTTATGTTATGTTATGTTTTAGTCTAAAACTATGAGAGTATTCAGTACTTTGACTAGCCTATTTTTAAACACATTTACACTTTGACTGGAAACAACCTCTGAGGGAAGTTGGTTCCAGGTATTAACTATTTTATAGGAAAAGAAATTCCAGCGGACAGAGGTCCTAAATGTCTTTAGTTCCAGTTTAAACCCATTATTTCTTGTCGGGTTGGCATTAAGTGAGAATAAGTTCCTGTAATCTACCATGTCTATTCCATTGAGCATCTTGAAGATTTGAATAAACTGACCCCGCAACCTCCTCGTCTCTAAGGTAAACAGATTTAGGCGCTCCAATCTCCGTTGGTAGCTTTGCATTCTCATTGAAGGGATCAATTTTGTAGCCCTTGCTTGTACCCTTTCTAACCTTTCTATGTCCTTCCTGAGGGATGGAGACCAAAACTGCGCACAGTATTCCAGTTGAGGTCTGACTAGTGAATTATAGAGACATTACAGTCTCCTTGTTCCGAAACTGGAACTGCCTTTTAATATAACCTAATATTTTTAAGGCCCTCTTTTCGACGGTTTCAGATCGTTGCTGATATAGACTCCTAAGTCTTTCTCTAGATCGGTCTCAGTCAAGTTCCTTCCCAAGAGAGAGTAATCGGTCTTCCGGTTTTTATAACCTATGTGCATTACCTTACATTTGTCCAAGTTGGATGGTATCTGCCAAGTAGCAGACCATTCGCCCAACCTGTCAAGATCGTTCTGAAGCCTTCTTACGCCCTCCTCAGTATCTACACTACTTCCTAATTTCGTATCGTCTGCAAATTTGGAGATTGTACTTAGAAGCCCGACGTCTATACGTTAATATAGATCAGTGGTTCCCAACCGGTTTTGGCTTATGGCCCCCTTAGGAACCTTATTTTTTCCTGTGGCCTCCATAAGCATTATTTTCAGTAGGTAATATGCAGATTAACTCTATTTTACAAAAACAAATATATATAAAGGATATTAAAACAACTATTTGTATTCAGGTACAATATTATTTGTCACATAGGACTATAAACATAACAAAAACTAAACAGTGGCTAAAAAAATTGCAGTTATTTACTTATATTATGTATTAAGTATAAAAAAATAAATCAAAAGAAATACTGTACTTATAGCAATCTACAGTATTATAAATTAAAAAAACTAGTAAAATTACTACAACTTCGCAATATTAGGGTAAACAAATAAGAGCTACTTACACACTACAGCGACGATCCACGTGGTAAACAGACTGTAAGGATTTCAACCTGAAGTATTTTTATCAAGTCAACAACGCTGCCAGGCGCATAACGATCAAGCGCACAATGGATGCGCCGCACAATAAGCTTGTAAGATGCAAAATATTTGTTTACAGATAAATTCAAATTCTATTATAAATATCTAAAAAAAAGGAAAATATATGTATTAATAATTTTTTAAAATGTAATTCAACTACATAAATTAAAATTATCTATTGGCCTAACTATAATTTAGGCTTCAATAGGTTGAGTCCTGTGGCCCCCTTCATGGAGTCTGTGGCCCCTCTAAATCTTAACATTTTCCTGTGGCCCCCTTCAAATGTGCCATGGCCCCCAAGGAGCCATATGGCCCCCGGTTGGGAAACACTGATATAGATGATAAAAAGTAAAGGACCCAGAAAGGAACCCTGTGGGACACCACTGGTGACGGGCGCTCACTCCGAAGCCACTCCATTTATTACCACTCTCTGCTTTCTATCTTTAAACAATCCTCAATCCAGTTGGAAACGAGCCCGGTGATTCCTAGTCCTTTGATTTTAGCCATCAATCTCGAGTGAGGGACTTTGTCAAAGGCTTTTTGAAAGTCGAGATACACTATATCTATTGCCCTACTTGCATCGTACAGTGTATGCATATTATAGAAAAACTCTAACAGGTTTGTCAGACAGGATCTATGTCCCCTAAATCCATGTTGAGAATAAAAAATTAGATTGTTAGATTCAAGGTGAAACACAATACGTTTTGTAATGATGGATTCCAACAGTTTGCCGACAACTGATGTTAAACTGATCGGGCGGTAATTACAAGGATTTTCCCTATCACCCTTTTTAAAGATTGGTGTTACATTTGCTAACTTCCAGTCGGTTGGAACTTTCCCTAACTCGATTGATTGTTTGAATATGGTTACTAAGTCGTCAACAACATTGTGGCAACCTCTTTTAATACCCTTGGAAGAAATAAGTCGGGGCCAGGTGATTTGTATTTGTTCATCTTATCAATTAATTGCTGTACCTCATTTCTCGCAAAACTTATGGTCTCTACAGGATGGTCACCGTCATATGTAATCCGAGGACTTGGCACTTCTATTGTGTCTTCCTCCGTGAAGACTGTAACGAAGAACTCGTTTAACATATTAGCTATATGACCTATATCTTTATCACCGAATTTCAGTACGCCATTTCTATCTTTTAAGGGGCCTACAGAATTTTTAATTGGCTTTCTGCTATTAACATGGGCAAAAAATTCTTTAGGGTTAACTTTAGAGAGTGAGGCAACTCTAGCTTCTTCTTCACGTTTGGCTGATCTAATTAAGGACTTAACCCTCCTACGTAGGCTTATATACAGGGTGTCCCATAAGTCCGGCATCATAGGAAAAATAATAAAAAAAGGCAAAACAAAAGCTTTTATTTACAGAACATGCTCAATATGTCCACCATTGTTTTCAATACACAAATTCAGACGTGATACCCAGTCAGCAAGCACACGGTGAATGATGTCAGGAGTAATGGTGTTACATGCCCCAATAATGCGCTGCCGCAAATGTTCAACACTCCTAATTTTCTCTGCGTATACCAGCGCTTTCAAGTGGCCCCAGAGATAAAAATCTAGTGGCGTGAGATCCGGGCTTCTAGCTGGCCATTCCACAGGCCCTCGACGTCCTATCCAATGACCAGGGAATCGTTGGTACAGGTATTCCCTTATTTGGGTGCTGTAATGTGCAGGAGCGCCGTCTTGCTGGGACCATGTTGGGAAATTTCCTTCTTCGTTCAAGAGACTGGGAAATGCTTCTTCCTTGAGCATACGTAGGTAGGTGCCTCCAGTGACATGTTCATCGAAAAAGAGGGGGCCTATGATGTGATCCTTCCAAATGCCACACCATACTATCACCCGGGATGCACCTTGTTCCTTTGAAGAGGTATACCAGTGAAGGTTGTTTTGAGACCAATAGCGGGTGTTCTGTCGATTTACCTCGCCATTTCCATAAAAAACAGCCTCGTCACTGAACAGAATGGTGGACGGGAAATTGGCATCCCGAGCATATTGTTCCGTAGCCCATTCACAAAATTCCATCCGCTGGTCGGGATCATCTTCGCTTAATTTCTGTAGGATCTGAAGTTTATATGGATGCCATTTGTGAGTCTGAAGAATGCGATGGATGCTACTTTTCGACACTCCTGTCTCGGCGGACAATCGCCGAAGAGACTTATTGGGACTTCTGTTAAAATGAGCAGGATAGCAGTCGCTGTATCATCGTCAGTGGACTTCCTTGAAGGTCCACTGCGGGGTTATCTTCTGTGGATCATGTTTCCTTAAACTTTGCAACAAGTCTGCTAACACAACTCTGTGTTATTGGCTCGCGGTCTGGATGTAGTCTGTTAAATTCAGCAGCGGCCTCTCTTTGACTCCGATTTCCTATGAGTAGAATTATCTGGATTGTTCTTTCTTGCTCACAGACATTATGGCCTGTAGAAAGAGAAAAATATGAATTTCTCCTATGATGCGGACTTATGGGACACCCTGTAGTTACTGAATTAGTCTGGTTGAAATGCGACTTAAGTAGTTTGTAGGCTCTATTTCTTCCCGTAATAGCACTGCTAATTTCGTTGTTAAACCATTTCGGCGACTTTGTTGACAAGGAAACTATTTTAGTGGGTATAAAAGTGTTCTGTAATATTCTAAATTGATCTCTGTATGAGCTCCAGGTGACATTGACATCCTCATTTATTAGAACTTCAAGTGTGTCTAAACTACTTCGGAAGCTTTCAAAATTTGCTCTCGAGAAATCTAGTCTTTCACGAGTCTTTTCGCGTGTATTAACTGGAACTCTGAGGTCAAACCTAATCAAATTATGATCGCTGTTACTCAAATTTTCACCAATAGTCAGGTTAGAGACTAGGTCATCTTCGTTCGTGAATATGAGGTCTAGTTTATTATTACCCCTTGCAGGACCGTCAACCCATTGACTTAATAAGTTATCATCTGCAAATTCCAACAGTCCTGCGCCCTCAGCATCAGCTGTTTTGTTTTCCCAATTTATATTACCACAATTAAAATCACCAAAAATCAAACTGATCTTATTATTCACTATTCTGCTTAATTGGTTATACAAGTTTATATCCTTATCAACGGGGTAGTGAGGTGGCCTATATACTAGAAGTAGATGCACTACTTTATTATTTAGGTTTAGATCAATTCCCAACATTTCATGAGCAGATACGATATTACTGTTTACAGGGTGCAGGAAGTCCCGAGCATACAAAATTAAACCTCCGCCTTCCCTTCCGTTCCTATCTTTGTGAAACATTTTGTAACCTACCATTTCAAATTCTCCTACAAAATCCCTTGTTTCAGAATGAATCCAGGATTCCGTTATTCCTATGATATCAAAGTTCTCAGTTTTAACTAACGCTATAAATTCCATTAGTTTGTTTCTAATTGACCTAACATTGAAGAGCACAGTTTTGAGAGATTTTAAATTGTGATTTTTCCTCACTGGCCTGAGTCGTTTCCCGACGCAGTTGAACACTGCTGGAGAGAGAGAGAGAGAGAGAGAGAGAGAGAGAGAGAGAGAGAGAGAGAGAGAGAGAGAGAGGAAAAGAAGAACCTCAAAAGGCCTTGCGGCCCATACCGAGGAGGTACCAATGCCAACGGGTGCCACGAAAAATTTTCTACAATCTCAAATAGTGTGCAAGATTTGGTCTAACCTTTTCTTGAAATGATCCACAGAGGAACTGTTCACAACTTCTGAAGGTAACCTGTTCCACGTGTCACAGATCTTATACGTAAAGTAATTCCCACACACATTAGTCCTAAACCGTTTCAAATCCAACTTCCAACCATTGTTGCGAGTTGGGTTATCATTTAAACTAAACATGCTTCTAAAATCGACATCGTTGAACCCGCATAAGAGCTTGAAAACCTCGATCAGTTGACTGCGCAGCCTCCGAGTTTACAGCGAAAACAAGTTCAGGGCGCGTAACCGTCGATTGTAGCCCATATGCCTAACGGAAGGGATTAACTTTGTGGCCCTCGCCTGCACTCGCTCGAGCCTCTCAATATCTTCCCTGAGGGTGGGCGACCAGAACTGCACAGCATACTCCAGGTGCGGCCGAACCAGGGAATTGTACAGAGAGAGCACAATCGCCTTGCTCCGAAACTGAAATTGCCCCCTTATATAACCCAACAGCTTCTGGGCTTTCTTTTCCACCTCTACGCACTGTTTGGTAAACTTAAGATCGCTGCTAATTAGCACACCCAAGTCCTTTTCCAAATCAGTCGCCTCGATATTATTCCCCAACATCGAGTAGTCCGACTTGGGATTGGCGTAGCCAATGTGCATCACCTTGCATTTACCCCAAGTTAAACGGCATTTGTCATTTTTTGGACCACTCTCCTATCCTACCTAGGTCCGCACGCAGTTGCTCGATCGCCTCCGGCGTCCCAACATTGGCCCCAAGCTTGGTGTCATCAGCGAATTTGGCGATCCGACTGACGATGCCGCCGTCGATATCATTTATGTAAATGATAAACAGCGGCGGCCCCAAAACGGAACCCTGAGGAACCCCGCTAGTGACTGAGGCCCAACCCGAACTAGCCCCTTTAATTACAACCCTCTGCTGCCTATTCTTCAGCCAGTTTCCAATCCAGCTACCTACTTCCCCACCGATACCTAGCGCGCGCACTTTTGCCATTAGCCGGCAGTGAGGTACCTTATCAAAGGCTTTCTCAAAGTCGAGATAAAGTATATCAATCGCCCTACTCTTATCATACTCACTCAACATGACGTGGAAAAACTCGAGCAAGTTGGTAAGACACGACCTATGCCGTCTAAACCCATGTTGGGAGTCCCCAAGCAGTTTGTAGGAATCCAAATGGTCAACGATCCTATCCGCTATTATCCCCTCTAATAATTTACCTACAACCGAAACGAGACTAATGGGACGATAGTTCCCTGGACTTTCGTGATCCCCTTTCTTAAAGATAGGGGTCACGTTGGCTTCCCTCCAGTCACCAGGCACCTGGCCCGTCTCCAACGATTTGTTGAAGACTGTAGCCAGGTGGGGAGCCACCTGGTCGCGCACCTCCCGCAACCCTCTGGGGAGAAACTGGTCTGGCCGAGGAGCCTTAAACGCGCTCAGTTTGTCTATTCTATCGGCAATCTATCGGCGAGAGAGAGAGAGAGAGAGAGAGAGAGAGAGAGAGAGAGAGAGAGAGAGAGAGAAATTATATAATATAACGGACATTGCTCTTCTGAACTCTCCAACTGCATGCCTCCTTCTTCAAGGAAATCACGCAGCACCAACCAGACTTTCGACACATTCTTTCCTTTTCTGTCCAGCAACCTAACGCAAGAATTAATCGGTATTTTCAGTCTTTCATCTACTCAACCAGTCAACTCTGGAACAATCTTCCTCAATCCATCTTTCCTCCTGTCTATGACCTCCCATACTTCAAACGCAGTGTCTCTAGACATCTCGATTTTGGCTCTCTTCTTCGCTTTTGCGGACATTTGACCTTGGCCCCTCCTTCCTGCATAATATATCTATATAAATATATATATTGTATATATATCGGTGGTGGTGTAGTGGTTAGCGTCGCTGACTACGAATCCATCGGCCCCGGGTTCGAGACCGACGGCAGCCGGCGCGCAGCAAAACCCAGCTGTTCATCCTTCCACACAAGAAAGAAAGTATTTGGGAGATAAATGGGTACCCTAGGTGGCCTACTGGTTAAGACGCGGGCTGCTGATGGGGCGTGGTTCGGATTCCACGTTAACTGTAGGTTAAGTGGAGTGAAAAGCTTGACCTTCGTCAGAATGAACAATTCGAGTGGAAACTAACCAAAGGTATATATATATATATATATATATATACTATATATATATATATATATATATATATATATATATATATATATATATATATAATAGAAATATCGATAAAAATGCAGACCATGAAGAATGCGGGCAATTTTTAAAATTTTATTTAGACGAATAATGAAGTTTTTTTCTGGAAAGTGATTGATCACAATTTTTTTCTTTTTAAAACTTATTGTGCCAACTTAGTTACTTTAGAAAGCAGTTCATTCCAGCCTGCATCGATAAATAATGGTACACGAATATCAATTATTGAGTACTTAGCCATCATTCCCTATATATATATATCCACAGGGTGTCCCATAAGTCCGCTCTTATAGGAAAATTTATTTTAGGAGTAAATTAATTTTACAAACGTAATACATTAGAACTAAAACAAATGTTGAAATTTATGTCTTGTTTTGGGACCTTTCTTTGGAACTCCTCACTTCCATATTAGCCATTCCGTGTTATTCTACTTGCAACAAATAAAAAAAGGGTCCCAAAACAAGACATCAATTTGAACACTTGTTTTAGTTTTAATGTATTACTTTTGTAAATTAAATTAAAAAAAAAAAAATATATATATATATATATATATATACATACACACCTTTGGTTAGCTTCCGCCCGAATTGTTTATTCTAACGAAGGTCAAGCTTTTCACTCCACCTTAGACCTACAGTTTAACGTGGAATCCGAACCACGCCCCATCAGCAGCCCAGCGTCTTAACCACTAGGCCACCTAGGGTACCCATTTATCTACCAACCACTTTCTTTATTGTGTGGAAGGATGAACAGCTGGGTTTTGCGCCGGCTGCCGTCAGGTCTCGAACCCGGGGCCGATGGATTCGTAGTCAGCGATGCTAACCACTACACCACCGAGGCATATATATATAATATATATATATATGCTAGCGATTAATGCGATAAAACGAGCATGGAGCCGCAACTAATTGTATAGGCCGATTATCCGATAACGATAATGACGGATTGCCAAAGTTAATTCGTTTAGGAGAAAGGTTTCGCGCATATATGTCGACGTATCGGAGCTGATTAATACTGAAAACTTAAATCACGAAGTAATTCCCTGTCGCCTTAAAGGGTTCCGTTTTAGGGGCCATTATTCGGACAGGACTTTTTCGTTACTTTCAAATTGGAGGAATTGTACAAATCTATTTTCCTCTTTTCTCGGTCGGTCTCGGAATAACGGATGAATCCATTATTGTCCGCCTTTCAAGGAAAATGGGACCTTTTTATTCTATTTTAAGCAGCGGCTCTTCCGGTCTTTGAAATTAAATTGCTGGCAGTGGTTTGAGTCCCAACTTTTGCGTGCTGTGCCGAAGGGCCCATGCAAACCCCGACAGTCTCTCTCTCTCTCTCTCTCTCTCTCTGCCAACTCTTTGAATTCGCCGTAGTAACAAGGAGTAATCACCCACCAAACAATTTCATTCTCCATAAAGGACGAGTACACGGGTATAGACACAGAGACCTTCCACTAATATTCCTCGCCAGAAAGAGATTTTCTCTATTCTCCTGGTGGCACAACACTGCGAAGTATGAACGACTCAATATGTCACTAGCTGCATAAACACCTTTCATGGTGGGTGACTCAAGTTGAAACTCGGCGACATTCAAAGAGTTGGCAGACACACGCACATGACAGAAATCCAATTATAGAAAACACCCTCACACATTCGCCTGCCTCGTTAATATGTCTAAGAATAAAGTAAAAAAAAAATACTTCATAAAAAAACAATTTCATAACGAACCAAAAAAAAATGCATGGCATGGATTAGACGAGGTAAAGTTGCGTTTCTGTCGTCATTTTTTTTTTCTCTTCTTTCTCTCGTGGGTGGTTGGGTGCGTGTGAAGGGTGAGGGCATGGTGTGGAAAATCTGATTTCCTTTCTCAATTCCCGTTTCAACCTTTTACCTGTAGAAGCATTTCGTCACTTTGCCAGCGTGATGGCTTTGCGCGTACCTGGGTGTAGACATAGATAGTTTGAAACTTTCTTCTTTATCTTTTTGGGGCTAGCCTGGAGTGGGCCACGGGGTCTTTGTTGGCACCGATACCTCGGTAAATAGAGCCGTAAATATTTTGTATAAAATCAAAGCCACACGTTGGAGGTTCTTATGATGATACCAAGTAGTTGGTATACGATTAGCATAAATATATTATTATGTTAGTTTATACAACGGTGCTAACCAATGTACGATTTCTGCGTGTGTATAACGTAATTGTAGAGCTAATTTATATTCTAATTTATATTCTAATTTATATATATTCTAATTTATATTTATATTTATATTCTCCTCTTCACTGTAAAATTTCCTTGGCTACTTTTCCAGGATCAAGGTATTTTCTTCAACCTTTTTACGTGCGGAGGGTGGTGAGAGAGCCTTATACTTTTCTAGCCACTTTTCTACGACTGTTAGAATAATTAAAAAATGCACTAGTTTAATAACAGGAACCTCCCCGACTGGACCGAAAGGTCCTCCTCTCTCTCTCTCTCTCTCTCAAAATAAAAATCTTGATGCATTTATCGGCTGCGAAATGATTTGTATTACGTAAAAATAAAACTCGAGTTAGAGATAAAGAAAAATTATTCCATGCACGAAGCAGAGTTCCTACCCCCTCTCCCCCCAATTTATATTTATTTTTACTTATTTTTATTTATTTATTTTTTAGCAGAATGCGCGAAACTCGAGGTTAAATTATTATTATAATCATTATTAAAAAAGTAAATTAGTCTTCCTTAAAATTTCATTAAAGAAAACAATGAACCTCGCGGGAATGAAACTAGGGTAGACGACTTCAATTACAGATCACTCTTTTTAAGTTACTTCTACCACAAGATTATATTAATTTAACTTTTGTTGCATTGCGTCTGGCTTTACTCATTTTATTCTGGTTCACGTTAGACCAATTTTATGAGACCTTACAGGGAACACTACTGTGATGCATGAAAGAGTTAATGATTATCATTTTTAAATGATTTGCTCGTCTCTCTCTTCATTATATATATAATATATATATATATATATATATATATATATATATATAAAAACTAGTGGTGGACCGGATGTCAGTCTTTCAACATCTGCGGATCTTTAATTTCAATATCCGCGGATGCGGATATTTAGTTAATCTATCAATATAATATAGAATTATGAATATAGGACATAATTTTTCAAATTTCGTGATATTACTATTATGGCAGGCAATGCATAAGAATTAAAATTAATATTAATGTTTTCATTATGATAAAAATGATAACTTTCTCAAGAGTTTCAGCCCCAGAAAATTCAATGAAACAAGTTTCATTCAATTTTCTGTTACCAGCTATTTATATTTTCAGGTTTATATATTTGTTTGTTCATTAATAATTAATACTTTACACGAAATGTGCATGACTGGGCCTTATAAGCTACTTTATGAGCTAATTTAATTGTAAATTGCATAATTTATTAGAGGTAATAACCGCATAACATCCGCAGTCAGAAGTGCGGATGTGGATGCGGATATCCGGTCCACCACTAATATAAACGTTTGAGACGGACCGTTTACATGTGGTCTTCGAAAATAAATTATTTGCTGTTTTTTACTTATTCAGTATAAGAGCAGCTCGCAGTATCACTGCCAATATCTAGGGTGGTCATCGTACTAACGAGTCTCCCGTACTGGTTCATATTCATAACCGAAATAGACAGTCTGACTTCTAATTATCTCCTCGCTTGTAATTTTATTATGCATTGCAAACACCAGATTTTATAGGTTTGGGTGCATAATACATCAGGAGTAAGATGCACCACAAGTTTGCGATTTCCGTTCCCCCGAGCCAACACAGACACACGTTTTAAATTTTAATCACAAATATATTCATATCACGCACGAGATTTGCTCTACACAAACTGTACCAAGAACTCTGAGTATTTGCAATTTCAACCCTCCCGTTCATACAGGCCTTCGATTAGAGAAGTTAAGCGACAATGGGTCTGGGGGACCATCCTCCTCCTCCTCGCCCGTATGATGTAGCGACCCGCGGTTCGGACTGACCCCACGTAAAGTTGTAGGTCCCCTTCCGTCATACGACCTAAAATGTCGTGAAGGAGGTTAATAATCATTTCAATGTTTTAATCAAATAAGTAAAAGTGTGTATCGTATACAGGTCCGGCGCCAGCCTATTTGGCGCCCTTAGCAGGACTGCAGCTGGCGCCCCCACCCGCCTCCCACTTCACGATTGGGTTTGCCCACAAAGTAATCAAGGTACCATATTGAAGAAACTATTTGCCTTACACTGATCTATTTTAATTTGCTAATACATACATTTATTATAAAATTATAAAATCATTTCACAATTCAAGAAAGTGTCATGACCAATCAAAACAGCGAGTAAAGTGAGGCATATGTAGTAACAAATCAGAACGCTCAAAAGTGCTAAAATATGCGTGCAAAAAGGACATATCTACTGTTTTTTCCAAGCAAGAAGGGCATATGTCACATAAAAACAGTTATTCGCTTATTGACGACTCCCGGAACTCATATTAAGCCGTAAATAAGCCGAGTCGCTTATTGACGACTCCCGTCTGTGCGCGCAACATTTTTAAATCGCTTATTTACGACTCCCGTCCCTAAAGGGTTAAAGGTCGTGATAGTGAAAGTTCTATAATGACCCAATAAGATGAATAAGTTAATTATGTAAATATCAGTCAAGCTAAACTGGTGTACATACGTCGTACAACCTTTCATCATTTGTCTATGCTTCTCATTCCTTCATTATTTTTTTCATGTTGTTCTTACATAATACTATCAGACGTGCACAGGGCGGGAGGCGCTGGCGCCCTTAGCATTTACTAACCTCGCCTAATGGAAGCGGCGGCCCTGATAGTATACATTGATTACTTTGTATCGCACCTTTTTTTTGGTGAAAAATATTAAAAAAATTTTTTTGTGTAAAATACAAGTTTTTATAATAAGCATTTCCCACCTAATCTTATTCCACCTCCCAAATTCGTCCTAACTGCTTGATCCACTCCATCTATTTCACGGGGTTTCAACTTTTCACCGCGTATCCTTTCAAATGGTCATTTTCGTGTACTCCTATACGATAGATAGATAGATAGATATATAAATAAAAAAATAAATACACACACACATATATATACACACACACATACACATACCTTTGGTTAGCTTCCGCCCGAATTGTTCATTCTGACGAAGGTCAAGCTTTTCACTCCACCTTAGACCTACAGTTTAACGTGGAATGGAATCCGAACCACGCCCCACCAGCAGCCCAGCGTCTTAACCACTAGGCCACCCAGGGTATCCATTTATCTACCAACCACTTTCTTTATTGTGTGGAAGGATGAACAGCTGGGTTTTGCTGCGCGCCGGTTGCCGTCACCTGGTCTCGAACCCGTGGCCGATGGATTCGTAGTCAGCGACACTAACCACCACACCACCGAGGCGCATATATATATATATATATATATATATATATCAAATAGAATAGTAAAAAAATTTTATATACAAGTTAAAAGAATAAAAAAAATTAATTTTTAAAACTGAGAACACTCAAAAATCTGTTTATGTATTAAATATTCAAATATTCCCCCTATTCAAGTACCATCCCCTATTGATGATTTGAGTCTAAACAAGTGTAGAGAGCTATAAGGAGTTATGTTATAAGGACAAGTGGAAGGCTGAAAGACCTTCCGGTTCACTCTGGGAGGTTCCTGTTATGAAACAAGTTAATTATTCTTTCAATATTCTCGCAGTAGTAGAAATCTGGATAGAAAAGTATAAGGCTCTCTCCCCACCCTCCGCTCCTTCTCTGTCAGAGGCAGGTAGGGAAAAAGGTTGAAGAAAATACCGTGACCCTGGAAAAGTAGCCAAGGAAATTTTACTGGAAAGTGGAGAATATATGAGACAGCTCTATAATTACGCGCACACACATAGACACCGCGCGGGCGAATTCCTGCAGAGTTATGTTATTTTATGTTTTAGTCTTAAACCATGAGAGTATTCAGTACTTTGTGCGGCCTATTTTTAAACACTTCTACACTTTGGCTTGAAACAACCTCTGAAGGAGTTGGTTCCAGATATTAACTATTTTATAGGAGAAGAAATTGCCGCAGACAGAGGTCCTAAATGTCTTTAGTTCCAATTTAAACCCATTATTCTTGTCGGATTGGCATTAATGAGAATAAGTTCCTGTAATCTACCCTGTCTATTCCACTGAGCATCTTGAAGACTTGAATAAGGTGACTGCGCAACCTCCTTCTCTCTAAGGTAAACAGATTTAAGCGCTCCAATCTCCGTGGGTAGTTTTGCATTCAATTTGTAGCCCTTGCTCGTACCCTTTCTAACCTTTACATCCTTGCTAAGGACGGAGACCAAAACTGCGCACAGTATTCCAGTTGAGGTCTGACTAGTGAATTATAAAGAGGCATTACAGTCTCCTTCTTCCTAAATTGGAACTCTCTTTTAATATAACCTAATATTTTTAAGGCCCTCTTTTCGAC
Source organism: Bathynomus jamesi (assembly GCA_023014485.1). Lineage (NCBI taxonomy): Eukaryota > Metazoa > Arthropoda > Malacostraca > Isopoda > Cirolanidae > Bathynomus > Bathynomus jamesi. Next base: position 212,937 of record JAJOZX010006560.1, read on the forward strand.
TTCTGCACAGTGCTTCGACGTTTTGAGAACATTATTAACATAGGCTCCTAAGTCTTTCTCTAGATCGGTCTCAGTCAAGTTCCTTCCCAAGAGAGAGTAATCAGTCTTCGGGTTTTTATAACCTATGTGCATTACCTTACATTTGTCCAAGTTGAATGGCATCTGCCAAGTAGCAGACCATTCGCCCAACCTGTCAAGATCATTTCGAAGCGTTCTTACGCCCTCCTCAGTACCTACACTACTTCCTAATTTCGTATCGTCTGCAAATTTTGAAATTGTAGTTAGGAGCCTGACGTCTATATCGTTAATGTATCATAGATGACAAAAAGTAAAGGACCCAGAACGGAACCATGTGGGACACCACTGGTGACAGGCGCCCACTCCGAAGCCACTCCATTTATTACCACTCAGAGAGCCAGGGAGTTCGATCATATTTGCGATAATAGTTAAATAAAATTCACGTATATAGCAAATCCATCCACTCCATTTCGTCCTATCGATGATTCATACCGAAGATCACGTGAATGCAAAAAAAGTGATGCAATAATGACAAACAATTTTGGTGGTAGGAAATTCTACCAATGGGCACTAACGGGTTAATACTGTGCCCAGTTTGGTATTGTATCTAAGTACAGTTCATTGTCAAGAAGGGAACTGTTCAAATATTACCATGATGATATATAAAAAAAATAACTTCAAATTCAAACAACACAATGGATGGCTTCATAAACCGCCATATACGCTGAAGGCTATTTTTGACGAACGCAGCAAGAATACTAAAATTAAACCAGAGAACAAAACCCAAAACTGTATCACTATATTAAAAAAAATAAAGTGAACACCCCCAAATCCATAAAAATAACAAATTCAAACCCGACTTTTTCGAAAATATTTTGACATCGTTCCAAAACTTGAGAAAGAATTCCTTCCAATCATATTATTATTATTATTATTATTATTATTATTAATAGAGTTTTATACAGTAAAAATATCAAAGAAAATCTAGGTTGAAAACATGTAATTTCCAACTTTGTATCCCTGACGCAACTTCACCAATTATAATTAACTTTTTTACTTCCCGTTGATGTTTTATCATATATCTGCTTTGTTAAATTCAAACACACACACACAATGTCTGGCTACCCTACAAAAATGTGACATTTTCACGTATTCCTTTCTATATCGCGACATCTACCCAATCTAAATTTAACCAAACCTTATCTAACCAAACGTAACCTGACCTTAATTATATCCCCTTTTTTTTATAAAATATAGCATTTATAAAGATATTTCTTCGCGCAAATGTCGTGATTCGTACATTCATGTCGCGAAAGGTCTCTGTATCCTAGTGTCGCGGTTCTGTAAGGTAGCCAATAAAAAACCCCCACACACACAGTCTGACCTTTTCGAGAGATGTTACACTTGACTTGAGCGTGAATCTTGTGTTAGCGAAACATTTAATGCCCCAAATAGGGAGCAGGTTCTTTAATATATATATACAGGGTGTCCCATGTTCGGTCTCATAGGAGAACTTATTTTAAATTAAATTTACGAAAGTAATACATTAGAACTAAAACAAATGTTCAAATTGATGTCTTGTTTTGGAACCTTTTTTTTTGTTGCAGGCAGAATAACACGCAATGACTAATATGGAAGCGAGTTGCACTGGTGAGGAAAAGGTGAAGGCCTTTTCCTTACCAGTGTAACAAGACATCAATTTGAACATTTGTTTTAGTTCTAATGTATTACTTTTGTGAATTTAATTTAAAATAAATTTTCCTGAGACCGGACTTATGGGACACCTTGTACAGATGGCGCTGTATGGAGTGATTTGCCTTTTTAAAAAGTACATTACTCACCTCAGTAAATGGCGGAGAACAATTTCTACATCAAATTATTTTCCTCCTGTAAATAAATAAAAAAATTAAATTAATTAATTAATTACCTCAAATTAATTAATAATAAATAAAACGTAAAATAAAATGATTGAGTAATTATAAAGTTTTATTAATTAATAAAATCAGACCAACTCCACAGAGGGACAAATTCTCCATAAATCAGGTTTTATTCATTGCATTTATAATATCATAAAAACGATGTCGAAACAGCCTCCCGCCTGAAATGATGCAAGGACCCGATTCTTGCTCGGGACACATCGTCTTGTGACGACACATTTGTATATGAAGTTTCACCAATTTATGTTAACGCTGTTCAGAAGTTATGGCGCAGACACGGAAGTGTGACGTACGATCGGACGCGTAAATGCAATTCCGTGCAAATGTTTATACAGAAACAGTAGTATGTCAAGTTTTATTTGGGGGGCGTAGGGTATTTTGAAGTAGTTACAGGTTTGGTTCAGTTACTTCAGGTTTGAGTGAGGGTGTTAGGTCAGGTTTGAGTGAGGGTGTTAGGTCAGATTAGTTTAATTTAGCTTCGGTCACGTAAGGTAAGGTTTTAGAGGTTTGATAAAAAAAAAAACCTTACCAACAAAGTACGTCCCGTCGATTCCAATAATCGGGATACATTGAGCAAAAAGGTAGGTGGGGCCTAGGTGTACCCCGACCACTGCGATCGAAGGTACAGTATATAGGTCCTACAGGAATTGGGAAATGCTTCAGAAAACGCTAGAAGAGTACTACAACACCAATGAACCGTTTCGAACACCTGATGTTGCGTGGATCACAGGTAAAACGTTACGTCTTTTCTTCCGTCGCTACGTGCATCAACGAAAGTCTTCTCATTAGATTTAAATTACATTCCAACATTTTCGATCAAGATAATAATAATTAATTAAAGGGAGGGAGGAAAAGGCTTTTAAAATAATTATTTTAATTAAGTCTCTGATGAGCTATTGCTACGTAGCAATTAAAAGTAAGTGTGTGTGTGTAGTAAAAAAAAAAATAATATATATATATATATATATATATATATATATATATATATATATATATATATATATAATACTTTAGTACTTTACCAATTTACACTGGTGACCTATCTTTTCATTACGAACTCTCCTAGGAAGCAAAAGTTGTGTCCGCATGTTCCCATGTTCGAAAAGAGATTCGATACAGGAGCGATATGAAACCAAATCTTGTGTATATACTTTTATTCCTTTATATATTAATGACGTACTGAAGACGGGAACTTAAATAAGTAACATTTGAATAATGGTTTCATTCATAAGAAGAAATTTTCCTTAACTTTAAAGAAAAAGAAAAAAAGATTATTGAGGAATTGCGTAACTCTTTCGTCGCCTGCAAAGAATTTAAAGGCGATAACTTCCCATTCGTGTCAATGTTATTCCCACTTGCCGTCCCAAAGGAGGAATGCTCAAAAAGGGAATTTGAGATTAAGAAAACAATTTCCTGATTTGAGAAAGGGGTGTGAATATATCACGAAAGCGCTCGGACTTTGTGTTTCCTTTTCCCTGTGGTTGTTTGCTTATATATATATATATATATATATATATATATATATATATATATATATATATATCAGACCGTGCATGGAACAAAGAACTCTTTCGGGAAAATTAAATCCACTATAGTCCGAATACATAATGATAAGTGACAAACACTATAGTTTTTTCTTTTTCATGATGTTAGCCCGACGTGGGCAACGGGTCACTCGCGGAGAGGCCCAAAAATACAGCCTCCCCACCAGTTATATGCAGATAGGATCCAGCTTTGGGACAGGATCTAGGGTTTAAAGCATCCCAGCCCAACTATATTCATAACCTCAATATAAGCAAAAGACTCGTTGCATTCACGTCAGATTGAATACATCAAAAGAAAAAGAGGTAACTATTGTATTTTTAGCCAAAAACCAAAACTTACACCTCAACTGACAAAATTGAGCGTCCACTTTTCAAGGCACATGTATAACATGTCCGTTTCATGCTGGGACACGTTATGTCCCTTGTTTTGAATGCCTGAGGGGTATTTTCTGTGAAAAAAATCAATGCGACATATCCTACAAGTGAGAAATGGATCGAAATGAGAATTGCTTCTTTTCAATTCGCAATGGAATGGGAAAAGCCATGATTGAAAAAAAAAAGAAAAAATGCTCTTTTAAACTATTTCTCCCCCCCACCCCAACATGCTCTTTTCATCTATATCCCCCCCTCCCAAAGTTTAAACTCTGCAAATTAACCAAAATAAGATAAGAAAACAATAACAAATTTATTATTTATTGCAAACATATAATAAACAGAGAACCATTATATACATAGGATAAAATTTGAATGCCCGGTTAGGTCAACTGTACGCCCTTGACGATTGGTTAGGTTTAGTCGTGATATTTGCGTTAGTTTTAACGAAAATATCACGACTAAACCTAACCAATCGTCAAGGGCGTACAGTTGACCTAACCGAGCATTCACTGAACCTAACCGGGTATTCAGTTGACCTAAACGGGCATTCAATTAACCTAACCTGGCATTCAGTTGACCTAACCGGGCATATATATATATATATATAGAAACCTACGGTAAAATTATTGAATGCCCGATTCGGTCAACTGTACGCCCTTGACGATTGGTTAGGTTGTCATGATATTTTCGTTAAAACGCGGGATATTTTTGCTACCCCCACGAAGGGTAGTAAAAATAACTGAATGACCGGTTAGGTTAATTGAATGCCCGGTTAGATCAACTGAATACCTGGTTAGGCGAACTGTACGCCCTTGACGACTCGTTTTTTTAATATGACCGTTTACTTCTAAGTGGTCACTTTTTTTACCCACCCTGTGTATATATATATATATATATATATATATATATACTTTGCAAGAGTTCGAACTACGGTTCAGGGCCGACCTACGGTCGACCCCTCTGCAGCATCCCGCCTCATTTGCGGGATTTGGTAAAGGAAGGAATTGCATGGCTGGTCAGGGAATTTGAACAGGAATCTGTCCAGCTGGTTCTTGAAGTTATTTAAGTCGGTGTGCTGGAGATTCATCACTTCTTTCGGTAGGGCATTGAAAAGCTTTGAGCCTCGTATTCCGAGGGTATTTTCCATCCTCGTTTTCATGGCCCCCTGTTCCACAGCAGCTGCGACTATGCAAAATCTGCCTCTTCTCTCATTCCAGTTTGTTTCTATTTCATTTCTAAGGTTACAAGGAGTTACAAGGAAAAGTAGTACCTCAAAAGGCCTTACAGCCCATACCGAGGAGGGACCAATGGCAACGGGTGCCACGGAAAAATTCGTACACCCTCAAATAGTGTGCAAGATTCGGTCTAACCTTTTCTTGAACAGATTCACAGAAGAACTGTTCACAACTTCTGAAGGTAGCCTGTTCGACGTGTCACAGATCTTATACATAAAGTAATTCCCACACACACTAGTCCTAAACCGTTTCAAATCCAACTTCCAACCATTGTTGCGAGTTGGGTTATCATTTAAACTAAACATGCTTCTAAAATCGACATTGTTGAACCCGCGTAAGAACTTGAAAACCTCGATGAGTTGACCGCGCAGCCTCCGAGTTTCCAGCGAAAACAAATTCAGGGCGCATAAGCGTCGATTGTAGCCCATATCCCTAATGGAAGGGATTAACTTTGTGGCCCTCGCCTGCACTCGCTCCAGCTTCTCAATATCTTTCCTGAGGGTGGGCGACCAGAACTGCACAGCATACTCTAGGTGCGGCCGAACCAGAGAATTGTACAGAGAGAGCACAATCTCCTTGTTCCGAAATCGAAATTGCCTCCTCATATAACCCAACAACTTCTGGGCTTTCTTTTCCACCTCAACGCACTGTTTGGTAAACTTAAGGTCGCTGGTAATTAGCACACCCAAGTCCTTTTCCAAATCAGTCGCCTCGATATTACTCCCCAACATCGAATAGTCCGACTTGGGATTGGCGTAGCCAATGTGCATGACCTTGCATTTACCCAAGTTAAACGGCATTTGCCATTTTTCCGACCACTCTCCTATCCTACCTAGGTCCGCACGCAGTTGCTCGATAGCCTCCGTCGTCCCAACATTGGCCCCAAGCTTGGTGTCATCAGCGAATTTGGCGGTCCGACTGACGATGCCAGCGTCTATATCATTTATGTAAATGATAAACAACAGTGGTCCCAAAACGGAACCCTGAGGAACCCCGCTAGTGACCGAGGCCCAACGCGAACTAGCCCCTTTAATTACAACCCTCTGCCGCCTATTCTGCAGCCAGTTTTCAATCCACCTACCTACTTCCCCACCGATACCCAGCGCGCGCACTTTGGCCATTAGCCGGAGGTGAGGTACCTTATCAAAGGCTTTCTCAAAGTCGAGATAAAGTATATCAATCGCCCTACTCTTATCATACTCGCTCAACATGACGTGGAAAAATTCGAGCAAGTTGGTGAGATACGACCTATGCCGTCTAAACCCATGTTGGGAGTCCCCAAGCAGCTTGTAGGAATCCAAATGGTCAACGATCCTATCCGCTATTATCCCCTCTAATAATTTACCTACAACCGAAACGAGACGATAGTTCCCTGGACTTTCGTGATCCCCTTTCTTAAAGATAGGGGTCACATTGGCTTCCCTCCAGTCACCAGGCACCTGGCCCGTCTCCAACAATTTGTTGAAGACTGTAGACAGGAGCCACCTGGTCGCGCACCTCCCGCAACACTGGGGAGGAATTGGTCTGGCCCAGGAGCCTTAAACGCGCTCAATTTGGCTATTCTATCGGCAACGACTGTCGCGGTACACCGAACACTATCCAGGCCAGCACCTTCGTGCCTGACACCTGGCTCGGGGATGACGCGGGTGTACTCCACGGTGAACACTCCTGCAAAGTACTCATTCAGCACATTAGCGATGTCCGCAACGGAGGTCCGCAGAACGCCGCTTCGGTCCTTTAACGGACCTATCATGCTTCTAATGGGCTTTCTACTATTAACATAACTGAAGAACTCCTTAGGGTTCCCCTTGCAGAGGCTTGCCACCCGTAGTTTTCGTTACGTTTCGCTAGCCTAACCTTCGCCTTCACTTCCCTGCACAGGCGGACATACGCCTCAGTGTTCTCATGGGAACGATTGGCTTTCGCCCTCCTATACGCAGCTTTCCTATTTCGGATAGCTGAAGCGATGTCACGACTGAACCACTTAGGCTGCGTTGAAGTAGAGGTGACAGGTATGGCAGCAGACTGCAGCACCATAAACTCGTCCAGGAATGCACTCCACACTTCCTCAACATCGCCATGACCTCTAACCCCATCTCACCTACGCTATCCCGGAGGCCAACAAAGTCCTCCCGCCGTAGATCGAGCTTACTACCTCCAGAGTCACTACGCTTCACCCGAGATTAGGAACAAAACCCTCAAGTATTTTCCATATGTATATTATTGTGTACCGCTCGCGCGTTCTTTCGAGAGAGTGGTTTCAGGGATTGTAGTCAAGACCAGGAGTCTTCACCTTCCGTTTCTTCCATCTTATACGTAAAAGTCCTTTGTACAGCTTCAATATTCGCAATGTCTCGTTTTCTGTATGGCCTTGTGAGTACTGAGCAATACTCAATTATTGGTAGGACCAGACTCTTCCATAATTTGAGCATGATTTTTGCTTTTCTGCTGCGGAAGCTCCTCCAGATGATTCCCATTATTTTTCTAGCCGTTGTAATTTTGATGTTGTAGTGTTCTCTGAATTCTGTATCTAACGACATTATTACTCCAAAATCCCTGACTTGTAGATTTGGTGTTATCTGTTTGTCTTGCAGAGTTTTGTACCTTTTATTCTGTAGCTACTTGTCATTACCATATCTTAGAAGTTGGAATTTTTCTTCGTTGAACTTCATATTGTTGTCTTCTGCCCACTGGAATAATGTTTCAATGTTGCTTTGTAATTTTCTTAAGTCACCTTCGTTCACTATTTCCTTATATATATTTGTGTCATGCGCGAAACATGATACAATACTGTCTTTAATATCTGCAATCATTATTCTGAACAGCAAGGGAGCTAATACTGTCCCTTGTGGGACAGAGCTCAGGACTTCCGAGATTTCCGATTTAACTCCGTTTACCACCACTCTTTCTGTTCTTTGCGTTAAGAAATTAAATATCCATCTTCCTAGCTTTCCAGGAATTCCTGTATTCTTAAGTTTGTGTGCTATGATTCCATGGTCACATTCATCGAAAGCTTTAGCAAAGTCAGTATATATTAGATCTATGTTTTGTCCTCGAGACAGTGTTTCCAATATTTTCTCCTGGTGGTCTAATAGCTGTGATAGGCACGATCTTCCAGCCCTGAAGCCATGTTGATTTGGATTGTATAAGTCTTTTTCTTGCAGGTAGTAGGTAGTTTTGCCTCTAATTATACGTTCCAAGCACTTTATAAGGTGGGAGGTGAAAGCCACTGGCCGATAATTCTTGGGCATTGCTCTGTTACCACCTTTAAATAAGGGGGCAATGTTCGCGTTCTTTAAGGGGAATGGAATTTGTCCCGTGTCGAGTGATTTCCTCCATAGTAAGTATAGCGGTTTGGCAATACTCTCTTTACATTTCTTCAGAAACGTGGCAGTCCATGTGTCTGGCCCTGGCGCTGAATTGTCTCGCATCTGTGATGAGGCCTTAATTACATCTCCTTCCGTGAACTCGATGTCCATTAATAGGTTTGTGCCGGAATTTGTTCTTGGCTGATTTGTATCAATGTCGAAAAATTCGCCTGGGTTTTCTACTTCCATCTCGGACTCAGGGGTGCTAAACACAGAGTTAAATTGTTTCCTAAGCAGTTCGCTTATTTTTGGGGGGCTATTTGTGTATTTGGTCTCCCCGTCTATCAACGGACCAATACTCTCCTTGCACTGCATTTTCCTTTTCGCAAACAGAGAAATATATGGTGGTGTAGTGCTTAGCGTCGCTGACTACGAATCTATCGGCCCCAGGATCAAGACCCGGTGACGGCAGCCGGCGTGCAGCAAAACCCAGCTCTTCATCATTCCACACAATAAAGAAAGTGGTTGGTAGATAAATGGGTACCCTAGGTGGCCAAGACGCTGGGCTGCTGGTGGGGCGCGGTTCGGATTCCACGTTAAACTGTAGGTCTAAGGTGAAGTGAAAAGCTTGACCTTAGTCAGAATGAACAATTCGGGCGGAAGCAAACCAAAGGTGTGTGTGTGTGTGTGTGTGTGTGTGTGTATAGGGGATATTTAAATAAAGCGAGTGTGAATTGCATGAAATGTGCTTTTATTGCATACTGTCCAATTTGTTACCGCAGCAACAGTGCTTGCAATCGTAATTGGCGTCAATTTGAGTCTGCAACACTGCCACATCCTCCTTCCCTCTTCACCCCCCTCCCCAAATGGGGTTGAACAGCTGACGTAAAAAAAAATAGGAGGAAAATCTCCTCCTTGAACTGTTATCTGCGTTCATTTGACGATCGAACCCAAATAAAAAAATGAAGACACGAACTGGTTGTGTTATTAATAAAATGTGTGAACGTCAACTTTGCGTTTGTTTGTTACACACACACACACACACACACACACACACACACACACACACACACACACACACAGTTTCCTTCTCACTTTCAGTGCACACTGTCTCAAGTTTATATAATATTAAATTGCATCCGTGAACAGGATAGTCTCATTATAAGTTTTGATCTTCGGGGAACAGAGAGACAAACACTGTCTTATTAAGACCTTAAGCTTTCATCTTAAGCAATATTTTGATCGAAACAAAACACACACACACACACACACACAAATGAAGGGCCATAATTAAGAACAATGTCCTCCTCTTTTCTTTTCATATCAACTTTTGTTTGAAGCAAGTGAAAAAAAAAAGAATCAACTTTGTTAATGAATATTCTCAGAGGATAAAAGAATATGGGACAACTGAGTATACAAATACCAGGGAGGTGGGCGGGAGTCATGAGTATATATGTGAATACGAGAGGGGGAGGGCGTGAGTAAACACAAATACAAAGGGAGACCCAAAGTAGTAATTTGAAATATATATATATATATATATATATTTTTTTTTAAGTTCGGGAAGAACCGATTCGCCTCTATTTAAAAGGGCATATCTCGGCGGAAAAACAAAGAAAAAGTGAGAGGAAAGACAGAGGAAAAAGAAAGGGTGGAGGGGACAGTCGAAGTGGAAAAAGACCAAGGATGACAAGGACTGCAGGGTCGAACCCCCATCATCCTTGGGTGCTAGGGCCGGGAGGGCGCACGTGAAACCTCCAGGAACAAGCACGTGCAAATGAGCACTCAAGAGCACGAGCTTAGAACCCCCTTGCGGGGTATATATTATATATATATATATATATATATATATATATATATATATATATATATATGTGGTGTTTCAGGTCGACCCGAGAAATATCGGAGAGAAACACTTCATATTAGTTACGGAATTACTGACAAACTAACTTCAAATACAAATTACAAATTAGCGGAATTTGTAGTTTGTATTTGGTATTTGAAGTTTGTCAGTAATTCCGTAACTAATATGAAGTGTTTCTTTTCCATATTTCTAGGGTCGACCTGAAACACCCTGTGTGTGTGGTTGTGTGTGTGTGTGTGTGTGTGTGTGTGTGTGTGTGTGTGTGTGTGTGTGGGATGAATTTCACACAAACACGAGAAATGAATGAACGATGCAAACCCACAAGGAAAAATAATTATTCCAAGGCCTTTCGTGTATTCAGCAATATATCTCGTCATTCCCTGACAAGGTGTATCGCTGAATACACGAAAAGCCTTGGAATAATTTTTTTTTTCCTTATGAATTTGCATCATGTATATACATATATTCGTAAATAGCAAATTTCTCATACATTTTCGTTGGTGGTCATTAAAGTTACATTAGCTCCTACATGTGATGTCTTTTATTCTTTCGAATTTTTAATCACTTACGCGAATCCACTTAAAAGTTTGGAGAAAGCGCTTTTTTTATTGTATATAATGATTTTTTTTCGAATTTTACTCAGGTTAAGATTTTAATTAAAAAAAACTCCAAATCAAATTACTTCTACTTCATGCTACCTCAGGTTTTGACACACCCAGTTTTTTGTTTTAGGTTAGGTTAGATTAACCTAACCTAAATTATGCCCCGAAAAACAACAACAAAGTCGGGGTTATTTTCCGAATAGGAGGAAAGTAACACAAAAGATAGCACCAAATAGAAGCGAACGTAACTTTTAGCGATATATATATATATATTTATATATATATATATATATATATATATATATATATATATATATATATGGGAATGCACTCAGAATGGTCCCCTGAGTTTTTTATGATACACACAGACAGTGCATGGAACAAGGAACTCTTCTGGGATAAAATCAAATCCATTATAGTCCGAATAAGTAATGGTAAATGACAAATACCATAGTTTTTTCTTTTTCATGATGCTAGCCCGACGGGGGCAACGGGTCACTCGCAAAGAGGTCCCATAAATATAGCTTCCCTCACCAGCTATCTGCAAAGCAGACAGGATCCAGCTTTGGACATGGATCTAGGGTTAAAGGTTTAAGTTTGGTTTTTGGCTAAAATATAATAGTTACCCTTTTTTTCTTTGATGTATTCAATCTGACGTGAAGGCAGCGAGTCTTTTGCTTATATTGAGGTTCTGATTTTAGCGGGCTAGCTGCTTTAAAACCCTAGATCCATGTCCCAAAGCTGGATCCTGTCTGCTTTGCAGATAGCTGGTGAGGGAAGCTATATTTATGGGACCCTCTTGCGAGTGACCCGTTGCCCGCGTCGGGCTAGCATCATGAAAAAGAAAACTATGGTATTTGTCATTTACCATTACTTATTCGGACTATAGTGGATTTAATTATCTCAGAAGAGTTCCTTGTTCATGCACTGGTCTGTGTGTATCATATATATATAATATATATATTATATATATATGATTGGATTTTGTTTATAAAAAAAAAATGTTATTTGAAGTAAGAAAAAATATAAATGTTTTGTTTTTCTGATCAGCCAGTCAGATTTCTTCATCAGCCAATCAGATTTCTTCATAGTCGGTGCTCGTGGCTAAACCAATCAGAGAGAATACATCCAAATGTTTGGTTTGAAGATGATGGGTTTTCGTTAAGTGTTGGGTTTAGTGAAATAAATGCCCATACACTACCCATAAAACACCAGTTTTTCTGCTCACAATTGTCACAACATTACTCATAAGTTAAGGAACAGAGAGAAAAAAGTGCTTAGACACAAAAAGATAGGTAAAAAATTCCACAGATGGCACACCTTCTGGCACTCCATTGATAAGTTTTGCCATTTGTTTCTCGAGGACAATCATCGTGGTGTCTATTTACTTTTGTCAACCCCTTGTATGCAACTTGGAATCATGACAGAAAAAAAAGTTGTTTTTTACCCGATTTGTGAGGTCAGCTTCTTTACTATAACCATACGAGTGATACCGAGATCCTGGACGGTCCGGACCGCGGACCAATCCAGAATCCAAATATGTATTTCATACAGATAAGTGACAAAATGCGCCAGAAACGTGTTATTCGTGTTTCTATTACATATTAAAGCAAGCAAGCACGTAGTTTGGCTAAAATTACACTATATACTTTGCTAAGATTGAAAAACCGGTCCGGATCATCTCTTTTTAAAACCCGGTCCAGACCGGGTGCCGGACTGGTTCAGTTGCATCCTTATAAAAATACCTCACTTAACCTATCTTGTACAAGTAAAAGACAGCGGGTAAAAGGGGGAGGGGGTGAATCCTCTAAACTACAGTGTTTCCTCGTGAAAACCTTTTAAGTCGGGTAAAAATCCCCAACACACACACACGTGTGTGCGTGTGTGCGTGTGTGCGCGCGTACCTCCGCATAAGCGAGGTACCGATTTTTTTAAATCAATACAACTAAAACACTAATTAACTAACCTAATTTAACCTAACCTAACTTTAATACCATCGAACCCAAAAGGGCTCGAAGGGCATTTTCTATCACGTTATTAAATAGTGAGGTACTCGTTAATCTAACCTAAACAAATCAGGACCAAAATATCTTTTTCCCGACAATAAAAACGTTTCTAGATTTTTTCTTTTTACGTTCCGAGATTCTAAAAGTGTTACACCGAACAGAAAAAAAAGTTACCCCACTACGCGTGAATTATCACACACTCGACCTCAATTACACACACACACACACACACACACTCTTTGAGAGCCGGTGAATAAAATAAGATGGAAAATAGCCGATAAAAATAAGAAAATGAATAAATTAAATGAGAAGAAAAACAAGAAGTAAAAAGTTAGGTATTAAAAAAACTTTTAATGAGAACGGATTTACGATCCCTGAACCCCCTCACAAAGATATATGGGGTGGTCAAAAAGAACTGCCTCACGGCAGGTGGGGGATCGCTAGAATATCACTAAAATGAGGAAGAACTTCTGGACCACCCTGTATAAAAGGGGAGGGGGGTTCAAAATTAACATAGACGCACGCACGCACGCGAGTGTGTTCGTGATTTTGCAAAAAGCAAAATAGCGATCACCACGACTCAAACCCGGGGCCAATGAATAGGAGTCACGGGTGCAGTGGTCACGGGTTTGATCCTGGTATAATGGTTAGTTCTCAGATTATATATACATAAAATTGATCTTTATGTGGACGTGAACCTCATCTAAATCCGGGCCAAGTGGGTGTCTAGTTTTCTCCTAAAGTTGTTCATACCGAAACGAGTGCCAAGTATTCCAGTGCCACTTCTTTCGGTACCTCGTTAAATAAAACTCTCGGCTGTTCAATCGGGTTCTCCTTCGGGTATTACACAGTGGCACTTCCCTGTCTCGCCTTCAATACGGGATTAGTCACGAGGGCTAGAAAGTGGCACAGCTCTCAGACCAACGGAACGCGCTCCATTGTCATAACTCCTGGATTATCACCAACCAGCATTATCAAGAGTCGAACCCCGGGACCTCAGCGTCTTTACTTCACGTATATAGGGTAACCGCGATAACCACTGAGTCGAAGTTGCTAGTTCACTTACAGTCCGAGAAAATAATGATGATGATGATGATGATGATCTACAGATCTACAGAAGCTAAGGCTAACAAAGACCCTAAGATCCACTCTAAGGCTAGCCCGAGAGAAAGGAAAGAGTAGGGGGTTAAGAGAAGAGAAGAGAATAAGGGGTTAAGTAAGGAGCAACACCTATCACTCGTGGGTTAACATTCATTCAGAAAAAGAGGAAAAGTGTCTCACCATCATCATCCGCCGGCCACTGCCGACAAGTCAGAAAAATAGTCGGAGAGAATAGGAGAGGGGTGAAAGATGAAAAGAAGTAAAATAAGAACGCTTACAAACCATGCAAACACAGTCTTAACTCACTGTCATACCATGCAAACTGCAAACATGCAAGGAAAGAGTTAGACATGCAAGTAAGGAGATAAAAAAAAAAAAAAAAGTAGGTAAAGTTAAACAAAAAGTGGGTTAGTTTACGCTACAAGCTACATCTACATTCGTGTTAGTCTAATTTTTTTTTTTTTTTTTTTTTATTGCTGGCATCACACGCTGGCATGTCACAAGCTGGCATTCATCGTCAACAGACTCATCCTCGAGCACCACCACCAGAGCTCCTGTTGTTAACTTTCTTTTTAATTTTAAACAACGTTAATATTTTTAAAATGTCTGTCAAGACGGTTCTCAAACATATTGCAGAATATCATAAGGAACAACACATGAAAATTCCCCAAGTTTCCTCTGTGCGCTTTCCTTAAAACAGAGGTAGATGTACAGGGTGCTTCATAAAGTTGTTACCAATTATAGTTTGTGTATTTTTCTTTTGTTTATGTACGTGTTTGCGTGTTTATTTTTTAATAAGGTTTACATTACATTCACGAGGTTTACATTAGATCAGCGGTTCTCAAACTTTTTCTTCTTCCGTACCCCTTGAATTCTTTCACGGGATTTTCTGGATTTTCGAGAGAGACAGACGATTCTTACTTTCTTTACGACCGTGTGACTCGTCGCCGTTTGTTAATCGTATATAAAATTAAAAGGGTTATATTCTCAGGACCCCTTCGCGTACCCCCTAAGATTCCCTCACGTACCCCAGTTTGAGAACCACTGCATTAGAGCAACGCAGACTTCTGCGTTACTCTACTGTAAATCTCGTAGCCATTTCCATTGAATGGAGTTCGCACAATCCCTGAAAAAACCCCAACATTATCATTACAAAACAAGCAAACAAACACAAATATTTACATAAACAAAAGAAAACCACACAAACTCTAAGTGGCAAGCAATGACATATTAGCGCCATTATAAGTGGTAAAAAAATTTGTTGAAGCACCTTCTATAACCATTATTTCGCAATTTTACCTGAAAAACAAAATTCATTTGTAAAAATTTTATTCATAAAATGAAGCAAATTGTCATAATTATTATGAAATTTTACACTAGATGGATAGTGTAAGGAATTGCTGATTGTATAGCATTTTTTAAGTTTCCTCACGCTCATTGAAATTATTACTCTTTCCTTCACTGATTATTATTAAGTGTTGTACGTGCTCGTTAAGGGCTGATGATAATTATTTATTATTATCAGTAGTAGTAGTAGTAATAGTAGTAGTAGTTGTAGTATAAATCTTGCCATGTAAATGCTACTATGTTAGTCGTACAGTTAATTACTAGCTTTAGTGGTGTATGATCTGAAAGAAGGAAATCGTGCAAAATATGAACAGTGACAATAAGATCTTTTACATTATTACTTGCCAGACAATGATCAATCCATCAAGTGCCGCCATTCATATCTCTGATGTACGTAAAAATATTCCTATTTGTACATAGTAATTCTACATCACTAATACTTAATTTAGCAGACTCGCACATGTTACCCAGTTGAACAAAAAATTCTAATTTCGCAACGGCATTGAAGTCTCCCATCATTAATACACACTACGAATATTTTTGGTTCATCCGATACTGACTTAATTTCACAAAAAAACACCAATGTATTTATCATCATATATATATATATATATACTTTAAACCCTAGATCCTGTCCCAAAGCTGGATCCTATCTGCTTTGCAGATAGCTGGTGAGGGAAGCTACATTTTGGGGACCTCATTGCGAGTGACCCGTTGCCCACGTCGGGCTAGCATCATGAAAAAGAAAAAACTATAGTATTTGTCACTTACCATTACTTATTCGGACTATAGAGATTTAATTTTCCTAGAAGAGTTCCTTGTTCCATGCAAGGTCTGTGTGTATCATAAAAAACCTCAAGGAACTATTCTGACTTCATTCCCATATATATATATATATATATATATATATATATATATATATATATATATATATAATATAATATATATACTTTAAACCCTAGATCCTGTCCCAAAGCTGGATCCTATCTGCTTTGCAGATAGCTGGTGAGGGAAGCTACATTTTGGGGACCTCATTGCGAGTGACCCGTTGCCCACGTCGGGCTAGCATCATGAAAAAGAAAAAACTATAGTATTTGTCACTTACCATTACTTATTCGGACTATAGTAGATTTAATTTTCCTAGAAGAGTTCCTTGTTCCATGCAAGGTCTGTGTGTATCATAAAAAACCTCAAGGAACTATTCTGACTTCATTCCCATATATATATATATATATATATATATATATATATATATAAGCTAAAAGCATCGTAATGTACACTGGAATCGGAGATAAACTGGTCTTTTCAGATCAAATCATTGTTGTGCGAAATTTATAAATTTTTCAGAAAAAGTAAATAGTAAAAATTTGATGGCATTGATGACATAGAAGAAGGATTCTTGGAGTTGCATTTACTCAAATATATTAAACTACGATATATATATAAATAGATATATATATATATATATATATATATATATATATATATATATATATATATATATATATATAGATATATATATATATATATATATATATAGGCATTCGTAAATATTCGTACAGGGAAATATTTAAGTTATAATTGTCCTTATCTTTGTACCATGCAGACGATAGTATGAAAAGTTTATCGTTAACGTTTGAAAAACTTAACAAATAAAAAAATTCGTTCAACTCCAACGTTAATTTAGCGACATTAACGGTGTCGCTGTGAATATTATCTTTATAAACACTATCATTTATCATGAAAAGGGGGGGGGGGTATAATTAGGGTTACACTGGCTTTGGTTAGAGTTATTAATTTTTAAAATTGGGTGAGTGTAGCGCGTGATACAGAACTAAATACGTGAGAGAAAGTGTAAAATGTCGCGGTTCTGTAGGGAAACCAAACACGTAGCGTGTGCGTTCATTTAAAATAATAACTTTTAGGGTTGTAAAAGTAATTTCAAAAATTTTCAGCTAAAATCTTTCATTCAACTCCCTTAATTATTTTCTTCAGTGAAGAACGAATACACCTTTAACAAGTTTCAAACAGAGTGAATGAGTTTACAGTTTAATACTGTGCATACGCTCGTACGTACGTACGTACGTTCAGTTTCGGTGAAAAAAGTTCGTCTAGAACAAAATTCTGTAAAAAACCATACAAAAATTACTAACTGGTATAGTATTGTTTTACTTAAAATATTTTATCTTTTCGGACGGCGGTAATGAAATATCAAAAGCAAAACCAATTACGACCTAATTTGTAATTTTTGTATGCTTTAGAAATTGTTTCTAGGTGAACTATTTTCCGCAAATGTATCGTAATAAAACTAAAAAAATTATTTCCAACGTATAAAATAGAAAATCATCAAAACTGATGATACATTCGTACGGAAGATGATTATCTATACTTTAAGAATGATACCCGAGACATCCGATTTGATTCCGATTTTAACCCTGTGCGCCATCTGACGTCCGAATGAAATCAATCGACATCTCAGACCGCCCGATTATCCGATATCCGATATGTAGTGTCCGTAAAAAAATGTTAACCGTGTCCGGTGTATACGACGGAACGTTAAAAGAAAAGCGAGGGTCTCTTCTTAGTCCCTTGGGATAAGATTAGTTCGGTTCAACTTTTAGGTTAGATTAACTAAATAAAAGACACGTTTAGGTATTATTTTAATAATTTCAAAAAACGTGTTTGCGCCACGCGCGATGTGCAAAAATCTAAAATTAAAATTAGGATGGAAATACTTCAAAATGCATATCCTTCACTCTACTCTAGATCACCAATGCTTAAAAAAACGAAAAGTAAAAAAAGAAGCTCCCAATGCGAAACTTTAACTGTGAACCAGTGGCACTCAAACTCCCGTTGCGTATTTTCCAAATCATCGTTCTTACTGACCGCGCCACCACGGACGCCGAAAAAGATCTTTTATGAAACTATATACGGGTTCGAGTCCCAATTGCGTCCAGTTTCAAACTCGGAAGCCTTTCTCTCTTTTTAGCCTGTTAGTGATCATGAAGCGTATATATATATATATATATATATATATATATATATATACTGTATATGCGAAGTTAAGCGACATTGGGTCTGGGTAGTAGTTGGATGGGAGACCGTCCTCCCCGCCCAGATTATGTAGCGACCCGTGATTCAGACCACGTAAAACTGTAGGTCCCCTCCGTCATATGACCTACCTTAGATGTCGCGAAGGAGGTTAAATAACGCCAAAAAAAAAAATATATATATATGCTGCAAACCCACAAGGAAAAAGAAAAACGATTCCAAGGATTTTCGTGTACGGGGCTCCAATAAACCTTAGCCCCCCCCCCCACCCCCCCCCCCAGCCATGGCCTAAACCATTAGAGGTACAGTAAAACTAAACATACCTTACAAAAGAGAATTTAATCCTACATTTAATGAGAAACAATAAAAACTTGGGTTCCCGTCATTGGCTTCCAAGACAGCCTGAATTCGCTTTGGGTAGCTTGCCAAAAGTGACGTGAATAGATCTTGATCGTTACGCAAATTTACTGAAACAGTTTCAATGTGTTGCGTCATTGTATCCTTCGAAAATCGATTTGCTGCAGGTTCTTGAAACAAGAGACATTCAACCTTGTCCTTTATAACTGATCCAATGTGTTCACAGACGTTCAGGTCAGGAGAATTTCCTGGCCATTCTTCATTGCCAAAGAAATCGATCTCATGGTTCCGCAACAACTGTTGAGTGGCTAATGCCTTAAAGCAGGGGGCCTTATCGTGCAGAAGTGTGACCTGATCCGACATCCATAACATTGTTTGGGTTTCTTAGAAAAGGAATGACATGCTGGGATAGAATATCACGAAAATACTGTCCATCCCAACTCTGACCATCTGGCTTCAGCACCCACATGAGCTTCTTTGCAGTGAACAAAACAAACACACCAACACAGTCTGGACTTTTTAATATAATTCGCGAAAATGTTCATTGTCATCGATTTCATCTGGTGTTGTGGCCCACACTCGATCATTTTGGTAGTTAGGCCACGTGTTACGTAAACAAAAAATTCATCGGAGACAGCTAAATGCATCCACATCCCAATCTTCAAGATAATGGGCAAACCACATTTTGTCATCGATGTTAAGTTGAGTTTTTCTTGGCTTTGGAAGTTCATGCCAAGGCTTTAATAAAACCTTGCCTATGACGGTACAGTCGAATGATCTCACCACTAACGATCTTTCCTCTCAACACTTCGATCTCTCTAGAAAGTTTAGCACAGCTGTTTTTCCGCTTACGCGTACCGCTTTCAATGATGTCCTTTGTTTCCTGAGAGAGTGGCAAATTTAGGCGCCCAGATTTGGTTGTATCCATTTCACATTCATCCAAAGTTTTATTTCAATTTCTTTTGACGAAGTCCTCACTACTTCGCAACTTTTTGGCAACCATGAAGTGTTATAAAGGTGGCTCCAGCATCACGAGCTTCCCGAAATGTTATTGCTCGTATGCGATCTATCACACGTTGCCTCTCCAAATCACCAATTAATGAGAAGCCATTATATTATCACTTTAACAGCTAGAGTAATTTTAATACCTGCAATAAATAAAGAATTTTATATATTTTTATAATCACTAAAAACTATTTCGATATAAGTAAACATGTAAGCTGCAAATGGTGGGGCTAAGGTTTTTTGGAACCCCTTATTAGTGATGTTAAAAAACCGTTTTTTTGTCCGTTTTTTTTTTTTTTTTTTTTTAATATACTGTAGATATTGGCAATTTAATTATAAGGTATACTTTTGCAATGATATATATTATAAAAATAAATAAATAAATAAATAAAATAGGCCATATGGTACCAGTATAGAATGTCCTTTTCAGCCTATTTACAGAAAAAAACTGGCCTCTTTCTGCACTGAAAGTCTTGTATCTTGAGATCCGTTAAACTTGCGAGAACACTGGCTGGGAGCTGACTGCCCATTGTCCAACCTTTCCAGGACTCTCCCATCCATGCCTCGGATTTTGAATCTCCCACTTAAACTATCCTTTAGACCCGCGATGACATATTTTCCCCCCGAGACCATCCATATATATACATAACATACACCCATATACATATATACCAATATATACATAAATACTTATATACACATATTATATCTATTATATACCCCATACACACGCATACATCCAGAATTCCAGATACATACGCACGCATACTCACATATATACATACACAAACTCATACACCTCTATTTCGCCCTTTCATTAACTCCGAGATCATTTAGCACATACAGTAATATCCATACAGCCAAAAGAAACCGATTAAGCACAGAGAGCAGCAAAGCTAGTATTTATATCCCAAAATGCAAAATTCCAAGAAAGTGGAGTAAAACATGGTGCTACATTGGCTTCGTCAACATCCAAATCTGCAATAAGTACCAGTACCTGTGATATTGAAACTATATGCTCTAATCAATCTAGTGATAATGATTTTCAATGGAAATAGAATCAGATAATGAAAGTTAAACAGCATTAGGTTAATACAAAGGTTAAAGCCTGAGCAGATCGGATCGAGTTAACTTAGCACGATTCCGATGTGGACATCACCCCAACTTATGGACATATAAACACAGACTAGACAACTCCATAGACGACAACTGCCACCTGTGCCAAGACACACCACAAACAATTGAACACATTATGACGGACTGTTACCGCTCTAGCACAACAACGAACACAACACAACATCACGAGTGCGCTGAACCTCTGGTCCACTCCGGAGAGGGCGATCGGTTACCTGCGTGCCGCCGGCTTGCTCGATCAGGGTGGGCTGATCGGCTAAACAACAACAACAACAACAAAGGTTAAAGAGATGAATATTTTTATTTTTTTATTTGGAATATATATATATATACAGACACACACACACACACACATATATATAATATATATATATATATATATACTGGTATTCTTGCCAATCACAATTATATATATGTTTTATACCAGTATTATGTATTTTTTATTATGTATATTATACCAGTACCTGTGATATGAAACTAGCATATATGCTCTACCCAATCTAGTGATGATTCTTCCATGGAAATGAAGGTTAAACAACATTAGGTTAACAAAAAGGTTCAAAAAAAGGTGAATATTTTTTTTTTCGATCTGGAATATATATACTGGTACTCTTGCCAATCACAATTATGTATATTGTTTGAAACGAGGAAGAATGTTTTATGTTCTAGTTAAAAAATATATATATATATACATATAAAAAATGAGGGTTTGTTTTTCCTTTCTATTATATGCTTTTTGCGTGATTCAGTTTTCTAAAAGATGACTATATATACACTAAGTATAACCGTATAAGCATGGTAGTATAGTAAATTATAGGTAATACTAATATACTTGTTAGATTAAAGGAAGAAAAATATGGAATAAGTTAAAAACAAAAAAAAACAAAAAAACCAGACTATCTTCGTTTTAAACAAAAAAAACGACAAAAAAAAACAAAAAAAACGACAATAAAAAACGACTCACATCACTACCCCTTACTCAGAGCTACACCTCGTCAGGGAATGACGAGGTGTAGCTCTGAACACACGAAAGGCCTTGGAATCGTTTTTCTTTTTCCTTGTGGGTTTGCAGCATTCATTCATTATCATTTCATGTGTTTAATTGTGAAATTCATCCCATATTATATATATATATACACACACACAGGGTGGTGTATCGGGGCCAAAAAAAGTAACGCGATATGATACTCGATACATTGGCAAAAATGTATCTCGTTATGATACTAAATATATGAATAATATATGTATCACGATAATATATTATATATATACTGTATAATATACCTTTGGTTACCTTCCGCCCGAATTGTTCATTCTGACGAAGGTCAAGCTTTTTACTCCACCTTAGACCTACAGTTTAACGTGGAATCCGAACCACTTCCCACCAGCGGCCCAGCGTCTTAACCACTAGGCCACCTAGGGTACCTCTTTATCCACCAACCACTTTCTTTATTGTGTAGAAGGATGAAGAGCTGGGTTTTGCTGCGCGCCGGCTGCCGTCACTGGGTCTCGAACCGGGGCCGATGGATTCGTAGTCAGTGACGCTAACCACTACACCACCGAGGTGTATATATATATTACGAAACAACTGAATTACTTTCTATTTTTATTGAATTTTACAAAGAGTGACTTCTCAAACAATTCATTAGACATTCTGTTTTTGAAGGAGAGAGATTTCCAGTTATGCTACAAAGTCTCTGAGCCGTAGTGCTTGATGGCAGTGTTGTGTTGTATTTTATGAATAGTTCTTTTATCAAAGGATACATGTGTAATTTTTCAATGTCTGATGAATTATTCGCTAAATAATTAGATAATTCTTGACGAGGGGGAGGGAAGAAGATGGAGAGGGTAGGGGAAAGATCACTGACTGAGTCTATGATAAAGTATTGTGTTGCTGACACTTATTTGTATCGTATCTTTCGATACGATACAAATAATAAAAAATGTATCACGATACGATACAAGATACAGAAAATGCATCGCGATACTACATCACTGTGTATATACTGTATATATATATATATATATATATATATATATATCGGCTATTGATTGGTGGCGTGGAAAACGCAGTTTAATAATGAACAGGAACACCAGAGAAAATACAAACATCCTTCAAGGTTTAATAGTACCAACGTTTCGGAATGCACTAATTCCATCTTCAGGGCTAAAACAATAAAATTCCAAATCACATAGAAAATTACAAAATACAAATTGCTTAATAACAATTTAAAATAAACTTTAAAAAAAAAAATTATAAAAAGTAGCTAAGAAAATGTAAAACATTAAAACTAAAAGGTAAATAAATGTGAAGAAAAGTTAAAATTATAAAAAGTAAAAGCATTAAAACTGAAATGTAAATAAAAAAAACTAGTACCTTAACCAAAACATAGCAGATCTATCGATGATTCGTCAGAATTTAGGTCTGGTTTTAGTTTTAATGCTTTTACTTTTTATAATTTAACTTTTTAACTTCACATTTATTACCTTTTAGTTTTAATGTTTTACATTTTCTTAGCTACTTTTTATAATTTTTTTTTTTAAAGTTTATTTTAAAATTGTTATTAAGCAATTTGTATTTTGTAATTTTCTATGTGATTTGGAATTTTATTGTTTTAGCCCTGAAGATGGAATTAGTGCATTCCGAAACGTTGGTACTATTAAACCTTGAAGGATGTTTGTATTTTCTCTGGTGTTCCTGTTCATTATATATTTATATATATATATAATATATGAGCCAAGTGATTTATGAGTGGAAACCTTAGTCGAATAAGGAACAAGAAGACTAGTCCATATACAAACATTTGATACGCGGAGCTTTCGACATTTCTAATGTCATCTTCAGTATATACAATTAAAACCAACTAAACCTAAAACAATTTACATATTGACGAATATCACAGTGAAAACTTAAAACATACGAAATTATACACTTAATACAATTAAAATAAAAAATATTGTAAAAGGAACTATAAAAGGGGGGGGCTTACCTTTAAGATAAGGAAAGAATAAATGCGAGTGAAACCATTATTATACATAATTTAAGGCAACATTACGAAAAGTTTAAAATGTAAAACATTAATTTTTCTCGAAATAGAGGTACCTTCTTCATAATCTGGGTCCCCCCTGGATGGGGGAAAATCTATAAAATCTTAAAAGGAATAAATCAGGTACGAGTTATTCAATCACTGAGACAGCAAAGAATGGGAAAGAATGAAAAAAAAAAATTTTGTTAACGGGGCTAACTTGGTTGGTTGATAGGCAGGTCGAGAAAATTTTATTGAAGGATATGAGGTTGTGGAATGGGGTATAATGATTATATCCGGTTTATGCTTAAAAATAAGTATGGTTTCTAAGAGGGGTAGGTCGTGTTTATTGGCTTTAGAAATTATTGAAAAGTTAGATTTAATTGGGTGGTCTAACTGATAAGTATGGTTTCTAAGAGGGGTAGGTCGTGTTTATTGGCTTTAGCAATTATTGAAAAGTTAGTAGATTTAATTGGGTGGTCTAACTGATGGGAGTGGGAACGTATATGCGATTGGGAGGGATTCGCGAGTTTATTATTAGTACGAATACCCTTGTGCTCGTCGATATGAATTTGGAGTTGATGTGCAGTCATGCCAACGTACGACGATGCGCAATCGTCACTATATATTTATAAATGACCGATGAGCGCAAGGACTTTGGAATTAATCTTTAAATTTGAAAAGGAGTGTAATTTACGTTGTAATGTGTGAATACATTTAACAGAAATTTGCGGATAAAATCTATGATAAGTTTACCAATTTTCCTCTTCAACACAAGACTTTCGGTCCATTGTAAGGGAGTTTAAGATATACAATCTTCTTCTGTACTGTAGTAACGACGATTTTAGTTTTATTATAGAATTTTAAGTATATATATATATATATACAGGGTGATTCAAAAGTCAGGTTACATAGGGAAATACTGTATTATGTAATGATACAGGGGAATAGTCACATCACATGTTCGATATGGCCACCGTTAACGGCAATGCACTTGTGCAGCCAGCTAGGAATATCACATCAATGCGCTCCTCCTTCGATAACATCTCATAACCTCATTTACCTGCAAAGAAACAGAAAAGCCCTATGTAACCTGACTTTTGAATCACCCTGTATATAATCCACTTAAATCGTCCAATTTTTTTAACTAAATTTAATTCCTGAAAGTAAATAAATCATTAGACTTGTTACATTTTTATTTTGCAAATAAGTTTTACATAAAAAAAGGCTCTTCGTAATAAAAAAAAATTTCGTGGATGTAAAAATTTTAAGTCAACAAGAGAAATTTTTTTTCAGTTTGAGCTTTGAACAAAAAAAAAAAATGTGGACAAACTTCGAAGGCTATAAGGTCATTAAAAGAAGTCCGCGTTTCAAACTTTAATAATTTTTAAATAGAAAACCAAAAACAGTTTCCTTTGTAATGTGAAAAAATAAAAATTTTAATGTTTACCTCAATAAGTCTCGATGTGAGCACATTTGTACCCCTACAAACATCCAAGCCGTAGTCGATTTCCGTCCAGGTACGGTGAAGCGTGTCCGGCGTGATTGTTGCTACAGCCGCGGAGATTCTCTCTCGTAGATGTCTCGAGTCACGAATTTTCTTGGCATAGACAATGTTTTTCACATATCCCCACATGAAAAAAATCCAATGGTGTCAGATCAGGACATCGTGGAAGCCAGGTTGTTGGTCCACCTCTTCCAATCCATCGATTAGGAAACCTAGCATTTAGGCATGGCGAACCTGAAGACTAAAATGAGGTGGGGCACCGTCTTGTTGGAAAACAACAGCAGTTCCATTTTTTTTCAATATCTTCAATTTGGGGGAAAACAAACTGTTATAACAGATCGAGATAAAGGTCTCTAGCAATGGTTCTTTCCGCAAGAAAGAAAGGTCCTACCACACGGTCATGCGGTAGTCCACACCACACGTTTATCTTTGGGATGCCACGTACGAACTCGAAAACTTCATTTGGTTGGTTGTGAAAGGTAGCTTCGGTCCGTGAACATCACCCGTTTTAAGTAACCTTCATCGTCATCAATTTACTTAACACGAAATTTGCAAATTCGAGTCGTTTTGGACGATCAGCGACTTTAAGTTCATGTCTCATTTGAATTTGTATTCGTGTAATCTTAGGCGCTTATGCAGCACATTGGATGGTGGATGTGGAAGTATGAAAGAGTATGAAAGGGAACTTGTTCCAAATTGCCTCCAACTTGTTCCAAACGTTCATGTTGCTGGAAATTGAAAACTGAAGAAGAGTATAGCACCTCCCAACTTTAAATAGGAAAAAAGGTTGTTATAATTAAATTTTATAACAAAGAAAACTGCTTCTGGTTTTGTATTTAAAAATTATTAAAGTTTGAACCCCCCGGAGTTCTTTATGACCCTGTACTATACGCGAAGTCTCGTGGGGAAGGGAGTTAAAAAAAAAAAAAATATA
This sequence comes from Bathynomus jamesi, assembly GCA_023014485.1. Classification (NCBI taxonomy): domain Eukaryota; kingdom Metazoa; phylum Arthropoda; class Malacostraca; order Isopoda; family Cirolanidae; genus Bathynomus; species Bathynomus jamesi. The sequence continues at coordinate 239,288 of JAJOZX010006560.1, forward strand.
CTCGAATGTCGGAAAAAAAACTCCAAAAGAAATCAGAAACTGTATCATGTCATGAAAGAGAAGAGAGACTAAGTTAGCCGTTTGTGAGCAAGACTGTGGACATATTTGATCATCTTTTTCAATAGACATTTTGCTAAATAATAAAATTTCGATTCTATGATATTGTTTTTCAGTGATGTATAATTTTGCTTCTTTCACTTGGAAAAAGTATAAAAGGGAGAATTCCAAAATTTGTATGGAATGTTGCTAACAAATTGATGTTATACTGAACCAAATTTCGTGATTGTAAAGTTGAAAAAAAGGCGGTGAATGTAGTGTTGATTGGTTAGTGCGTCTGTTGAATGTGTGTATGGACAGAGGCGAGGTGCCTCAGGACTGGCGGAGTGCATGTATCGTCCCCTGTATAAAGGCAGGGGGGACAAAAATGTACGCTCGAATTATAGAGGAATTAGTCTGTTCAGTGTGTCAAGTAAGGTGTATGGGAGAGTGGTGATTGAAAGGGTGGTGGCATGCACGGCGCAACAGATTGGGGAGGAGCAAGGGGATTTTAGGAGAGGTAGAGGGTGTGTGGAACGGGTGTTTGGGTTGAAGATGTTGTGTGAGAAATACTCGAAGAAAGAAATGGATTTGTATGTGGCGTTCATGGATCTTGAAAAAGCGTATGATAGGGTTGACAGAAAGGCGTTGTGGCTAGTGCTGCAGCTGTATGGGGTGCGTAGGTCATTGTTGAATGCGGTGAAAAGTTTTTACCAAAAGAGTAGAGCATGTGTGCGTGTGGGAAGAGAGGAGGGTTAGTGGTTTCCGGTGAAAGTGGGTTTACGGTAGGGTTATGTGATGTCTTGGTCGTTTAATGTGTTTATAGACGGGGTGATGAAAGAGGTGAATGCAAGGGTCATGGGGAAGGGAGCGCGGATGAAGCATGTTGCGGATGAAAGTTCTTGGGAAATGAATCAGTTGTTGTATGCGGATGATACGGCTCTGGTGGCGGACTCGAGAGAAAAGCTCCAGAGACTGGTAACTAAGTTCGGGAGGGTGTGTGAAACAAGGAAGCTACGAGTAAATGTGAACAAGAGTAAGGTTATGTGGTGTTGTAAAAGGGAGATTCGTGAGCGACTGAGTGTAAGTTTGTTCGGTAAGGAAATGGAAGAAGTGGCATGTTTCAGGTACTTAGGGATGGATGTGGCGAGGAATAGGACTATGGAGGCGGAGGTGAGTTACAGAGTGGAAGAAAGGGCAAAGGTACTGGGTGCCCTAAGAAGTGTCTGGAAGGAGAGATCAGTATCCATGGGTGCGAAGATGGGTATGTATGAAGGTACAGTAGTGCCAAGTGTTGTATGGATGTGAGGCTTGGGTGGCAAATGCGAAGGAAAGGAAAAGGGTGAATGTACTGGAAATAAAATTCTCGAGGACGATCTGTGGGGTGAGGTTGATTGATCATGTGAGAAACACTGTTATGCGTGAGAGGTATGGGAATCGAAGGAGTCTTATGGAGAGAGCAGATGAAGGGGTGTTAAAATGGTTTGGGAATATGGAGAGGATGAGTGAGGAGAGGATACGAAAGAGGATTTACGTGTCGGAGGTGGAGGGAGAAAGGGGAAGGGGTAGACCGAGGAGATGGAGGGATGGGGTGAAGGAAGCTCTGGGTCAGCGGGGCCTGGATGTTTGGGAGGGTGAAAGACGCGCGCTGGCTAGAAAAAAATGAAGCGATATATGAGGGCGATGGGCTGGCAATGCGCCGCCTCACGGTGTATGAAGCGGTCTGGGTAAACCGTGGAGTAGTCTGCGGGGCTAGGCTGTGGAATTGTTGCCCTGAGGCAGGTACATTGTCATGACAGCTGAGGAAGTGAATGTGAGCGATTGAGGCGCTTCCTGCCTGTTCCTGACGCGACATCACTGCGGTGGGAGAGGCGTTTGGGTATAAAAAAAGATTTATATTATTCTCTTATTACACCTAATGTTTTCTCGTACATGTATACATAGAACAATAACACTGAAATTATCGGTCCTTTTCCAGTACCTAGACTCGTATTCTACAGTTCCGATAAAGGTATTCTGACCACACTCGTACTGTTTATTTCAAACAGGAACTTGTGCAGACACGGCAACACAGATGTTATTCCTTTTCTTTTATGCAGGACTGAGTAGCCAAGGGCGAACGCCCGCAAAAACGCCTCCCACAGAAAGAGAAGAGAGATAAAATAAAAATATTATTCTTTATTTTGAAAAGACTGCGTAGTGTGTAAGATGCGTGTATGTGTAGTGAGGAATAGAGAGGGAGAAGCGTGTGTTTGAGAACATACTGAACTGCTTACAAGGTGGATGCATAAAAGATCAGCTGAGGAGGAGTGTGACAAGAGAAACGGGAATTCCAGCACTCCCTGTCTCCCGCTTAATGTACCCCCTCCCCCCAGTAGTACTTCCCTGGTCGACTGGTGTCTACAATCTCCTCCTTATAATCGTATATTCTGAGTGAGCATTTATAAATAGCCAGCGAGACACACACACACACTGTTGATGTTGACTGCGATGTGTGTATATAACGGGGTCAAATTAGAAATTACTGTCGGAGTGTGTCGAATAAAATGTTCCCAAAATATTCGACTTCCATTTTTTGAAACGTCCAAACCACTTTCTCCGCGCCGCAATAAAACAACCAAAAAACATTCTCCCACAAAAATTTTTGGTTTTGAATTTTTTCCAGGAAAAAAAAAAGGTTATATAATTTTTTTTAGAGAGGAGGGGGGCGGATGTAAAAAGGGTTTATTTTATATTTATTGATTTCTTTTGACATCCCGCAAGGGGACGAACAATACGTTTCAACTAGAGATGGAACCCGGTTTAAAAAAACCGGTTTTTAACCGGTGATGAAAATTTTTAATCATCACCGAAACCGACGGTAAGAACCGGTGTTCACATTTTTGCGCCAGTCTCCGATCACTTTGGTCCATTTTCTATGAAACAAACGTTTCCAAACGTTTAAAAACATAGTAATTACGTTTTGCATCGTTTCGTATCGTTTTTAGTTTGTTTATAAGTGTAAATAATTGATGCTTCAGTCTTGAATGTTATATGGATGATTGCACATTGAATCAGTTAAGATTCTAAGATTTAATATTCCATCATGTCAAATAAATCAAATGCTTGGTATCATTTCACTCGTAAGAATGAAGAAAAAGCAGAATGTATGACGTGTCACAAAGTTTTAAAGTGTTGTGGAGGTTCTACTTCAAGTTTATCATCCCACATGAAAAATATTCATGGCATAAACATCGACCAGAATAATTAGCCATTGAAGAAACAAAGAACAGTGGAAGAGTTTGTGCAAAAAAAGTCCACGGAAGAGGAAATTTCGAAACTTGTGTGTGTAGATGGACTGAGTTTCAAATCATTTGCTAAAAGTGAATTCATTCAAGAAAGCCTAAGAAAGATAAAATACGACAAGCTTCATCCAACTTCCCATAATGGTGTCAGAAAAATGGTGCTTAGTTTTTGAGAAAAAGAAACATGAATTGGTCAACTACTTCAAGAATTCGGTGAGACAAGGAATCCGCTATTCATTAACTATGAATGAGTATACATCTTTGCAAAACCAAAGATATATTAATATTAATGTTCATGATGAAAATCAACATTGGTCTCTTGGGTTCATGAAAAAAATGGCTCTCTCGATAGCACCAAAACTATTGCAATCATTACGAAAAGATTGGAAGACTTTGGCTTGGACCTAGATAAGCATATCGTGGGTTGCACCACCGACGGTGCCTCAGTAATGGTCAAATTTGGAAGAGAAATAGTACCTGATCACCAGCAATGCATTGCACATGCTATACATCTCGCGGTTTCGGATATCTTGTATTAAAAAACTGCTGAAAATTCAGTTGAAGGGGAAAGTGACCCTACCCCTGAAGATGAACACACTGCACATGAGTTAAGCGAAGATGAGTGTGAAATTTTATGCACTGATACAATTTTTGAGTCCGACATAGATGACGTATTTGTTCTTCCAAAACTTCGAGAAGATTACTTAAAAGTAATAAATAAGGTGAGAAAAATCTGCCGCATATTTCGAAAGTCTCCTTTGAAAAATGAGAGATTGCAGGATTTTGTCAAAGATGAATTTAATGGAAAGGAAATGAAGCTTATCCTTGACTGTAGAACGAGGTGGCCATGATAGAAAGATTTCTGAAACTCAAAAATTGCATTCCAAAGGCCCTCAGAGTGATACGCTCAACAGAGACGATTTCAGATGAAGAATGGAATGCTCTAAAGAGCCTCTTTGACACGCTTCGTCCACTGGAAATTGTTTTGAAGGGACTCTGTTGCGAAGATGCAAATTTGCTCAAAGCTGAATCTTCCATGAAGTTCATTTTGGATAAATTTGAAAGCAAAAACAATCCTTTAGCTTTTGAGCTACGTCAGTGTCTCATTGATCGCTACTCATCGAGAAGACAAAAAGAAGCTGTCGCCTTGCTGAGTTTTCTCCACAATCCCGAGGTCTTGAAAAATGAATCATGAGCGCCGTTCCTCTTTCCTTCAAGACAAGCACTTAAGAAGTATGCGGATCATACATTTAAGAGGCTTTTTCCAGAAGCTTGCCAGATTTCAGAAACAGACGACCAAGTCCAATCAATTGCTTCGAAACTCGAAGATTCACAATGCAGCTCAGGTCGTGAAGTAAATGATGACGATCAACTTATGAACGAGTACACGTGTGAGATGAACAAACTGAAAATGAAACCCAAGAAAGATTCTTCTGAGACCTTTGACGTAAACAATGAATTCAAATATTTTGAAGCTACTTTGAATAGAAGCGAAAATTTGGATCGAATGTACGAGGCGTTGCTTACAATAAAAGCCACCAGCGTAGAGGCCGAGAGTGTTTCCAGCTGCTGGTTTATTCGTCACAAAGATTCGATCAAGAATGTCAGATCAGACACTTAATGCTCTTTGTTTTCTCAAGTGTTATTTCAAAAATCAAGTTCGATAATAAACTTTTTAATTCAAATGTTACACATACTTGATTGAATCAATTAAAACCTTATTTCTGTTTAATATTTTGATCATTTACCTCCCTAAAAAGCATAACAGAATCCCATCGGTAAAAGCCGGCTTTAAGAATATAGCGACGGTGAAAACCAGTTTTACACTTTTCGGTTATTTTCCATCCCTAGTTTCAACACAGACCATTCGTCTGTCGACATCCCCCGTCAACGAAAGCTGAACCAATCAAGTTTTAAGCCGTCGTAGATTATACTGTACGTACTGCAAAGAAGTGTTCCATGGCAGTGCGTTTCATAGAGCAGAAGACAAGACGTAGGAAAGAGTTTTGATATAAAGAAGTTCTGCATTGTGATAACTGGACGACAAAGGCATTCCTTATGCGCGATAGTATGAGCGAAGAGGTGGAGCAATTTCACGCTCGCAAAAAAATATTCAACTTTGTATAAATTTACGGCAATTTACTGTTGAATACTCAAAATAAAAAAGTACATTTACTTTAACACCCATACAATCCCTCTTTCAGAAATTTGTCCATTTGTCCATTTTCCTTTATCTTCAACCATTAAACCTCTCTTATTATCCAAAAATACACGATTCCCCGTAACATCTTTCCTCATAAATTGAGAAACATCAGTAAACACACAGTTATGTTAATCTCTTTCCCAATCGTCTACTTATCTCCTTCTTCGCCTCCTCAATTCCATAAATACATTCCAGTTTAAATGCTTTTCCGCACGTGTTTGCCTTGGAAATGCTTCAGTCATAAGGAAACATTGGTATTGCTCTTAATTTCATTCCGTTCAATTTTCTCCTCAACATGAAATATTCTTCAAATATTATATATATATATATATATATATATATATATATTATATATTATATATATATATATATATAAGGTAAGGTGGGGTAAGATTGACACATCTTTGCAATTTCATCTTTATTTTTATCAAAATGCAATAATCTCAGCATATTTTGATTTTATTTTGATCTATAATAATTTAGTTAATTAATCATAGTCATCCCTGCATAAAAAATCTTTAAGAAGTAAGCCATTCATAATTTTTTAAAAAGTGACAAAATGTCAATGTTACCCCACGGGTGGGGTAACATTGACGGTACATTGTTTCCCCATTATATGCCACAATTCCCCTTTTCAGGGGTAACATTGACACCCAACTATGTTTTTAAGAAATAGTAACGAACAGTAAGCATAGTCTATTGAATAATCTAGAGGTATAAGTTATGCTTATTCAAAGTCTGGGAGATCAAAGAGTCCTCTATTGCTGACTGGAATAGGATCACCGAGTTTCTTCAGGATATCAGATTCAGGGTAGTCCAGTCGGTCCACTTTTTGTAGGCCATTTCCAGTGACATCCACTACGGATCATCACACTGACAGTTGCACAACTCTGAATGAAGAATCTTCTCAATGACTCCAGGGAATCTCTCATCATCATAGTCAACCTTCACATAGTTACCACATTTTGAGATCTCTGACTTCACAAATGTCTCTTCTTGATCATCACATGATAAATTCACATCTTCATTTTCTTGGTCATTTTCAGAGTGAGAACTTTGAGCCTTTTTGTTTCGTTGTTTTCCTTTTTGCTTCCCATCTTTTTTATTTTCCTGAATCCTGGCTCTTGCTTCATTCTCAGTTAAACATTCTGCAAATGTTCTTTTCAGTCTAACACGTTTTTCTGAATTAGGTGGTCAAACCTTTGCCCAAACATAGTATTCATGCATATGGGGTAACTTTGACATTTTGTCAATGTTACCCCATAAATAAATAGTGAATATTTTCTACATGGGCTTTATTTTATTAAATTTTTAATTTTACATTTTAACTAATAGTCTTACCCAATGTATATAACTGATTTATGCAGTTAAGAGTAATGTCCTTACCAAAGTTTTCTAAATTCAAAAAATTGCCACAATAGTTCTCAATAAAAACAAAGAACTAAAATAAATATAATATTTCACTACTATAGTTTTAAAGCAGGTTTAAAATATATAATAATGAATACATTTTTCCTTAATTTGTTTTTGTCAATAATTTCTTATAAAAGGTGTCAGTAAAGTGTAATAATCATATGTCAATGTTACCCCACTGTCAATGTTACCCCGTGTTACCTTATATACAGGGTGTCCCGTAAGTCTGGACCCATAGGGATTTATAATATATTTTTTTGTTATTATTATTATTATTATTTTTTTATTATTTTTATTATGATTTTTATTTGTGGGGCCACTTGAAAGCCAAAGTGTACGAGGTCAAACTTCAGAACATTTTCCACCTTAAAGCACGCATTGTGGAGGCGTGTCAAGAAATTTCTGCGACTGTGATTCAGAAAGTGCTGTCGCAGTGGAGATTGCGTCTTCAACTATGTGTGCGACACAACGGCGGACACTTTGAACAGATTATGTAATAAATTTTTGGACTATTTTGTAATTTTATTTTTTTCCCTATGGGTCCAGACTTACGGGACACCCTGTGTATATATATATATATGAAAATTATTTCACGGAAGTAACACGTGAAAAATATTTATGATGGATAAAACCACGAAGGAAAGGAAACACAAATGATGCTCAAGGGCTTTCGTCTAATGACATCCTCAGGAACACTGAAGTACATAAAGAGTTACAGCCTATATATAGATTACAGAAAAAAATATATATATACAATAAACGGAGAAATAAAAATAAAAATTAAACATTAAAGGATTATGGGAGGAGCATATAAATTTGTAAGGAAAAAACTACCGATGTTTTAGCACTTTGCTCGAATTCAACACAAGATCAAATGAATTGTTTCCAACCAATGTTATAGTTAATTAAAAAATAATAATAAATTGAAAAATAAACAAAAATAAAACTTAAGAGGAGCATACAAATTTATACTGGAAATCTGCCCAGGTTTTAGAACTCTGCCCTTCTTGTCTAAGTTCGATGTATAAAAAAATAAATTGAAAAATAAGTTATTAGAGTAGCATACAAGTTTACCAAAGGTTTAGCGTTCTACCCTTCTTATCTAAATCCGTTCTGAAGGAATTCAAAAAAACAGGATCGAGTTGAAAAAGACCTTTGCTTATGTTGAAGTTATTTGTAAGTTGGATAATGGCAGACTCAAGAATATTTCTGTTAACAATGTTGCTAGAGTGAAACAAAACTGTAGCATTATTCCAATCAATACAGTGGGATAACTCTGACAAATGGACAGAAAGGGCACTGGACGACTGTCCTGTTCTAACGGAATATTGATGCTGTTTTATACGTGTGTGCAAATCCTTTCTCGTCTGACCTATGTAAAAGGACTCTCATTGTTTACAACCAATTTTATAGATAATGCCTGAATTATTGGTAGGGCTATTTTTTACTATGATATTTTTCACGATATTGTTATATGAAAATCCAAAAGTTTAAGTATATTAGCAATGCCTAAAAGGCCCGGGAAAAATGGAAGTACTAAAATATTCTTTGACAAAGTACGAGTGTTATTATTCACACGATAGAAAGTTCATTTTGCCTTGTTGAGACAAGATTCCATAAACGCAGATGGATAACACAGATCACTTCCAATACCATTGATTTTTTCCAATTCGGCATCGATGTATTCGAGACTGGCGATCCTAAGGGCGCGGAGAAACATTGAAGAAAAAATGGCCTTCTTAGTGGAGGTGTCATGTCCCGAGTAAAAGTGTACGTAGGACAAATTGTTTTTTTTTCCCGATAGATACTAAACTTAAAACCTGGGCTTTCCTATGTACACGCACATCCAAAAACGGGATTGAGTTGTCTTGTTCCACTTCTAAAGTAAACTTAATGGAGGGAACTTGATTATTTAACTGAAGGAGGAAGTCATTCAGGTCACGATTCATGGGCCAGATACAATAACGAGTATTATCAACAAGTTTTTGGGATGGCAATGTCGCCCCTCCTCTACAATATTTATATGGAGTTTTTCGAAATTACTTCATTCCGAGAATCCTAGGGGGGCATCCCATGGTTGCGGTACGTCGACGATATTTTGTGTATCTGGCCCATGAATCGTGACCTGAATGACTTCCTCCTTCAGTTAAATGATCAAGTTCCCTCCATTAAGTTTACTTTAGAAGTGGAAGAGATAACTCAATCCCGTTTTTGGATGTGCGTGTACAGAGGGAAAGCCCAGGTTTTAAGTTTAGTATCTATCGGAAAAAAAAAAAATTTGTCCTACGTACACTTTTACTCGGATCGCCAGTCCGGAATACATAGATGCCGAATTGGAAAAAATCAACGGTATTGGAAGTGATCTGTGTTATCCATCTGCGTTTATGGAATCTCGTCTCAACAAGACAAAACGAACTTTCTATCGTGTGAATAATAACACTCGTACTTTGTCAAAGAATATTTTAGTACTTCCATTTTTCCCGGGCTTTTTAGGCATTGCTAATGTACTTAAACTTTTGGATATTAATGTAGTATTTTCATATAACAATATCGTGAAAAATATCATAGTAAAAAATAGCCCTACCAATAATTCAGGCATTATCTATAAAATTGGTTGTAAACAATGTGATTCCTTTTACATAGGTCAGACGGGAAAGGATTTGCACACACGTATAAAACAGCATCAATATTCCGTTAGAACAGGACAGTCGTCCAGTGCCCTTTTTGTCCATTTGTCAGAGTTATCCCACTGTATTGATTGGAATAATGCTACAGTTTTGTTTCACTCTAACAACATTGTTAATAGAAATATTCTTGAGTCTGCCATTATCCAACTTACAAATAACTTCAACATAAGCAAAGGTCTTTTTCAACTCGATCCTGTTGTTTTGAATTCCTTCAGAACGGATTTAGATATGAAGGGTAGAACGCTAAACCTTTGGTAAACTTGTATGCTACTCTAATAACTCTTATTTTTCAATTTATTTTTATATACATCGAACTTAGACAAAAAGGGCAGAGTGCTAAAACCTGGGCAGATTTCCAGTATAAATTTGTATGCTCCTCTTTATTTTTATTTTTAAATTTTTTTTTTTAATTAACTATAACATTGGTTGGAAACAATTCATTTGATATTGTGTTGGATTCGAGCAAAGTGCTAAAACATCGGTAGTTTTTCCTTACAAATTTGTATGCTCCTCCCACAATCCTTTCATGTTAAATTTTTATTTTTATTTCTCCGTTTATTGTATATATATATATTTTTTTTTTCCTGTAATCTATATATAGGCTGTAACTCTTTATGTACTTCAGTGTTCCTGAGGATGTCATTAGACGAAAGCGCTTGAGCACCATTCTGTTTCCTTTCCTTCATGGTTTTATTCATCATATATATATATATATAGAGAAATTTCGGCTGTTACGGTACGGAAAAAGAGAAGACCTAAAATTCATGGAATATTATACCCCAAATGGATAAGAAATTCAGAGACATTCTAGAGCAAAAGATTTAGGGGTTGTAATGACTGATGATGCGAAATTTGAAACACAAAATAAGATGGCAGTAAACAGAGCAAAGAGAATAACGAGGCAGATATTAAGAACCCTCAAACGAAGGGAAAGGAATGTAAAGATTCCTCTACTGAAAGCCCTGATCATACCCAAATTGGAATACTGCTCGGTCCTAAAATCCCCATGTAAAAAAGAAGACATTAGACAGCTGGAAGGGATTCAGAGAAGCTTCACAGCCAAGATGAACGGGTGCAAAGAACTAAATTACTGGGAAAGGTTACGCGAACTAAACCTATATTCACTGGAAAGGAGAAGAGAGAGATACACCATGATTTACACTTGGAAAGTAATGGAGAAACTAGTCCCTAATCTTATTCTGAACCCTATAACTCCCCAAAGAACGGTGGAAAGTAGAAAAGGTAGACTGTGTCGTGTTCCCGAATTAAAGGCTTGACAGGGAACATCTTTAACACAAACAAAATAGTTTTGTTGTGAGAGGACCAAAATTGTTTAATCAGCTGCCTAAAGACCTAAGAAACACGAAGGGAGTTGCAGTGGACATCTTCAAAATAAGATTAGACGCCTGGCTCAGAACAATCCCCTATGAGCCGGGCGTACCTGGTTATGTGAGGTGGAGAGCACAAACCAGTTCACTACTTCACCAGGCCAATTTGAGAGGAGGGGCGTCAAGCTTGACCTTCGCGAAATGAGGAATCATCGCGCGGAACCTTTAAGGTTGTAAGGTGTAGCGTCGCTGACTACGAATCCATCGGCCACGGGTTCGAGACCCGACGGCAGCCGGCGCGCAGCAAAACCCAGCTCTTCATCCTTCAACACAATAAAGAAAGTGGTTGGTAGATAAATGGATACCTTAGGTGGCCTAGTGGTTAAGACGCTGGGCTGCTGATGGGGCGTGGTTCGGATTCCACGTTAAACTGTAGGTCTAAGGTGAAGTGAAAAGCTTGACCTTCATCAGAATGAACAATTCGAGCGGAAGCTAACCAAAGGTTTTATTTATATATATATATATATGGGGTGTGGAAAAGTTGAGTAGTCAAATCAATTATATTTCATTAACAAGGGTTAATGCATTTCACGCAACTGTGTGTTGTGTTCAACTTTTTGAAGTATTTCAAACATAAAAAAAAAACATGTTACAACACTTCCTCATTACCTTTGGCTCCTAGAAGAAGTCAGGACTCACGAGCCACGAGTAATGAAGAATATTGTTCGAACTATTTTTTTTTAAGTTTCAAAACACTTCCAAAAATCTGGACAAGGTTGCTTGAAACGAATTTACGAGTTGGCGGTGATCAATTCGCGCATTTAATACAACCCCTCTTAGTGAAATATAATGGATGTGGCTCCTGACTGTTCTTAGTACTTAATTTCATCCGTTCAAAAGACGCAGCAAGTTAAAGCAAAAACTAAATAAAACTAAATTGCTTTGACAACAGAAACATTTAAACTTTTTATATGGAACTTACTAACATTGAAAAAGAAAATATAACAATGATATGTCTGATGAGGACTAGGCTGAGTCATAACGCGTTCAATTTATTATACTGGGTGATCCAGATAAATGGGACCCATAAAAAAAAGCCAAATATTCTTAATATTTAATTCCTTTCATAAAAACTATATATCATTCGAAAGAGTAGAGTTACAAGTTTATTATGAAATATTTATTTTTTAAAATGACTCTCTGCAAATGTGCTCCATTAGTTGCCAAGCATTCCAGTGTTCTCGCTTGTAAGTTCTGCATCACTTTTGCAAGAGTGTGCGGTGGTGGTATGGCCTGTATCTCATTTGTGATGGCGGCCTTCAATTCTTGCAAGGTCGTTGGGTTATTTCTGTAGACCCTACTCTTTAAATATCCCCAGAGATAATAATCTAAGGGAGAAAAATCCGGAGACCTTGCGGGCCATTCAACGTCTCCAAATCTTGAGATTAACTCGCCTGGAAACGTTTGACGCAAAACTGCCATGCAGTTCCTCGTGGTATGGCAGGTAGCTCCGTCTTGTTGGAACCAGTGGTTTTCTAGACAAAGATCTCTTAATTTAGGAATAAGGAAATCGGTCAACATTTTTTCGTAGCGATCACCATTTACAGTGACCGTGTTTCCGGTGGAATCCTCGAAAAAGTACGGCCCTATGATCTGAGATGCAGTAAGACCACACCAAACAGTTACACGCTGACTATGCAACGGGACTTCGGTAATATTCAATGGATTTTCTGTTGCCCAGAAACGACAATTTTGTTTGTTTACAGTTCCATTCAAGTGAAAATGGGCCTCGTCTGACATAATCAAAGTTGCTAGAAAATTGGTGGTGTCATTTACCTTCTGTTGGATCCATTGACAGAATTGTCGTCTTCGTGCGAAATCTCCATCGTTTAGTTGTTGCACTGTTTGAATTTTATATGGAAAGAGCATTAAATTTTGCTTGAATATACGGTGTGTTGTTCCATATCCAACTCCTAACAGCTGAGAAGCACGTCTGATGCTTATGTTAGGATTATCCTGTACAATTTCATGAGTTCTGTTAATGATCTCGTCTATCCTTGCTGTGCGCACTCTTCCAGTTGGTTTTCTTTTTCCAATGCTGCCAGTTAGGGAAAAATTTCTGACACACCGACGGATTACTTTCTTAGAAGGTGATTTTGACATCTGAAAATTTGTCTTGAAAGATCTTTGAGCTGAAACCACACTTCTTCCATGCTCAGTTATGAAACGCAGCTGTTCCACAGTCCATGCAGTCATCTTGAAGGGTTAGTTTTAACTAACACTTTTATTTTGTTTTGTATCTTATCTTGTCTTGTATTGTCAAAACCTATACAATCCTGTACAAACTTGTATATCCTCTTTCGAATGATGCGTATGATTTTATAAAAGGACTTATACTTTAAGAGTTACAGGGGTTTCTTTTGGGTCCCATTTCTCTGGATCACCCTTTATCTTCAGTTTGTACAAAGTTAATTAAAGTTACTGGATTTTAGGAACAGAATATTATCGACTGAATTCCCAGGTAACGATGATCTTAACTCATTTAAAATGTAATACATTGTAGAAAACGGTACTTCGACGCTGACTTGAGTTGGTGGAAGAGCAGAAACTATCTGTGCTGCATCTACCAAAGGATTTGGGCTCTTAGTTGCCCACCAAAGCAGAACAGAAAATTTTTGTTGCTTTTCACACGAAGTTCACTATCATACGCAGGAGAGGCTTTCCTTATAGAAATCTTTCTTAAATGCCATATGACCCGTAACAAGCCTTTTTTTTCCTCTCTTTGCCGCAAAACTTTTCCAATTTTTCATCAATGCTTTCCTCAACAGAGTTGCTTGATATTTTTTCTTCAGTCATGCACTTTTCTTTTAGAACAACTCTTAGCAACGCTTCTTCCGCTTGTTTTGCTTCCTCTAATGACAACAGTACCGAGGATCGAAATAGACCTCAGCGAGTAAAATACCCTTTTACATCAGTTGTTTTTGGCGTTGCACCAATGCATCTCGAAACCTTTGTGCAAACCAGAATCTCCCATCTTTGCCAGTCATAATTTAGTTGTTCCCAAACTGGTTTAGAAATAAACAATAACTAGTCATATTTTTAATAACTATATAAAAAAGGATCATGTTAAAATTAACAACAATGTGGCAGTCATACAAATTCTTAAAAAGTTTGCTATTGAAGAATTTATTGCCAGTAAAATACCAACTTTCAAAGTGGTATTACCAAGCAATTAATAGGGGTACTAATATCAAAATTTGTGCTATTTTCTGGTATCTGGTGCTGGTACCGAGCCCTGACGCAAATATTTATATTATATACTTCCATATGCATACGCAAATTTAGCTTTGCAAAGTTTTTTTCATCACCTCGACTAATTCAGTCTAAAACGTTAACTTTTTACTCTCTCAGAATTTCTAATTGAGAGTGGGGGTGGGAGTAAATAGGGGGAGGGGGGATTTTTTTTTATTAAAAATTCCTTTTAGTTTAAGAGTGTACGAAGCTTTTGAAATAGAATACATTAGCGAAAGGCAATTGTACTTTTCTTTTTAAAAAAAAAAAGATTTTTTTTAACTATCTTTTTTGAAGTCTTACTGGGGATTATTATTTCGGATCCAATCAAGACCAACCATACTTTTATTATAATATTTATAAACTCTAAAATCTTTAAGTACCAATTTGGTGCAAAGAGTAAAAAATGGTTGTAAGAAAACAAAAATTATTTAATCGAAGCGAGATTAAATCAACACAATTTACCTTCTTGAATTTTTAATTGGCAAATTAGTGACATAAATATATTTAAAACGAAATTTTTTTTTTCCCCCAAGTGCTGCTGTTACAAAGTTTCCAAATAATGTGGACCAACGGGCATTCGGGCAACCGTAAAGTTGCCAATGGTAGCGCATCAGAAATAAAATTGATACGAAACATTACGTTTTGTAACGAAGTTACGAGAAGTAATATTTCGCACCAATTTAATTCTTTCACTGGAACAGTATTTTGTGGGAAGTTTTTTTTTAAGTCAAATGCGCGACATTAAGACCGATACGCGACCATTGCCAACTTTACCTTATAATAGGCCTAATGATAAAAAATAGTTTGTAGTCTTAATGGTTGGTAATTTGCCCATATATGCGGACGAGAGATACTTGTCACGTAATAAAGTCAACCAATCAAATATCAAACATTAATATGCGACAATGTGGCAGGCGCAAAATTGGACCAAAGGTATTAATTAAAAGGTTAACAAATTGATTTTATATAATTTACCAGTGCCTCAACATTTTCTAACAGGATTGCAAAGGTTTCTAAGTTAGCGGTAATTAGCAGTTTCTGTAACTAAAAAATTAAATACACATTATAAATAAATAAATACGACTGAAAGAAGAAACGAAACTCAGAGAGTTAACCGTCTTTTTTATATAAGCCTACAATTAGGCAACTGCGTAAGCCTACAATTAGGCAACTGCATAAGCCTACATTTAGGCTACTCCAGAAGCCGCCCTACATTTAGACTACTCCATAAGCCTACACTCCAAAAATACTATTTAATTCAAACTACAAATTTTTTGGGGATTTGAGACGAGCAAATTACTACAGTGTTCAACATTATCAAGCGTAATTTTGTTAAAACTTAATAAATTTGGTTTCGATTAAACAAATGTAATATATTTTTACTTGAAACTGGAATTAATTTCACGTGAGAAATTTGAAAAAGGATTAATTCCAAGTAAATATAAACTTATATTTGTTTCATCTGAACTAAATTTTGATAGAATTCATTTAGGTAAATTTTAACAAAAAAATGCGTCATATTTTTTTTTTAATCGTAATCAGACTTACGATATATTAGGAAGAGTTTTTTTTAATCTTTTGGGACAGTATGCAATCGAAATTCTAAACAAACAAATTCGGGACAGAAAAGGTTTCCGTGCCGGACTTATATTTATTAAAAAAATAAATGTTAAAATTGTAGAAGATTTTTTAAATTTTTTTTAATTCATTGTACAGGGTGTCCACAATATCTTGTCCAGTAAATACTAACTGATTTTCGAATTTTTTTTCAGATCCATTTGAAATGTGTGATAGCAGCAACTATACGATTGAACATTTCAAATGGGTCTGAAAGAAAAACGAAAATCTGTTAGTATTTTAATTGGGTGACAAGACATTGTGGACACCCTGTACTATAGCAGGTTAAAAAATATTTTTCTCAAGATCAGAATGAACAATTCGGGCGGAAGCAACACCAAGGTTAACCAAGGATCAGGACTATTTTACTCGCCTCATTAGAAGAGGTATGGAAACTATTAATGTGGGGATACAATGGAAAAGGCGTTTCCGGGAGTCCGCTCGCTACCGAAACGCCATCAAGAAATCCCCCCCCCCCGGCAAATAAAAAGCTTCATTCGAACGAGACGAATATTTTACGCGATTTGACCAAACTCCGTTAAACTCCCTCGCCTTTACGAGACGCTGGTTTCAGCCTCACGAGCTCCATATTCCCCACTTTATCGCCCGTACCATTTCCATCATATTCAGTACAGTTACTGCACTTAAAAACACATTCAAATAGGGGTACTATTCGTGCTGAAACTGTAAAAATATAAAATTTTAAGATTTAAACAGCGAATACAAAACGTTCTGTGGAATTTACTATTTTCGTTCATATGGACCACCTCGTTTGCGATCTCGTAGATTGGAATATTTTTAAATAAATCTATCAGGTCGTGGTAACTAAAAATATTTATTAAAAAAATATGAAAATCCACATAAAAAAAATCCTTCGTGGTTTTATTCATCATAAATATTTTTCACGTGTTACCTTCGTGAAATAATTTTCATATATATATATATATATATATATACACGAGGGGCAGTCAGAAAATAAGTTTACACGGCGTATAATTTTGTGACTAAAGGGCTTACACAGTGATTATGTTTGTATCAGATGAATTCGTTAATCATTGTTGGCAACACTGCACGTCGATTCGGCTGCCATCTACCGTACATTGGTTAGATGAGTCAGTTCAACATGGCGGCTCTGTCCGGTGTTCTCAGCCATCGTGTCACAGCTGTTTCCACCTCGCCATCACTCGAAATTTGTGGCATCCAAGATGTTGCTTCAGCGCTGGAAACTGATGGTAACCGCTCGGCGCCAGATCAGGGATGTATGCGGGATGTTCCAAGACGTCCCACCAGAAAAGCTGTAAGAGTTGCTGAGTCGCTATAGCAGAGTGCGGCCGTGCGTTATCATGCAGAAGTAGAACACCTTTACGGAGCAGTCCAGGACGTTTACGTTTAATGGCCGCTTAAACGTTCCAGTGTTGAACAATATGCAGCTGCATTGATTGTTGTGCCTTTTTGCATGAAGTCTGAGAGCAAAACGCCTTTGTGGTCCCAAAACATGGTAATCATCACTTTGCCAGCGGACCTCACGATCTTGAACTTCTTTGATCGCGGGGACCCAGGGTGTTTCCATTCCATGCTGGCACGTTTTGTTTCCGGAGTACGGTGGTGAACCCATGTCTCGTCTCCTGTGACAATGCGCTCGAGAAATTCTTGACCACTGACAGAATATCGTTGCAGAAATGACAGGGCACTGTTCCAGTCGAGCCGCCATGTTCAACTGACTCATATAACTAGTGTACGGTAGATGACAGCCGAATCGACGTGCAGTGTTGCCAACAATGATTAACGAATTCACTTAATACAAACATAATCAATGTAGGTCCTTTAGTTACGAAATTATACACCGTGTAAACTTATTTTCTGACCGCTCCTCGTATATGTAAAATCAACATGAAAATTTTTTTTATTTGTAAACAAACTGAATAGAATTTAAAGAAGACTACGTCATCCGGTAGAATAACCTGAAAAAAATATATATAGATTTAAGCTCGTAGAAGCGGAATAGCATAAAAAATGAAATAGGGAGTTCCCCTCTACACTTTAAATAACGTTATATACTAGCTTCACCCTAAATTCGTCCTTCATTCAAAAAACTGATGAAGGGGGATGAGCACAGTGAAGAATGAAAAGGTCTGTGTGTGTGTGTGTGTGTGTAACTGGGAATAAGTGAGGTCGAGTGTGTGATAATTCATCGATGAAATTAAAAAAAAAAATTTGAGTCAACACTTCCAGATTAGCAAATACCGTACCTCACTATGACTTAACAGAAACCACCCTTCGAGCCCTCAATTGCATTCGATTCACTTATCACGCCCTTCTCGGTTCGATAGCACTGAGGTTAAGTTAAATTAAGTTAGATTAATAAGTTTTTTAAATATATGGAGGAATTTTATACAACTTCGATTAACCTTGGTTTTACTTCCGCCTGAATTGTTCGCTCTAACGAAGGTCAAGCTTGTCATTCCACCTTAACCCGACAGTTTAACGTGGAATCCGAACCACGCCCCACGAGCATCCCAGCGTCTTAAACACTGGGCCAGCCAGGGTACCCATTTATTTACCAACGAATTTTTTTTTTTGTGGAAGGATAAACAGCTGGGCTTTGCTGCGCGCCGCCTGCCGTCATCGGATCTCGATCCCGGGGCCGATGGATTTGTAGTCAGCGACGCTAACCACTACACCACTACAAAATATATATATTCTGCATACGATTTTTCACATTTCACACTTTTTTTTATCCCTTGTTGGGGAATGGACAGTCCTTGGATGTTCTTAATCAGGCCTTCATCGTATTTTACATGTACGTCCCCAATTGATAAAACAAAAAAAATATAAAAACTATACCGCATATATATATATATACAGGGTGAGTCAGTAGCGCCCGATTTCTGTCAGTTGATTGTTTGTTTGCCATTTGTATTACAGTGTACAAGAAGGTAGAAATAAATGAATGACATGTTTATCGAACCATTTATTGGGGGAAAATTATTACGGAACTGTACCAAGCTGTTTTACTTGCAATTTTCAAAGTGCCCTCCCTCGTGATCGATGCACAATTGCAGCCGAGCAGGCACAGAAATCGGGCGCTACTTTGACTCACCCTGTATATACACACACACGGTAAATGTAACCTCCCACAATCACCCGCACCCTGACCTCTACCTTAACGCGTAAGTGATTAAAAATCAGAAAAAAAAAGACCACCTGTTGGAGCTAATGTAACTTCAATGACCACACTGACGAAAATATGAGAGGAATTTGGCCATTTAGGAATATCTAGCTATCTATCTACATATAATCATATATATCTCGTGACGTGAATAGGCAATTTTCTTTATAGGCGTGCGGTAGGACAATATATCATTCAACTGAAATGGGAAAAAGGAGAGAAATTGATGGCACTGGGAGTATAACGGCAGGAAAAAAAAAACGTCCTTTGACATTCCTGGAAGATGTTTTCCCCCTCGTTTTCCTTCGTGTTCGAGGGGAGAATACTGTTAGATTTATTGCCCAATGCCTTCCCTCTTTCCCACGTCTATTTTCTATACACCTTTTAATTCCTTATTCACGCTTCTATATTCTTCGTTCAGGTTACAGCAAAGGCTTAATAACTATCAGCGACGTTAAGAGACGTTGGGTCTCGGTAGTAGTTGGATGGGGGACCCCCATTTTCTTCTTCCAGATGATGTAGCGACCCGCGGTTCTGATATCGCGTAAAGCTGTAGGTCCTCTCCGTTATGCGACATTTGTGCCATTAAAAAATATATTATAAACCAGCAACCCCAAAACAACATCGTTACTCCATTTCGACTTTTTCTCCAATCGTCCTTTGACATTCATTTGTACGTTATCGGGTTTACAGTCTCAACCGTTGTTGGGCTTAACATCGGTATCATTCCGTTAAGTGTATCGAGAAACTGAGGTTAAATTAACTGTAAATAATAAATAACGCATCTGTATAAATATTTTACAGTTTTCCGAAAATTACAGTAAAATACTTTGTGAAGTACGAATTACAGAGGACACTTACCTCTAATTTACTTTGCTGTTGTTTCAATGTTAACATTCTTTTCTTCAATTTAACAATTTTATTTTAACAGGTTTATACTGTAAATGTAACAATATTCTTAAAAACCAATTATAAATTTTTATAATGCTGTCTTCGACTAATTTTAAGTTTATAATAACTGTCCAAACAGCAACTGTAAACTAAAACTGTACAGTAACACTGAACAGTTATGTCTGAAGTAAAATTGCGAGATCTGTAATAAAGTTTATTACAAATTTAACCTAAACCTAAAATGTTGCTTGAAGAAAGACCGTAACCCGTATATTTACAGTATTTTGTGATTCACCAAATTAGTACTGTTAATTTAAAAAGCAAACCGTAAATCTGTGTTTGTGTTTTAACGGCAAATGACTGTTCTTAAAACAGTGCCAATATCCAGTGCCGGGATTTGCGGCGCTAACTTTTTATCAGCGATACTGTTTTTAGAGAAAGTCAATCGCTAATTTTTCAAAACCACTCGTACTAAAATTTGGTTCGCCGACTGCGATCTCCTTATAAAAGACTGAGGCAACGCATAAAATGTTTTCATTTTCGTAGACTATAACGTCACATTTTTGTACCTTTGCAACCAATTATATTAAGGTGTGTGCTTATATACGTAAGTAAATTACGGAAGGCAGAACATGTATAAATTGGGGTGATTTCATAAAAAATTAGCGACAAAATTAGCGTTAGCGGCACTAACTGTTCAAATGTTTAATGTTAGCGGCGCTAAATTTTATGGTAACGTTAGTGGGCACACCACTGCCAATATCTTACCCCGAGTATAATAACAGTGGAATTCTCCAACGAATACTACTAATTTGAAGAATATACTGTAAATTTTCCTATTACGAGTAGAATTAACAAATTTTTACTCTCATAAATTTACTATAGTGAAATACGTAATAAAAAAAATGTGCTAAATAACGTTGCGTGTAACGGGTGTAGAGCATTTCAATACGGGCAGCATTTCTATTATTATCATCTGACATTTTACGTATAAATAAATTCCATCTACTATTTTGAATTTTTAACCATCATAATTTGACATTTTAATAAAAAAAAAAAAAACTCTCGCTTAAAAATGATAAAGCATCTAAAAATTTAAAATTACGCGCATGCATTAACAAAATCTCTTTATCCAATGGATTAGAGTGAAAAAGCAGAAATAACTGATGCGAAAGATAAAAGGTACGGTAGTGAAGAAGAGAAAAGGTAGAGACTAAAGCGCGCGCGCACACACACACTGACTAAATTCCACACCACAGCGGCCCTTCATAAGCTGTGTGTGGTGACGCTTCCAGAATTTTTCAAGAATAAAGAGGAAATTGAAAATGAAGCTTAGATTAAAATTCTTTCCCGCATCAGCTCAGTGGACGCATCCGAAACTTACGCATCCCGTTTTCTACGGACACAACGGGTAATTAATCTAGTTTTAAACTTACGATAAATATAATTTTAGTACCTTTATTAATCGATTTGAGGGGGAAGAGGCCCGCAACGATCTTGCATCCACTGAACCCAAGCATCATACCGTAATTAAATCCACTTTTATAGTCATTGATTAACTGTTAAAATAAGATTTGTGGCCTCACTCAAATTTACGGTACGACTGTTAAATTTTCACTGCCCGTTATATTGCAAAGAAACGGACTCGTTAAAATGACGGTATGTGACATTTTGTTGGAACAGTAACTGTAAAAAGTCACTGCTGGCACTATTACAGCGATAAACCTGTACGTAATAAATTAGTTAAAAGTACAATTAATAAAAAGAGGTTTTACTGTTAGAAATACTTACAGTCTCCTAATTATGGACAGGAATATTAAGTAAACGAAATATTATCCTAAAAATAAAAAATCAACAGTAAAATGATAACGAAACTGACGGTAAAATACGCAATAACTTCACACTGTAATTTTTATACGTTTACTTTTCAATAAAACAATTTTTATCCATTTCTCTTATCCTTTCCTTCTCCACTCCCCTCCCGAAACAGGACCAGAGGTGGGGGGAGTAGGCCCAAAGACTCCCCCTCCCCCAGAAACCCCAATGCCAAGGATTGTCTACGAGTGCTTTTCAGTGAATGGAATATGATGAATTCAACGTCAATTTTAGGCACGTGAGAATCGAGGCGAAAAAGGCCGTAAAAATTTTCACACAAAACACGAAACATTTTCGTCGGTGTTCGACCTCTCAGGCATCCGCGCACGCGCGTATGAGCAGCTGCGTGCGCTAATGTCGGTCTATTTAACACGCAGGTAGGATGAAATAAGAGATTCTGCTCAGTTTTACTTCGTACTTGTTTTATTTTAAAGATATTTTTCGCAGTCACGACTCGTTTTATCAATATTCTCTTTATATTAAACAATAATATTAATTAATTTAATTATTTAATTATCTTTTCACATCCTCGTAAAATTACAAAAATAATTAATAAATATCTAAAGCGTGTTTAGGGGACGTGCAAAAAATTCTGACCTTTAAACATTAAAAATCGACGGGGAATTTAACCCACGTTCTAATAACCTAATTTAACCCCGACCTCCTCCAAAAAAAAAAATTTCCGTCTTCAGCCGGCTAAATTTCACTATAAAAAAATCGGAAATAAATTCGCCTAGAAATCTAAAAATCCTTAAGTGCCAAAAAAAATTTGGGCTTTTTTTTTTTTTTTTCAAATTTTATTAATGTCACCAAAAAGACTAAAATATGCTAAGAAAAACGGGTAATTATAAATTAGTAATTTTAATAATTTTTAAAAACTTTCTTGGCGATCGTATTCCCGAAACTGTACCGTAAATTATTAACTAAAAACACAATCCCACGTCTTAAACGGACTTAAAATACAAAAAATAAATAATTATTTTGAAAGCAAAACACAATTATGGCAACCAATGGCACTCCAAGCCAGTGCCCGAAACTCAGAGGTACAATACCGTTTCCATATAAGCGAAGTGAAAACACTGATGTTGGGAGTTCGAATCCCGATCATGGTAATCTGTAAGTTAGTGCAATGGGCCGCATTAATTGGCTGAGCACTGCGCCAGTTTCTGGCAGTCCAGGTTCGTATAACATGACAAAGCGAATGACTTTCATAATATATATTTGAATTATATATGTACTTAGTGTTTTCAGTTCAGAAAAGGGTGGAGGCACGCAAGAAAACGAATCATGCATGATGCCATTCTACATAACAGGGTGGCGCAAAAGTCTCGCACCATACGAATTTTCAGTGTTGACTATATATTATTTTTTGTTTTTGTTTTAGGTAGAGGATGACTGCGAAATTAACAATAGACGAGAGGGTGAGCTTGGTTTTAATGTATGGGATACCAGGTAATTACTATAAATCGATTCTGTGCCGATTCATCGCTTTGTAGTACCTGGTATTCCATACATTGAAACCAAGCTCACCTTCTCGTCTATTGTTAATTTCGGTGCCATCCCCTATCTAAAAGAAAAAGAAAATATATATATATACTCGTATATATATATATATTTTTTTTCTTTTTTATCAACACTGGAAATTCGTATGGTCCCGACTTTTGCGCCACTCTGCATATACAGGATGTCTCAGAAGTCGCGCACCATAGGTTTTATTCAGATTTACGAGATTTAAAAGTCGAAATAGTCTATAAGTGATGTTTAATTACAATATAATGTTATAATGTTTCAGACCAACAAAGACCCTAGGATCCACC
>JAJOZX010006561.1:0-12500 GCA_023014485.1 Bathynomus jamesi
TATCGAAATCATAATTGTAATAAACCCAAACAAAAATGTACTCAGTCGTGAAATAATATCGCCTTCAGAAATGAAGACGTGGCAAAAAAAAAAAAGATTAGTTTTTATTTTTATTTATTTTTTTTTATTTTTATTTGGAAACTTTCAAACACCTGATCGTGTTTAAAAAGGGGGGAAACTTAACCTCCAACTGCCATCCCCCAACATTCAGGCATATTTTATACATGTATTTGTAAAATGAAGGACACTTCATTACGAGACTCTGCCTTGGTCACTGCTAAGAGACTCCCCTGGTTAGCAGCCTCGCTGCGGGGAGGGGGGCAGAGGCCCCTTGCCTCCTTAATATTTTTAGATTCCGGCCTGAGCTATGGTCGAAAGAGGTCGAACCTCTACCCCTGTAAAATTCAGACCACTACCTGTAAATTTTTAAGAAGAAAATTACAGTAAGCGAAACTTTTTTTATTTTCCCCCTCGAGTAGGGCTATCTTCAGAGGAATTTAGTCAAGAAAGTAGAAGTATCCGAGTATTATTGAAAGAAAAGAATTAGCAGAGTGTCGACCCCATAAAGCGAGAGAAAAGAATTAGAAAGTTATAGAAGAAAAGTATATAGAAGAAATATCCGTTGCTTGCCTCCGTAACTAGAACCCCCGTCGATCCGAACCAACCCAGGGCCATAGACGGAGGGGTTAACACATATATGGAAGGTAAGAATGTAATTTTATGAAAAGTAATTATAGGAGAGCTTTGCTTGTTCAAACCATATAAGGTGGACACAAAGTCCCTTTACATGAAAAACAAGGGCAACAAAGATATGCTACAATTTCACTGCAAAAGGACTTTGTGGCCACTCTGTACTTCAGGCCTACTGGACCCAGCCAAAGAGCGAATAATTTTTAATGTTATTATTAAGAACTCAAGCCTTTAGTTTTGGCCTCAGTGACTGTTAGTCTATTAGGCGCTTATATATTGAAAATTTGGCCTACCATAAATTATAAGCGTTTATCCCTCAGGCTATTTAAATTTTTACTTTTAACTGAAGATATATAATTAATAATTTAATGTACAGCAGACCTGTCAAGTCTCCCGCACTAAGCGTGAGACTCACGATCAATACAGCTAAATGCTAAATACAGCAATAAATTCAAGAAAGAGTGGTTGGTGGAATACCCCTTCATCAGCGCTGTGAGTGCAGACAAAACACAATTTCGATGCAATGTTTGCAGTCGGACGCAATCTCACGCACTGGGAAAATATCAATTTGAGAGCTCTGGTACAGTACCATACCAAGATATAAGAACAAATAACTCCCAAAGTTTATAACATATTTTGGTCTAACCCCTTAAATGAAAAAAAATCGGTTATGTTTAAGTGTGGTGAACTTACTGACTGTATATTAATTTTAACTTTCGAGATATTAATCGAAATGTAATTGATTTGCCTAAATGTAAATCTATAGGTTTAAGTTGCAGGCATTCGCTAAACTTCCTAAACATTTCGTATTGAAAAGAACTATCATGCATTCGCCAAATAGGATCACCTGAAGATCAGGGCCCCCAGCCTTCGTTAGTTAGCCTTATAAGGCTAACTAACGAAAATATCACGAATTAACCTAACCAATCGTTAGGTCAACTGTACGCCCTTGACGAGTGGTTACGTTAAGTCGTGATATTTTCGTTAATTAGCCTTATAAGGCCAACTATAAAAGGCTGGGGGCCCTGATCTTCAGGTGATCCGCCAAATATTTCGTATTGAAAAGACCTTTATGCGCCTATAATAAAAATAACTTTTAAAGATTAAAACATCTAATCCTTATAGGTAAGACTCGTAATAATATTGTATATCATATATACAGGGTGTTCGAAAAGTCCCATCATCCCTACAAAATGTACATACTGTAATACCAATTTTATTTTCGTGTGATTAATTGTATTTATATGTGGTAGGTGTAATTTAAGAAACAAGTCATTAGCAACAATTACTTTAATTACAGTAAATACAGTTAAATATCGCTTAATTCATTAACAAATGACGGGTGGTATGGTTTCATGCCGAGATCTTTTGTCGTGTGATCTCTCATTGTGGATATGGGGACTGCAAGTTCTTGTGATAGTTTCCGAAGTGATTTTTTTGGTGAACGAGCCACCGATGCAATCACACCTTCACAATGTTCTGCTCGCGTTGTTGGTCTTTCCGACCGTCGTCTCTCTTTGATGTAGCCAGTTTCAAACAACTTTTTCTCCCATCGTAATACCGTCTTGTTTGGTGGTGTAACCTTATTGAATCTTGTGTTGAAATCATTCTGGATATCATGCGTCGTTTTGCCAGTATGTGACCTTTCATGAGCCCATGTACTCATCACTATTCTTTCTTCCAGAGTGTAAGTGGACTGGTCTGCCATTGTTCACACAACTCTAATACCTGGAAAAGAAAAAAAGTGTCAATGAATCACATATACAGGGAATTTAATTAATCAAACAAAAATAAAATTGGTATTACAATATGTACATTTTGTAGGGGATAACGGGACTTTTCGAGCACCCTGTACAATACTTTAAATGTTATGGCTTTACATATTTTATAAATTATTTTTGGATCACCTGAAGATTAGAGCCCCCAATGTATTCTTGTTTTTTGCTTTACAGTACCAAATATAATAATAAATTGAATGCCTGGTTAGGTCAACTGTACGCCCTTGACGATTGGTTAGGTCAGTGGTAGTGTGGTACTCATTGCGCCACTCGCGAGCCAAATGCGCTATATATATTTGGATCGCGAGCCGCCCAATGAGTACCACTGGGTTAGGTTAAGTCGTGATATTTTAACGAAGATATCGGATCTTTTAAACTATTTCCCCCCCCAACATACTCTTTTCAACAATCACCACCCCAATGTTCATCTTTTCAACTATATCCTCCCCAAAGTTTAAACTCTGCAAATTAACCAAAATAAGGTAAAAAACAATAACAACAAATTTATTATTTATTGCAAACATATAATAAATAGAGAACCATTATTTACAAAATATCACGACTAAACGTAACCAAAGTCAAGGGCGTAGAGTTTACCTAACCGGGTATTCAGTTGACCTAACCAGGCATTCAATTAACCTAACCGCGTGAATGCCCCGTTAGGTCAACTGTACGCCCTTGACGATTGGTTAGGTTAAGTCGTGATATTTTCGTTAAAACGTGGGATATTTTTGCTACCCCCGGTTACGGCATTCAAATTTTATCCTATCTAAATAATGATTCTCTGTAAACCGGAAATATGATAGAATATAATAGAATTTTCAAGATGTGTATCTTATATACTGTACATCTCTTAAAAATTCTATTATGTAAACAAGATAAGTAAAACCTGTTAAATTATCCCCCCATAATATTGACCTTTTAAACTATGTCCCCCCTCTCTGAAGCTCGGGGGAGAAATAGTTTAAAAGATCCAAGATATCATTTGATAATTGAGGCTGGGGTCCCTGATTTTCAGGTGATCCTTATTTATGAACTAAATTTAGATATTTAAACTAATTTACTTCAGCAATTTTTTTTCGCAGATCACTAAACACACGTGGACGTGAAATCTGCAATCTATCAACAAAGCGACGATGGTTTCATAAATGGAGTAAATTTACTGTAAATACCATTGAAATTAAAGGCACTGTAACTCCTTTATTTTTCCTCTTTAATGACGATTAAACTTTGATAAAGGACTCACATATTTATTAACTAAACTATATGATACGTTACAATAATCTTAAAATCCTTAAAACAAAAGGAGGGAGAGAGAAATGGGGATCAGAGTCCTCAAGGAGTTATAAATAATTAAACCTCAAGATAAAATTCAGAGATGTCACGTCAAAAGTGGAACGCGACTTGCTAAGAAGTCACGATAAGAAGGAACAGCAAATGACACAACCTGACAAAAATAGGCAAAAGGTGCAACAATTTCGTTGGGAATTGGCTGAGACATTTTTACAATGTATCCTGCCAAAGTGAGCCATGGAATGAGCATTCTTGGGGTACCTCGATATATATGGTCAGATAGAGCTGAAATTCTGCACATAGTAGTTTTTAACTAATTTTCACAAAATAGCAGGCTAAGACTTTCAACCTACCTGAAACAAAGATTACCGCCGTTATAGAGAACCTACAGACCTATATGAGATAGTGGACACTGCTTTATTTAAACAGCTGTTCGAAGGGTAGATTTTTTAGGCACGTTACGAAAGTCAAGAGCTCAGAAACTTGACTGATTATACAGGGTGTACATAAAGTCAGGATCTATTTTTGTGAAGCACTTGGAAATTATATGGAATTCAATCATAAAATGATAAAGTGGTAACATTTATTAAATAATTAAGAGTAGGATTCGACGTGACGCCCATCAGTATCCCTGCACAGCTCAAATCGTTCCGCAGCATTTCTAAACACATTCTGGAGCATTTGCGGGGTTATGTTATCTGCAGCAGTTCGTATACGTGTACGTAAGTTTTCAAGACTCGTAATCTTCGTCTGATAGACGTGCGATTTGATAAAGCCCCATGCAAAGAAATCTAAAGGGGTTAAATCTGGTGATCTTGCTGGCCAAGGTCTGTTGCTTCCGCGTCCGATCCAGCGATTTGGAAAACGTCCATTTAGATAATCCTGAACAATTTTGGCATAGTGACAAGGAGCACCATCATGTTGATAGACGACGGTACTAACAATCCTATCCCCGTCGTCTATGAACATGATGGTGCTCCTTGTCACTATGCCAAAATTGTTCAGGATTATCTAAATGGACGTTTTCCAAATCGCTGGATCGGACGCGGAAGCAACAGACCTTGGCCAGCAAGATCACCAGATTTAACCCATTTAGATTTCTTTGCATGGGGCTTTATCAAATCGCACGTCTATCAGACGAAGATTACGAGTCTTGAAAACTTACGTACACGTATACGAACTGCTGCAGATAACATAACTCCGCAAATGCTCCAGAATGTGTTTAGAAATGCTGCGGAACGATTTGAGCTGTGCAGGGATACTGATGGGTGTCACGTCGAATCCTACTCTTAATTATTTAATAAATGTTACCACTTTATCATTTTATGATTGAATTCCATATAATTTCCAAGTGCTTCACAAAAATAGATCCTGACTTTATGTACACCCTGTATAGAGAAAAATAAGTGGAAACAGGTATCTTTTAGGTATTTTAATGCAAAATGAAACTGTAATTGTTTTTAGTTTAAATTTGAATATTTTGAATGTCTTGTCTGGGAGTATTTCACATCAACTTTGGGAAAATAATTTAACTATATATCTAAATACGTAAAAAAAGTTAAAAGTTTGTATAACTAATGCCGATAATTGCCAAAGTATTGCCACATACCTCAATTTGGTAAAATAATTTTAAAAATATCGTAGTTGCACTATTTCTTTTTATCGTAAACATTTACGAATTAAGCTAAAATTTACAAGTAAACAGGAATATAATAATAACTAATAAAAGATGGGATCTTTTCCTTTATAGCACCCACATTGTTTTCTTTTTCTTTATAGCATTCCCATAAAATTATTGAATGCCCGGTTAGGTCAACTGTACGCCCTTGACGATTGGTTAAGTTAAGTCGTGATATTTTCGTTAGTTTTAACGAAAATATCACGACTCAACCTAACCAATTGTCAAGGGCGTACAGTTGACCTAACCGGGCATTCACTTAACCGGGCATTCAATAATTGTTGGATATTGTTGTATTCTGGCCACCGGAAAATTGAATACATTATTTTATATATTACATTTTTTGTTCGATTAACTGAAAAGAAGAAATTGGAAGTGCTATAAAGGAAAAGATCCAAAAGACATTTTAAATTTAAAAGTTATAATTACACTATGAATATGAAGTTTGGGTGAAGTCTGAAATATCGGTCTTGAAATCCCACGGTTTAGGTAAGATTAAATAGCATGTCTATCCCATATACGTCTGTGAGAGGACCACTTTAATATACAGAGTATGCCAAAATAATGCACAACTTTTAAAATAGCTGCCTTTTTTTAAATTATTGAATAATTGGTGCTACTATAGCGTGCGGTCTACAAAGATATTTACACTATAGCGTGCGGTCTACAACATATTTACAAATTCATTTACATTAAAACAAAAAAATTAAAGGTCAAATAAAACAAACAATTCATTCTATGGGATATAATGACCGGTTAGGTTAATTGAATGCCCGGTGAGGTCAACTGTATGCCTTTGACGATTGGTTAGGTTAGGTTGTGGTATTTTCGTTAAAACTAACAAAAATATCACAACTTAACCAAACCATTTGTCAAGGGCATACAGTTGACTTAACCGGGCATTCAATTAACCTAACCGGGCATTATATCCCATAGAATGAATTGTTTTTTATTTGTCCTTTAAATTTTTTGTTTTAATGTAAATAAATTCATATTTGTCTTCATGATTACCCCCTTTCATAGTCCGCCTTGACCTCACATTCGTCCCCAAAGATAGTCAAGTCATTTCAGGTCAGGTCGGGTCAGCACAAATTCAAATCAAGTCAGGTCAGCTCAGCACAAATTCAAGTCAGTTCAGGTCACTTCAGCGCAAATTCTTTTGTCGACTAAAGATA
The DNA here is from genome assembly GCA_023014485.1 of Bathynomus jamesi. NCBI lineage: Eukaryota > Metazoa > Arthropoda > Malacostraca > Isopoda > Cirolanidae > Bathynomus > Bathynomus jamesi. The sequence continues at coordinate 6,615 of JAJOZX010006561.1, forward strand.
TCTTTTGTAGACCGCACGCTATAGTACTATATGGTGCTATATGGTGATATATGGAAGACATTAGAGAGTTTTGTTGATAAAAATTCTGACCATGTTGGCCAAATTTTCTGTTCCTCAGTGGACATTGATCGTAGAGGCATATTTTGATACGAAGTCATATGTTGCAACACGGAAACAATTTCACTGGGACTTTCCACATACAAGAAGTCGCAATTACAAAACCATTGTGGAGAAGTTCAGAAATACGGGAAGTATTATAACCAGATGTGAGGCCACAGTGGACAGAAATCTCCTGCAAGAGCACCTTAGAGGATCCATTCTGTAAGACAAGAATTGTAAGCCTCAACAGGAAAGGCTTTGTCAGTTAGAGGAAACATCACATACAACTTTGAGAAGAATCATAACCAAAATCTGCAAGTGTATCCGTACAAGATACAAATATTACAAAGTCATACTGACAGAAATAAAAGAGAAAGACGTGAACCTTGTGTTTGCATTGCCCAGTGGATTCAAAATGAACCGAAGTTTTCGGACAAAATCTTCAGTGACGAGACTCACTTTCATCTTAGTGGGCATGTCAACAAGCAGTCCAGCAACCACAAGATACGTGCACATGCTGAAAAAGAAATTTCTTCAGGTACTGACAAAGAAGCGAGGTGTGAACATGAATACAATCATCTTTCAGCAAGATGGTGCACTCCATCACACATCAAACGTTGCCTTGGAATCCCTGAGACAACACTTCTCAGGAGCTCGACTGATCTCGCGACGTACTGACAATCCATGCCTAATAAACACCCGTGATTTGTGACCCCCTGACTTCTTTTTCTAGGAGCATTTCAAAGCAAAAATCTACGAGAACAATCCTCAGACACTAGACGAGCTGAAAATCAACTTTGGAAGGGAGATATGACGCATCCCAGCAGAGGTTCTTGGCAGTGTTTGGGAACTTCACTGTCCGCTCTGTCATCCATAGCCGGGGTGCTTGGATCGAGCACGTCATGAAGTATTGACAATTTCTGCCCTTTCCTTCATTGGAATGAACTGGTTTTTGTTGGAAACAAAACAGTGATCCTTTCTCTTTTATTTAACGCTTTAGGCGCTGATTTTTTTTTTTTCAAATTTCCCTCACTTTGACATGCTTAATTAATATAAGGTGTGCTTGTGGTCACAATCCAACGACGACAGCGCTTAAAAGATTAAGCAACAATGAACACAGTAAACCCAAAAATAAAATTTGATATACAAATCAGTAATTGAACATTATTATTATATATATATATATATATATATATATATATATGATACACACAGACTGTGCAAGGAACTCTTCTGGGAAAATCAAATACAATATATATATATATATATATATAATATTATATATATATATATATATATATAATATATATATATATATGTGTGTGTGTGTGTGTGTGTGTGTGTATAAATGTAAAAATAAATTAATTACTTTTCTGTTATAAAATGTATATAGTGCAAATGTAACCAAGTATGTTTTTTACATAATAATTTGCCGGTTTCTGTTGAAAGATTTGATATGTCTTTACAACTTGGACGTTCTTTGTATATTAATTGTGTGGTTATTGAACCCAAACATGTACTGTCCAAAACTAGTTTTAAAAATGGGGACGGGGTGCAGTGACGATCCCGCTGCATATAATGTATTTGACTGAATCCACTCTGCCTTTTTAAAGGGGACTTATTTTGTGTGGTTAGTGGTGTTACCGTGTCAGTACTCTCATTTGGACGAAGGACATAAAGCAGATCAACCAACTAACTATGTGGTTAAGTAAATAGAGGAAAGTTGGGGGTGTTAGAGGAGATTAATCAGTGTTTATATCTTTTGTTCTCCTTCCACGTACCTCTTCCGTTTTTTATGATTTATGGCCTCGTAGGAATAGGCGAGTTTCTCTCCCACGTCCTGTGAAAGGTGTTGATATTCCATCGTTGCCATTTATTGGCATAGTTTTAGGGGAGTCGGCTCGCCAAACGTAAAAGAGAGCTTACGTTCATCTGGAGTAACCTGACCGAACACGCACAGACTGTATCTATTCTGCAATCTGCAATCAACTGTTTCTGTATGAAACTTGGAGACCTAAGAAAAATGATACATGATAATACTCTAATAAAAGTTAGGTCGTGATAAATTCTCGGATATTTGTTAATGTGGAATAGTTTCCCAAGGAAATTTCATTAGGAAATAAGTCATCAAAGTCACGGCCATTGGTTAGGGTTTTCGAAGTGACAATTTCTTGAGGAAACCTCATTAAGATTATAATTACTTACGTCACGGTGCATACATTAGCATTTCGCACGTACACTTTTTAGTGTATATAAGCTATTAAAATTGTATTCACTGTGCTATATGTACACATGAGAAATACAGTTATCCGTGAGAGGTGTGGGAGTCGAAGGAGTCTTGTGGAGTGTTAAAATGGTTTGGGCGTATGGAGAGGATGGTAAAGAGGATTTACGTGTCGAAGGCGGAGGGGGAAAGTTGGAGGGGTAGACCGAGGAGGAGATCGAGGGATGGGGTAAAGGAAGCTTTGGGTCAGCGGGGCCTGAACGTCTGGAAGGGTGAAAAAGACGCGCTGGATAGAAAAAAATTGGAGCGATGTGGTATATGGGGGGCGACGGGCTGGCAGTGTGCCACCTCAGGGTGTATGAAGCGATTTGGGTAAGCCGTGGAGTAGTCTGCGGGGCTGGGCTGTGGAATTGTTGCCCTAAGGCAGGTGCATTATTGTCATGTCAGCTGATGAAGTGAATGTGAGCTATTGAGGCGCTTCCTGCCTGTTCCTCACGCGATCTCACTGCGGGGGAGAGGCGTTTGGGTAAAAAAAATACATTATACAATACATTCCAAAATAATAAACTCATTTTATGAAAATCAGTAGTAAAACTAAATACTGATACAAGACTAGCATATATTTAATGAAAACTCACGACATTTTGATACTCAAAAGAATAACTTTAAAAAGATAAAAGGTTACACTACAATAGAAATATAATAATCGAAGTGTTTTGACTAAAAATAAAGAAAAAGTTAGACGATTTATCTGCGACATTGGAAATTATTTAAAAAAAAAACATTAATATTCGAAAATTTAAAAAAAAAATAAATAAATAAATAAAATCTTTCGCTCAAATTTCAAAGAAAATATTTGTCGTCTTTTGTCCCTCAAAACTCCAATGAAAAGAAACAGAACTGAAAAAGTAAAAACACAAATAAAGAAAAATATGAAATAATAATAATAACGATCGATTTTACTGTCTTTATTATGAGAAAGGAACTTGGGAATTGGGAGAAATTGGAGTTTTTAATGAGTGAAGATACAAATACCATTTTGAGTCTATTTTTATGCTTATCTTTCCTTTCAATAAGAAAAAGAATTATTAGTTTCACGCACGCACGCGCGCGCGCGCGCACACACGCACCCGCACACACGCACCCGCACACACGCACACACACACACACACACACACACACACACCACACGGAGTAAATAATGATTTTAAGGTAATGTTATGCAATTTGTTTGATTTTGCCATTTATGTTGAAAAAGTGAATTTTAAAAAGAATTTGATATGTGGTTTAATATAAAGTGGAATTTTTATTTATATACAGGGTGGTCCAAAAGTCCCTATTTATTTTGCTGAAATAATTATATTTTTATTTTATTTTCTACAGGCCATGGATGATGATGGATGTACAAAAACGTGTGATGGTAGTAACACTACGTATCCAAGGGAAGAAGTGCAAAGCAATTCGAGAAAAATTTGAAAGAGGATTTCACAAACCAGGATCTACAGACAAAGTAATTCGCTAGCTGGTCAATAAATTTAAAAGAACAGGATCTGCTAATGATGAGGCAAGATGTAGGATCTGGACGTCCAGGTACCTCTTAAGAAAATGTCGAACTGGTAAGAGATGCCTTTGAAACAAATCCTACGAGTAGAATATTAACTCGCACAGCATCACGTAGACTGAGCATACCAAAAACGACTTTCTAAAGATTTTAAAATCAACATTAAAAAAGAAGAGTTACTATATTCAAGTGCTACAATACACGAAGAGGATTATCCAAGATGAGCCGCATGTGCACAAAATGGATTGAAAAATTCATACCGAAAATTTATTAAACCAACCGAGTGAGGAGTACCTGACGAATGAATTTGAATACATCAGGGAAGCGTTTAAAAAGTTAGGTTATCCTGAAGGATTAATAGTTAAACTACCATTTCTTCTCTTCTAAAGAAGGTATGTATCATTAAAAGAAGTTATTATATCATCTGACAAGCAGTTTTGATACCCAAAAGAAGGAAAAAATTCCGCTCGAATGCACCCTCAAAAGAAGTTAGAACTTCTAAATTAGAAGATTTTGATTTTGAATCTTTGTGACTAATGGAATGCTCCGGTGGAAGAAGCATTACAGGTGGTCAGAAGAGCGATAGAAAACATCGAAGACAGCGTTCTTCCGGTAACAAGAGAGGATTACATGGAACTGGTTTCTTTGTGTGTGAAATTTGGCGCATTTACATTTCAAGGCGAAGAGTAGGTAACACAGAGGCCTGGCCATGGGCTCACCACTCAGCGCTGTCATGGCTAGTCTCCATATGGAAAACTTGGAGACGGACAGATTTATTAGGATAATGGGAAGAGGTGCAGCTTGGTTTAGATACGTTGACGATGTGTTAGTAGTGGTTCCAGAGAACACGGATATAAACAATAAGTTAAGAATGTCGAATGATGGGGATGGTCATATACAGTTTACGGTGGAAGAAGAAGAAGAGAATGGAAAAATGGCTTTTTTAGACGCAATGATTTGGAGATCGGGTGAGAGACTGAGAGTGCAAAATTTTCAATCTATAGGAAGCCTACAAACAAACACGACTTGTTCATTATTTGTCTGTTCATAGTGAAAGGACTAAGACAGGTGTGTTGATTGGATTCTATCTGAAAGCTATTAGAATATGTAGTGAGGAGTACCTGACGAATGAATTTGAGTACATCAGGGAAGCGTTTAAAAAGTTAGGTTATCCCGAAGGATTGATAGTTAAACTAAAGAAAGAGCAATTAATATATCGGAACGGCGTGGAGATGAGATTAAAAATAATGTAGATAAGGAGTATATAACGGTTCCGCATTCGAGAGGAGCCCAAATTATCGATAAATTCCGAAGAGGAGCAGAAGCTTATATAGCCAATTCTTCGGGGATAAAGATAGGCGATATGGTGAGGACGAAACAAAATGAGTGTATTAATGAACATAGTGTAGTTTACGAGATTCCATGCAATGGCTGTTCTGTCGTTTATTATGTGGAGTCAGGGCGCGGCTTACCCAGAAGACTATATGAATATAGAGCAGACACGCGTCTACATCGAACATCTAACTCACTCGTCTTGCACGTAGGTAGGTACGGACACCTGCCAAACTGGCAAGAAGCTAAGATCATTCATAAAGGACTAGATAAGGGGATGAGGAAAGCAATTGAAGCTGCTTATATAACGTCAGGAAACGTGGTAAATCATAGAGAGGGAAAAATTATGGTAAAGTTAGCAAAAAGGGGCGGGGCCAAGGAGCATCAACGGTAACCAGCCAATCAGGTGAACGCACGAGTGTTCGTCTCGTAGGTTTGGAAAAGATCGTCTGCATTTGAATACTGTGTGCTTAACTCATGTTGCCATTCTGTGTGAGCAAGGCTTTGTACCGAAACGTAATTGAATATAATTCCATCTCTTATCTGTGTATTTTTCTACCACCTTTAAACCACTTATATAACAAATAATTTATTGAAACTTAATATTTATTTTCCGTAAACAAATTTTCTATTGCATCTCGGACTTCCCCCACATACTCCACAAGAAAAA
>JAJOZX010006561.1:15000-125000 GCA_023014485.1 Bathynomus jamesi
TTGGCAATTCTTTCTTAAGGAACAACGAATGAGAATGCATATCAACACATATATATATATATATTTCTCCGACCATAACCTAATCGATATACAATTAAAGTTAGTAACCAAGGTCCAGAAATGCATCCAAGAAAGTCGGAAGGAATAGTTGAAGGTTTAAATATAAATTCAAAGAACGTTGATTGGGAAAGTGTAATTCAAAATTTTAAAAAAGTGACTTGGGAACTGCTGCTTCACGAGAAGACTCCAGAAGAAATAATGTTTATAATAGAAAATTAAACTAAACTTATATTGCTGAAACATATTCCGAAGAGACAAAAAAGAAAATGTAGCAAGCTCGAGAGAAAAATCAGGACACTATTTAGACAAAGGAAACAAACCGTAAAAAATTTCCACAGGTGCAGAACTGAAGCAAGGACACTCAAACTAGAGGAAAAAAAACTTTACGAAATAGACGTGGACCTAAAACAAACATTCATTCATAAGACAAACTAGGAGAAAAACAAGATAGCAGAAAACAAAAAATAACCCAAAATACTTCTACACTTTTGCGAAAAGAAAAATGCAGTGTAAAGAGAGTATTGGTCTGATGATAGATGAGGCGAACGAATATATAAATGACCCAGAAAAAATGAGCGAACTGCTAAAAGCACAATTTTACTCCGTGTTTAGCACCCCTAAGTCCGAGAAGAAAGTAGAAAATCCAGATGAATTTTTTGACATTGATACAAATCAGCCAAGAACAATTTCGGGCACAAACCTATTAATAGACTTACAGTTCTCGGAAGTAGATATAATTCGGCAATAAGGCCAGACATATGGAGTGCCACGTTTCTGAACAAATGTAAAGAGAGTATTCCCAAGCCTCTATACTTACTATGGAGAAAATCACTCGACACAGGACAAATTCCACTTCCATTAAAGAACGCGAACCTTGCCTCCCCCCCCCTTATTTAAAGGAGGTAATAGAGTAATGCCTAAAAATTATCGGCTAGTACTGTAGCTCTCATCTCCAACCTTATAAAGTGCTTCGAACGTATAAGTAGAAGCAAAACTACATGCTACCTACAAGAAAAGAATTTATACAATCCAAACCAATATGGCTTCAGGGCTGGAAGATTATGCCTATCACAGCTATTAGACCACCAGGAAAAAATATTGGAAACATCGTATCGAGGACAAAACATAGATGTAATATGTACTGACTTTGCTAAAGTCTTCGATAAATGTGACCATGGAATAAACCTAAGGATAAAGGAATTACTGCAAAGCTTGGAAAATGGATATTTAGTTTTCTAACTCAAAGAACACAAAGAGTGACAGTAAATGGAGTTAAATCTGAAGTCTCAGAAGTCATGAGCTCTGTTCCACAAGGTACAGTATTAGCTCCCTTGTTTATAATAATGATTGCAGACATTAATGCAGATATTAATGGCAGTATTGTATCATGTTTTACTGATGACACAAAGATATGCAAGGAGATATCGAACGAAAGTGACGTAGAAAAATTACAAAATGACATTGAAACATTATTCAAGTGAACAGAAGACAACAATACGAAGTTCAACGAAGAAAAATTCCAACTTCTTGGATATGATAACAACAAGGTGCTACAGAATAAAGGGTACAAAACTCTGTAAGTCAAACAGATAACATCAAACCCACAAGTCAGGGATCTTAAAGTAAGAATGTCATCGGATGCAAAATTCAGAGGGCGATATAATTACAACAGCTAGAAAAATAATGGAAATTATCTGGAGGAGCTTCTACGGTAGAAAAGCAAACATCATCCTAAAATTATGGAAGAGTCTAGTCCCACCAGTAATTGAGTATTGCTCAGTACTCGTAAGCTCATACAGAAAACGAAACATTGCAAACATGGGAGACTTTTACGTCTAAGACAGAGGAAACGAAAGGTGAAGACTGCTGGTCTCGACTACAATCCCTGAAACTCTACTCTCTCGAAAGAAAACGCGAGCGGTACACAATAATATACATAATGAAAATACTCGAGGGTTTTGTCACTAACCTTAGAATGAAATAGAAATACACTGGAATGAGAGAAGTGGTAGATTTTATACTGTATAGCTACGGTGGGGACAGGGGCCCATGAAAACGAGGATGGAAAGTACCCTCGCAATACAAGGCCCAAAACTTTTTAAGAACTGATGAACCTCCAGCACACCAACATGAATATATATATATATATATAATATATATATATATATATTGTGTGTGTGTGTGTGTGTGTGTGTGATTACAGTTACCTGTTATTTATTTATTCACAAGTGATCAGATTCCAAACATATTTATATATTTTCGTGTCCAGAAGATCGATGTGAGCACCCTCAGTCTCATGACAGAATATAATAATCTGTCGCAATGTTCGGTGTAACATCTTCCTTACCATGGATTGAGTGATTAGTCGAAAGACATCACTGACTACTTGTTGCAGCTCCTCTGTTGTGTTGTATCTCGCAACGTTTCCTTCACTAATTGCGAGAAAAAATATGAACATAACAGAACATTGTGGTCACCCTGTAGAAGTACTGGTATTTTATTAAATTTAATTTCTCTTATTAATCGGTGTACATGATAAATCAACCTGAATTTATGAATCTAGGTTTTTAAAATTATTTGTTTTTATACGCTTTTCGTTTCTTATTGGCTATAGATTTTTATGTTCAGGACTAAGTAATGTCGAATTACAGGTGAGTTCTCGATGAGTGCTCAATCCTAATAGTTTCTCTATGATTGAAAATTTTATAAACTGTATGCAAAGTAGATTATTAATTTCAGTCATAACCGTTCCTATAAGACTCTTGAGCTATACTGTTAGATCATATTTGGACCAACTTGACGATTTTTTTTTAAACTTATGCATGTAGAAGGTGGAATATCTGATCATTACCAGATTTCATCAATCATTAAGCTTTGTCATGGGAAACAATTTATAGATGTCAATTTTCGGGCTAATTATAAAGCAACAACAAAAAAGCTTCCCAGTTAACGCATTCCCAAACCTGACTACGACGTCTGTACCTCCTAACAATTCTGAGACTTTGATGCAGTATTTTTTTATGACTAGCTAATGAATATCTTGAATCGTTTCTTCTGACTTCGGATAAAAACGGTTAGTTCAAAATTACTAGAATTTGCTTAGTTGACACTTACAGCCTTTGTATTAGACAAAGATAACATCTCCATAAGTGTTTCAAAAGAGGTACAATGTCCTCTGAATGTTTTAACCCTTTCATACCCAAATTAAGTCGAAAAGTAAAAAAAAAAATTGGGATATAAAAATCGTTTAATTGGACCCAAAATAACTGAAAAATATATTTTACAAAGTTTTATTGCTCATAATTAATAAAATACGAACTGTGTTAAATTTCACACAGTGGGAACTGGAAGGTCTAAAATTGCTTCCAAAGTTAACGATGAAAATTTCACACACTGGGCATTAAAGGGTTAAAAGATGTAGAAATTTCCATCAAAGTTATTTTGAGCGATCATTTATTAATAACAATCTTAACATTAAAGCAACCTGAAAATTTATTAATCATATACTTTCTAGACATCGGTCATCCATTATTTCAGAAATGCTTATAAACAATAACATAATTTCTCAGCTGCAACAAACAACCACTGCATTTAATGAAGATTTTATCGATATAAGCAGTCTACTCCAAAAAGGTTTGCCGACCCTTTCATTAAATCGCCTTTTCAAGGATTTTGTTTCCATGAGCGATTCCATTTGATGACATCGCTGCAAAATTCTTAAATCAGTTAATAATTTGCGAGTCTATTGCATATCCTTTTAATGATTGTCTCCACTGACATATATCCTGAAGTTTTAACATCGGCTGTTTTTACTCCGATTTCCATTCACACTTTCTAAGAAGTAATAGTCTCTTCAAACTATTTATGGGATACTTTTTAAATTTTGTTTACAGTATACTGGACTGTTTGGAGGCGGTAGCGCTGCTGCCTGTATGAGTTAACGCTAACAGATTAAAGTTCTAATCCGTATCTGTATTCTGAAGTCTATACAACTCTTACTAATTATCATGAGCGTCGATAGCTTCTTAATTTGAGGTCGAATTAATCCGACCGTAGGATTAATTCGGCCTCAAATTCTGTGTAGACCTTAAAATCATTCTTCTACACAGACTACCGAGAAAGTGTGGGGGGAGGGAGTACAATTGATATGTTGTCCTTTACACACAAAAAAATGGAGGGGACATGTCCCCCCCCCGTCTCCCCCACGATCGACGCCTATGCTGATTATACGAAGAAAGTCAAAACGCTTAGCCTGATTTTCGGGATTTAACTTCGCTTTTCATACTTGATGATGAGGAAACTGAAAAGTCCCTAACATTTTAGAATTCTAAGACTGAAAATCTTAAAGGGGTAACCAAAGGATTTTGACTGACATTTTTACATTCGCAGTTTTCATTTGAGACGCATTTCCAGTTAAGAGGTGGTTGGTGGATGATGATTCTCTGAAGGGTATCCTATAAAAAATATCAGGCTGCACAGACTTAATTTCGTATCCTGGAGAGTCTTGGTTGTTACCATACATTCCTTTAAAGAATTCATGGACCACACGTAATACTCTTGCTATTTTCATAATAACAGTAATTTTCCCAGATCTGCTGAAGGAAAGAGAAAATGACTATGGTGTTTGTGAACGAGATTTTGGCTGAAATTCCTGAGCTCTTACATTAGGTTTAGAAGAGCAAGCAAGTGAATTGCACTGCGAGTATCTTTCCGAATTCCAAAATTTTCTGGAGTGACTTGACTCTTGCTCTTAAATCTGGAGCATTTTCTACGACGATGACCGTTTCTGTACAGATAAGACAGTAGGCAGCACTACTGCACAGATAGATATAATGTCCAAATCGTTCGAAATTGAAAGATCTTGGCTGAGAAAGGGATGATGCTTTGCAGTTTGCAGATGGCGAAGTCTCTTTTGATCCTTGAGTGGGTTTTGTTGGTGGTTTATTAGTTTTCTGTAGTTTAACTCGAAGTGGTGTTGGAAAGTTTCTAAACATAACTAAGACTCAAAATTCATCACACAGCTTCGGGTCATTCATAATCTTAAGTATCGTTAATCGCATTTGTAAATTCTCCTAAAAAAGTGTTGATGGAAGCTTCAAAACCAATAATATTCATTTTTATTCCATCGAAGTTAAAATGTTAGCTATAACTGTGAGTGGTTGCTTCTCTCTATCATCTTTGAAGTTTAGATTGACTCCAACTAGTTAGTTCAGGACTTGAAGCAATGGAGTTTGGAGCACTACCATCCATGTTACGAAGTGTTTGCTGTATGTTTCCATTTTTTCCAGCCATAGTTTAACAATAAGCCTAGGTGGTTTTGTGAAACAGTCTTCTTAAAGTTAGGAAGAAAAGGGAGAAGACTAAGTCTCGAAACATTAACAAGTGCATTGTTGTATGTTGTTGAGGCATCGTTATTTAGCATAATGACAAAAGTGATTTCGCGAAGAGAAGATCAGAGTTTGTCTTGAAGTCAGAGGTAAATTGGACCAAATACAGTAAACATAATTAAAATCACAGTACGCGTAACAGCTAAACGATATAACAAAAAAGTATTAGTGTAGAGGTTTTAGTGGTCATTGGATATAAAGAATTACAACAGCTGTGCAAATGCAAACGATTTTAAGTGTAAAAAGTGCCAAAAAGTAGAAAATGTAAAAATAAATTCCAAATAACATAAATAATCTAAAATTCAGGGTGTATATATATCTATATATTTTTTTTTAAGAAAGTACAGGCCTGTATACGGACGCTTTGCGATTGCGGATACTTGTGGTTTTTGGTCCAGTTGGTGTAGAGCAAGCCAAGGTAGTACAAGTATGGCTGTGATTGATACAGGTAAATTTGTGCTGCCTTGGAGAGGAAACACAAACTTGAGGTGCATCTTGTTCCTGAAGAGTCATACACCAGGAATGATAATAACCGGGAGTGCCTGCAATAGAAACTAACGAAAATTGCAATAAATTGTTATTGAATGTCCGATTATGTTAATTGAATGCACAGTTAGGTCAACTGTACGCCCTTGACGATTGATTAGGTGAAGTCGTGATATTTCCGTTAAAACTAACGAAAATATCATGACTTAACCTCACATGAAATCCCTGAACATTTTAGGGATTTCGTGAAATCCCTAGTTACGCAGATTCCCTGACATACGTATATATATATATATATATGTATATATGTATATATATTTAATTTTCCCAGAAGAGTTCCTTGTTCCATGCACGGTCTGTGTTTAACATATAATGTTCTCAGGGAACCATTCTGAGTTTGTGTATATATATATATATATGTGTGTGTGTGTGTGTGTGTGTGAAAAGAAGTGTCAGGTGCAATTTAATCTGAAGTATAGTTTAAAATGAAAAAAATTCAAGCTGTCACTTTTTCAAACAAAGAAAGTAACTTATGAAGTAACTGTTACCTAAATTTTAACCAAAATTAAAGCAAGTTAAGTAAATTAAGAGGAAAAAATTTAAATAAGCTCAAGTTATTTATTTGGAAATTTAAAGTTAAAAATTTACGTACATAAATAGTATAAATTTAAATAGCTTTATTTCGTCATGGATGTCAAATGAAATAAGGAGAAACTGAAGATAAAATACAAAAATTAAATTAGTAACTAAAAGAATTAAGCAAATGCGAAGGTAACTAAAGAAATTTTCTCACGAATAAGTCGACTGAATCGATCTTTTCTTAATCCCCAGTCATTTCCACTTAAATCTTCGTCTAAGAATGAGTAATCCCAGTGTGGGAACCTCGAAGGAGGCTTCTCAAATCCATCTTTTCCTATTCCCAAGGTAGGATTTCACACTTTAAGTTAGAATTTTCATTAAAAAAAAATATATTCCTCGAACCTACAACTGCGTCGCAGCCGCCATTTTATCTTTTTCCAGAAAAGGAAACTCTTTTCCCAAATTTGGAATTGTCACTTCTCAGCATTCTCACTCTCGGACCGCGAATGGGAGGGGTCCCAATTGCGAAGCAATCGACCGACTTAGTTTTCCATGATCTTTCCTGAGACAGAAACTAATTGCTAAGATTAGTTGCGTTTGTCAGGTAGTCAGAGAAGCAGCTGCGAAACATTCATGACTCGGCGAATCCTCAAAAGGACCTCGAAAATAGACTGACAACGTAGAGACTAAAATGACATTTGAATTAGGAAGAGACACTCTCTGAATACAGCATCATCTTAATTTTAAATGAAAAGAGTGGTTGAACTATAATCGTCACGCAATAAATAAATAAATAAATGGATCACCTGAAGATCAGGGCCCCCAGCCTTCTTTAGTTAGCTTTATAAGGCTAACTAACGAAAATATCACGACCTAACCTAACCAATCGTCAAGGGCGTACAGTTGATCTAACGATTGGTTAGGTTAGGTCGTGATATTTTCGTCAGTTAGCCTTATAAGGCTAACTAAAGAAGGCTAGCGGGGGGGGGGGCCTGATCTTCAGGTGATCAAAATAAAGTCTATATTATATATATGAAAAATCCCCCCCCACCATGCTTGGGTAGAAATTGAGGGCACTAGCCACTACACTACAACAGGATAAAAGTTAACACAACCTGTCTTATATTTGAAGAACTTAGGCATTTTACCTGTTAACCCTCCCGCACTCGAGGAAACGACCAGCATTACATTCAAACTATCTGGTGCAACGCTTAGGTCCCATAAATGGAATATTATGCACGAACACGCACGATTTTCCATGATGTAGGACTAGAGTAGTCAAACACTGGCACATGTGCCAAACCTGGCACATTGTGATTCTGACGATGGCACATGGACACTCATCAAGGCAAATAAAAAATCGATGGTTATAATGCTGCACCAGCCTGAATTCAGAACGCCCTCGCGTAAGCAAGAAATTTGAGAATTTTCGGAGTGGTAATTGGCAACATTTCTAAGACTGCCTGAAGCGCTTGCGCAATAAGATTTAAAATTCAGTTACTGAATAATCATTCGTGTGTTAAGTGCGTCATATTTGACAAATTGGCTGGAGGGAAGCAAATACACAAGGCTTTGTAATGTAGGTACCGTAAAGAAAACGTAAAATATAGTTATAAAATACACACGACATTTATTGCTTTACTAATAATGTAATCTATTTGTACAATATAAAAAAGTATATTAATTTAGGCCTATTAGACATAGTCATAGTGGCACATTACGTTTTGCATTTTGAAAAAATGGCATAAAATAGCACATGATTGCCATAAGTTTGAGCACCACTGAATTGTAGGATATTCCATTTATGGACAACAGCGTTGCACCAGATAGTGTGAATGAAATGCTGGTAATTACCTCAAGTGGGGAGAGTTAATACGTAAAATACCTCTGGATGCGAAAGCGTTATGCATTTCCTCAACTGTTTAAATATGTGACAGATTGTAGTAACTTTTATCCCATCGTAGTGTAATGGCCAACGCCCTCAACTTATATTCAAGAGGTGGTGGGTTTGAACCCTGGTGGGGAGCAATTTTTTCATAAAAAATCGTACGTGTTCATTCATGATTCTATATATATATATAATATTATATATATATATATATATATATATATATATATATATAGGAGAGAGAGAGAGAGAGAGAGAGAGAGAGTTGTATTTTTCCTTAACCCTCAACATGTAGGATAAAATATTTGTATCATTAGTGGTAGGGTGGTTCAAAATGACCCCTGTGTAATAAATTTTAAAAATATGTTTTTATTCCCCATAAAACACGTTTGAACTTTTAGTTATATCAGAATATGTTGTTCATATGGTGGGAAATGCAAAGAAAGGAGCAAAAATAGTTTTACTTCCCTGACCCACCCTACCTGTTGAGGATTAAGAATCACTGTTTGAAAAGATCTGTCGGTTCTTACTTTTAAAATGTTGACGTTATATGGATGTACTGAAACTAAAATAATATTGAATTGAAATGTAAAAGAATTTAAAATAATTTTTAAAATTGCTTAAAGAACTCACATTACATTTAATTTAGTTTAAACTCATTACTTTTATAGAAAGAAATAGCAGGTAATAATTAAACTTATCGCAGAGTATCTTCAATATCTACAGATTAACCTCGTCTCTCTACAAAATTCCACTTACGTTTTAGAAATCAAGAAAAGTCAGTCGGTCACTAAATTTAGAAAATACTACGGCCATCAAAATTTGCGAAGCTGCATTTAAAATCTAAGTAACTCGTAAGGTTTAAGTAAATATTAAGTTTTCATTGGCTTCTAAATCTTTTGTATGTAATTATTCACATGTTCTAATACGCGCGTGGAATGACTAAATATAGGTAGACTTTGATGTTAATATAAAATTTATAGGCCAAAATTTACTCGAAAAGTCCCGTCATACCCTACAAAATGTACATATTGTAATACCAATTTTATTTTTGTGATTAATTGTATTTATATGTGGTAGGTGTAATTTAAGAAACGAGTCACTTGCAACAATTACTTTAATTACAGTAAGTACAGTGACTAATTACAGTTACTAATGAAGAATATCTGTGTGTGCACCATCATTTTCATAACAAAGGATTATGCGCCTCCATGTGCGGTGAGAATCGACGCAGTATTTCTGGAGTGATTACATCAAATACATCTCGAACAGCGTGTTTCAGTTCCTCTGTTGTGCGGTAACGCTCCCTGGATACGTTCTGCTTGACGAAACCACATAACGCATTATCACATAAAGAGAGATCTGGACTTCGGGGCGGCCACTGAATAGGGGCAGGTAAATGTTGCGAGCCACTGCGGATCCATTTGTCTCTAAACACTTCGTTGAGGAATTCCCTCGCATTAATGGCAAAATGAGCCGGAGCCCCGTCTTGTTGAAACCACACCCGACCAAGCAGCCCTAAACGTTCGAGCTCAGGCACAAACAGTCCCGTAACATGTTGAGGTAGGCAGTTTCGTTGAGAGGACCCTCAAAAAAATATGGACCGAACAAGTTCCTGGCAGACACTGCACCCCATATCATCATGCGGTGGATGGTGTTCCAGTTCCTCAAAGGCGTGTGGATTTTCCTTGCTCCAGAAGTAAACATTCTCATTTTGGCGCTACGGTAAATTGCACACTCGTCAGAAAAATCACTGTTCCACGTGCAGAAATTGTTGGAAAAACGGTCAAAAACCGTTCAGGCTTCATATCATTTCTGCATGTCTGTATCGCTTAATTTATTAACAAATGACGCGGTATGATTTCATGCCGAGATCTTTTGCCATGTGATCTCTCATTGTGGATATGGGACTGCAAGTTCTTGTGATCGTTTCCGAAGTGAATTTTCGGTGAACGAACCACCGATGCAATCACACCTTCACATTGTTCTGCTCGCGTTGTTGGTTTTCCGACCGTGGTCTGTCTTTGATGGAGCCAGTTTCAAACAGCTTTTTCTCCCAGCGTAATACCGTCTTGTTTGGGGTGCAGCTTATTGAATCTTGTGTTGAAATCATTCTGGATATCATGCATCGTTTTGCCAGTATGTGACCTTCATGAGCCATGTGCTTCACTATCCTTTCCTCCAGAGTGTAAGTGGACTGGTCTGCCATTGTTCACACAACTCTAATACCTGGAAAAGGAAAAAAAGTCAATGAATCACATATAAATTCAATTAATCACACAAAAATAAAATTTGTATTACAATATGTACATTTTGTAGGGGGTGACGGGACTTTTCGAATACCCTGTACATGCGCCTGCAGGATGATCATATTTGGAGAATAGGAAAATCAAAAGTTGTAATGGAAAAAGAATTATTAAGAATATAAAGTAAACATAATCGTACTTTCAAAAATATCGTAAATATAAACCGTCCCAAAACTTTTTTATCAGACATGAACGGCAAAATGGATAATATTTTAATGGATGGGTTAACAATAAATTGAAAAGTGATTTTAGCTCCGGATAATGAGACTGTAAATGAGATTCGTTACAAATCCTGAAACTGCGATTACATCAGTGAGAGATTTAATCGTTTCCTTTACAACGAATTATCGCGGAATCTTTCGCCAACTTAAACAATTAACAACAAGCGACAAACTTTCCAGTTTGTAACTCCATGCACACAATATTCAACAAGCGCGCGCGCCCTAGGAAGAATGAGGTGGGAAATAAAAATAGATTTTCTTGGAATTTAGTCCATTTTCGACTGAAACTGATTTCATAATGTACACAAACAATTAAAACATAAAAACATTTACGTTTATTTAAAACTTTAGTTTTGAATATATTCATTTGTTTGCTGTTTTCATATATATATATATATACACAGTTTCGTGTACAATAGTAATACTCACTTGGAACTTAATACAGGAAAATATATTTGAATTTTAGCTTAATAACAATCTGATGTCATAATGTGTAAAGTATCTCTCTCTCTCTCTCTCTCTCTCTCTCTCTCTCTCTCTCTCTCTCTCTCTCTCTCTCTCTCTCTCACACACACACACACACACACATACTGTATATATATAAATAATAAAATTAGAGGCACTGTACTAGGTAAAAGAAAAATTTACCGTAATGAAATGTTGAACGAATGAAATAAATTACCATTAATGTGGAAAATTGTCTTACAGGTTCTGTTCATTTCCCAAATGAGCACAAATGGACAGAAGTGACGTGTGAAAACGTCTCCAGAGTATGCAACTGGAGCATTTAATAAAATCAAGCTCAATGAAAGTGATATCAAACTCCTGTTGCGCTATATATATATATATATATATATATATATATATAATATATATATATATATATATATATATCGCAATATAATTTTGACATAATTTTTAGAAATAGCTCAACTGGGATGTTCTTGATTATCTCATAGACTTTGGTCTTTAGGTCTTCAAGTGTCTTAGTCTCGGTTGAATAGACCCTGTCTTTTATGTAAACCCACAAAAAAAAGTCAGTGGTTGTGAGGTCAGGTATGGAGGCTATTCCATTGGCTCATGAAGGTAGACTCGTCCCCAAGAAAAATGGTTCCTCTAAAAGTTGCGAGTTTCACAAGCAATGTATGGAGGTGCTTCATCCTGCTAAAACCATTGTGAATTTAGAGTAATGCAGTTATTTCTTTTATGGGACAAACTAATTAGTTGAGTTAAATAGAAATTTTGTAGCATCTTACAGTATGAATTTTTTGTTTACCGTTACTGCTTTTCCCGTTTCGTTCTCAAGGAGGTAGGGACCTAGACCCAAATGTTGAGTTTAGCAACACACTGAATTTTATTCGTTTTTATTTTTGAACATTAGTTAGTGAAGCTTGTGAATGAATTCTGTAAAGAAAAAGGATTAATTCGGTACGAAGTATACGATGTACAGCTGTTTGTGAAATACCTACTTCTGCTGACAAACAGTGAATTGACTTTTGCGGACCGCCCGCAATAATTTCATTAATCATGTTTATAGGTTTGATCTCTGTATCCATATTCTCTGCAAAAGTTTCTCTGCACCTGCGTCACAGAATTTGTTGCATGAAACCAATGAACGATCTTGATTTTCTGTTTCAGCTGCAAACACAGCATCACTGTTTAAGAGTTCAGCCATATTGTTCCGTGTAGACGAGGTCCTTAAGGAGGCTCAGTCAAGACTTAGCTTTCCTTAAAGACTATATCCTAGTAAGGCCTTCTATGACCTTACTAGGCTTTTCTATTGGTAGTGGTATAGTCTTTTCCCAATTTCGTAGAAATTAGGAAAAGTTATTGCTTTAAGTATGAAGTGGTGAAAGAATGGTTTTAATATACAATATTGATTAGTTATTAAAGAAGAAGAAGAAACCACAGTAATAAAATGTACATCCATTATAAAATGATGGACAAATAAAAATAGGATCTCTCTCTCTCTCTCTCTCTCTCTCTCTCTCTCTCTCTCTCTCTCTCTCTACAAGGGGCAACACAAAACTAAGAACATAAATATTGTCCTGCTAATATTCAAGGGTTAAAACCGAACTACTTGCTAAACAAAGTCTCATACCTGAAAGGATTTACGGAAGAAACAAGGCCTGATATCGCATGCCTCACAGAAACACATCTTAAAGATTGTCAAGCAGACTGTAAAAACTGCGAATATTGCATAGATAAGAAAGAAATACATATCGATGGTTACAGCTTAATACGAACTAATAGAACAGCAAGACATAAAGGTGGCTGTGCTATGTATATACATGAGAGTCATATGGCAGAGACGATAATAAGTAAATTAAACAACTTCATGGAACTTTTAGCGCTAAAAATAGAACTAAACGTGGTACTTATAATCATCTACAGACTTGAATACTCCACCCGCAAAATTTTCGGATGCCATTGCTGATATCAGAAGCTTAATAAAGTCATTAAACTCTCCATCCCCCAATATAATACTATGCGGAGATTTTAATTTCCCATTTATAAAATATAAAAAGGTGGGAAGAGATATATATACATATATACACTAGGACAAAGGGGACAAGAGAAGACCTGGAACAAGCAAAAATGTTGATGACTCTAACAAACGAATTTATGTCAACATAAGAGATAACAGATAACACCAACTTGATTGATAATCTAAAAATAACCCCAACTATTATCTCAGACCACAACATAATCAAGATATCAACTAATATGGTCCAAGACTAGGGATACCAAGGGAATCAAGGACATTACTTGTCTCAATGTAGAATTCTTCAAAAGAAGACAAAACACCTGGCTCAGGGCGGTACCAGATGAGCCGAGTGTGCCTGGCTATGTCCGATTAAGATCGCAAGAGAGCAACTCGCTCCTCCACCAAGCCAGGCCTAGAGATGGGGCCACCAGCTTGACTTTCGTGTGAAGAGAAACCAACGCACGGAACTGCTACGAGGTTAGGTGGTGTATATATTCTACATACATACGGGGTGGCGCAAAATTCACGCATCATAGGAATTTTCAGTGTTGACTGTACTATATTATTTTTATTTTTTAAGTAGGGGATGGCTGCGAAATTAACAACAGACGAGAGCGTGAGCTTGGTTTTAATGTATGGAATACCAGTACAACAAAATGTTGTACCTGGTATTCCATACATTAAAACCAAATAACATTAAAAATGTAATAAAACTTTATTAATTCGTAATTTAATAACAAAAGAAATGGATAGTATTAAAAAAAATAAAGTGGGACCATAAATAAAGGCAATACAACAGCCACTTTTCGTGGAATTGATTCCATGAATTTCATGATGTCATCTTGGGTGAGGTTGTTTCAACTTTGTTGCATCACTTTCCATTGATCATAGTTGTAGAATTGGCCTTTTTCTCTACAAATTTCAGCAACGTCCATAATAAATTGGCAGTTGAATTCAGGTCAGATGATTGTGGAGGTCATTCCATAATGGCGAGCACATTCAATTTTTCTTTATGTTTTAGATAATTCTTACAAATGTTGTTTGGACTCGCGTTTTGGGTTGGGAAATGGGGATTGGACTCATTAGTCGTTGACCACTTGGAATAGCAATAGTGAATTAAGATGGAATGGTAGTGTTCTTTCTTCAATGTATCGTTCGTTGACTCTTACAATGACTCAAGTGCAATATCCATTGAAACAACGCCATACTATCATGTAGCCCACAGGATGTTCTACAGATTATATTCGCTTAAGTCAGTACATGAATCGCAGACTCGATAGGAAGTTGATCCTGAAGATAAAATCTTCTATGAATAAGCTAGAACATAATGAGACCCAACAGCACTTCAGCTCGGCTCATCTAACGGGAAACAGCGTTGATTATATAATCAGTGAGGAAGCCAGAAATTGGCACAGCGCTTTGGGCAGACGAATGTGACCCATTGCTTTAAAACCTGGATTACTAATACAAGTACCATCAGAAGTCAAGCTCACGACCTCAGTGTCTTCATTTCGCTTATAAGGAAACGGTGTTGCTGACTGAGGTACGGGCGTTGGCGGGAGCAGTCTGCGACGTGGCCACTACATAGCCCATGAATTAATAAAAATCCATCGCATTGTTTTATTTCCCACCTGTTAAGAAATTTCGAAGTTGACTCGTAATTTTTACACCCACCTTCTTCAATCCATCTTTCCCCTTGTCTATGACCTCCAATTTTTCAAATGCAGAGTGTCCAGGCATCTCGAAAACTTTGGGCCTTGATTTCTGTTTTCTTCTTCTATGGGAATGGGTAGTGTTTTTGAGGGCGCTCACCCTGGCCATTCTTCCTGCATGTATATATACTGAAAAATAAACTTATATATATATATATATATATATATATATATTATGATAAGAAAGACTACACTTGAGTTATCTGATGACAATATATGGTTCGTGTTTATATACCTGTAATTGCGTCACAAGCTATTTGCAAAATTTACATTAAAATTGTTTATGAGTGAACATAAAGGGGCTTATTATAACCTCTTAAATTAGTCCAATGGAACAATATTTATCTAGTTTTGAATGTGTGTGTGTGTGTGTGTGTGTGTGTGTGTGTGTGTTGTGTGTGTGTTTGTGTGCGCGCGCGCGTTTTAGTTGTTATTGTGTGTGTTTATGTTACAAGAAACGCATGAACTAAAACTTTATCCCATCCATTAAATACACCATTGATAAAAGTAATTTTCCAAATCCAGTATTGCACGTCTTTCCCTTTAATTTAATCAATACTATTACGTCTGGTTATTATACCTCTTTTGCCTATTTCCACAACACTCATTATCAAGTCTTATTGAATGTTTTGAAAATTTTAAATACCTCGATCATATCCTCTCAACTTCCGTTCTTTGAATGAAAAGAAGTTCCAGTTCATATTTGTCTTTGTGACCTTTTCCCATTTTGTCATTCTATCCCATTCTTAACCAAGACTTTTCCACTTTAATTAGGGTTAGGTTACGTTAGGTAAGGTTGTGTTAAGGGTGTGTTATATCCATGTTAGATTAGTGCACGTAACATCGTCAAATTTATTTTTGGATCGCGAATGAACGACTAAGAAGGGAATGGCGTGAAGTGACAAATAATCAAATTTCATAATTCATGGAGGTTATGTAGCAAGCTTATATATATATATATATATATATATATATATATATATAATATATATATATATATAGGGTGGCGAAAAAGTCGCGCGTCATAGGAATTTTCAGTGTTGATTAAATATTATTTTTTTTCTTTTAGGTATGGGATGACTACAAAATTAACAATAGACGAGAGGGTGAGCTTGGTTTTAATGCATGGAATACCTGGAATAGAAATTGATGAATCGGTACAGAATTTAAATTCATGAATACAAATTGATGAATCGGTACAGAATTTAAATTGATCAATATAATTGATGAATCGGTACAGAATTTAAATTCATCAATACAAATTGATGAATTGGTACAGAATTTAAATTCATCAATACGAATTGATGAATCGGTACAGAATTTAAATTCATCAATACGAATTGATGAATCGATACAGAATTTAAATTCATCAATACAAATTGATGAATCGGTACAGAATTTAAATTCTGTACCGATTCATCGATTTGTTGTACCTGGTATTCCATACATTAAAACCAAGCTCACCCTCTCGTCTATTGTTAATAAAATAAGCAAAGACCAACAAATAAACAAAGATATAAAGCAAAATGTAAACAAGACTACAAAAAATAAGTATAATTAATGATGAATACTTCTATATAAAATTCACGTTAGTTTTAAAGATCAACCCTTTTAGGAGCTATTAACTCTGCAACTACAGTATACGAGTGTGTATATATATATATATATATATATATATATATGGAAGACAGTTGAAAATACGGTATTATTACAAATATAGTTTTAAATCCACTTTTGTGGCAGGAAACCCTTTCAGAGTATTTGTAATTGAAAAAATGTATTTCATGAAAAATGTGAATATTTTAAATTTTTGCCCAACTAATGAACGATTTTTTTTTTTTTTTTTTGGTGTCTTTTGTCTTTTGCGGTAGGAAAAAGTATTTAAAAAATTAACCCGAATTTTTTATAGTATTTTGCTGATAGATAGTTGCTTATATCCATAGTTTGTAAAAAATTTAACAGAGAATATAAGAATATAGGGTACTTTCCTGTTATCCCGGACCCCAGACTTTTTGCCAGATTCGTACGCCACTTGCCAGATTGCCAAATTTTTTTTTTAAATGTTAAGTAACTTACCAAACCTAACCTAACCTAACCAGGGGTTGGGTTAGGTTAGGTTAGGTTACTTACTTAACATTTGCCAAATTTCATTGCTAAATTTTTTTTTAATCTGGCAAGTGGCGTCCAAATCTGGCAAAAAGTCGGGTCCGGGATAACAGGAAAGTACCGAATATAGTTTCACTTTGAAAAAGTTCATAATAAAAATATTTTTTTAGCAGCTACGTTATAATAATAATAATAATAATAATAATGATGATGACATATAACGGATGGGATCTAAACCTTTACACGGGGTTCGAACAACCACGGATCGCTACATAATATGAACGTAGAGGACGGTCAACCGTCCAACAGTTCTCCAGATCCAGTGTCACTTAATTTCGCTGATCGACAGCGAGTGGTGTTATTTCAATGGCCACGAAATAGCCCAGCTAAGTTATATACAGATTGAAAGGCGTCATTAAATTATTTATACCTTAAATGAAAGCTATTCTTCCTGGATTGACAGACCTTATTATCTCGCTTGATATTATATATCCCGCCAATATCAAGTAATGGTGTTACATTATAAACATACTGTAATTAACCACTCATTTTACCTGTTGACTGAAATACGAGCCTCTGTTGAAACGCTTTAAAAGGTATATGCATAAATTCTTGCTAAAATAGATTATACAGGGTGATTTTTTTTTATTCGAGAACCCTTAATAATAGCTTTTATAGTTTCATGGTTCTCGAATAAAAAAAAATCACCCTGTATGAAGAAGCGTAATTTTAACATAGTTTGAAAAATAATTGAAAGTAATATATTAACTTAATCACAGACATAATGGTTGCTATGATAAAGTTTGTCCATAATTTTTTGATTCATTTATGATAAGCTTACCCCCTAATCTGTTTAATTCACCTGAAGGAACATATTTATCGTACGACAGTTCACTTTGACATAAATCAGTAGAGTAAATTTTCCTCTGCATAATTTATTAAATTGTTCAAGCAGCTTTTCCTGACAAGTTTTATTATCTGAAGTTCATTACTATACCTTAATTAATTTCCAACATGATTCCTATCTTAAGCATTTAAGTACACGCTACACGACAGACTCTTAAATCATTTAAAATAGTATTTTTTGTTCATTATAAAGACCATTAATTGAGAGGTTTGTGCTTTTTAATAAGTGACAGCTGCGACATTGCGCGACATACAAAATTTATTAGATTGCGAAGGTTTGTTTGTTGAGTGCCATCATCGCAAAATCATCGATACGCGCCTCTTGAACATTTGTCATGTGAGTATCATTCTGATTCAAGTTTAATTAACTTTCATTTATAAGATTTGTTATCTTTTCCCATACAATTTCATTCTATTTCATTTCTCGATCAAGTTCAAGAATCTACGAGTGAGAATCTAAAAGGAGTTAATTTTCAAATTGATCCATTTTCATTTCCAATGTAGGATTTTTCGCTTTAAGTTAAATTTTTCTTAGAAAATACTCCTCGAGACAACAGGTACGTCACGATATCTTTTAAACCCTTTCCCAAACAAGGAAATTCCTTCCTGAAATGTGGAACTCTCACTCCGAACGTATTGATTACTATATATATGTTGTATAAAGTACTCTTAAAGAATTAACATACAAATTCATCAATTTTTCACCAAGTGCAAAGTGGTTCACCCTATCAAAGTTTTATTCAAATCCAAAAATAGAGTATATACTGAAGGCCCTCTATTTAAATAATGCAATAATATTGCTAACTGTTAACCTAAACCAGTGGTTCTTAACCTTTTTAGGCTGCGACCCAAATTCTGGTCACAGGGCTAGCTCGGCGACCCATGCCTTCAAACAGTTTACTTGTAATAGATACTAAAATAAATAATTAATGGTAAAATGATTAGGGATAAAATAAATAAATAATAAATGACAATTTAATAACCCAATCAAAATGGCTTGATGACCCAATTTTGGGTCGCGACCCAGGGGTTAAGAACCACTAACCTAAACATTAAGGTGAAAGAACTCTTCCTAAACCCAGACTATCTCGGACTTATTGAAACTCTTTCAGCAATACAAGGAAAAGCTTAAAAAATAACAAAGGCGGCACGATCATACCAAAAATTATGAAAGCACTTAACACTTCATAATTTATTTTATCTCTAACATTAACAGTACCTGAATACATCCTTTATAGCAGCCGTTCTCAAACTTTTTCTTCTTCTGTACCCCTTGAATTCTTTCACGGAATTTTCTGGATTTTCGAGAGAGAGAGAGAGAGAGAGACAGAGGATTTTTACTTTCTTTACGACTTGTGGCCGTTTGTTACTCGTATATAAAATTAAGGTGCTACTATAGCGTGATTCCTACCTCGATTCGGCGGTCTACCTTTTAATTATAGCTTCTTACCTTGTTTACTAATTGTTTGTTTACATTCCAATGTCCATCGCCCTTGACGATTGTTTAGGTTTAGTCATGATATTTTCGTTAGTTTTAACGAAAATATCGTGACTAAACCTAACCAATCGTAGGTAGACCACATACTATAGTAGCACCGAAACTATTTTTTAAATAAATAAAATTGAATAATAAATAGCATTTTATATTTATTATATTTTCATTTATACCTTGGATAGGAATCACACTCTACAGTACTGTAGTTTCGAACCAAAACGGGTAGGAATCACCCTATAGTATCGAAGTCACCGGTAGGAATCACGCTATAGTAGCACCAAAATTAAAAGGGTTATATTTTCAGGACCCCTTCGCGTACCCCCTAAGATTCCCTCCCGTACCCCAGTCTGAGAACCACTGCTTTACAGACTACGAGTATGATAGCAAATATTTGACAGTTAATTTGTATAAAATAAATAGATGCAGATTTCAAATAATTATTTGAAATCTGCATCTATCTGAATCATGATTCAGTTCACTAATTCTAATTAGAATGAACTGAATCGTGATTTATTCCTATCTTTAATCATTTAATACTATCGAAAACAGTAGTCTTTAATTTGAAATCCCATTTCATTGTGATAATGTATTCACCCTTTCTCCAAACAGCTTCGTAGGATTTTGGCAACTTGGATCAACAAACACTAAATTAAATATATTTGAAAACAAATCTTTAATATTTGTGCAGTTTTCCTGACTGACACAAAAGATCATCATTTTGGACGTTTTCCAGTTTATGTACCGTTTTCTACAATGTTGGCTTTTATGCAACTTTCTAGTGTTTCTTTGCTTCTGTTAGGCACAGCATAGAGTAAAACAGAAGGTTAGGTTAGGTGGTTAGGTTAGGTTAGGTTATGTTATCAAGAACTTACCTCTCTTAAAAACGGTACACAAACTAGAAAAGGTCCATTATTTTTATCAATTCATCGTACTTTTGTTTTTTACATTTACTTATTACGTTCTAAAAAGTTTTTTAACTTTGTTTACACATTTTTTATAGACTCTTTCGTAGGATTTTAGCAAGTTTTGAAACTCTTTTTTTCCGATCTTTTCATTTCTTCATATGAAATACCAAACCTCATTTTACCATTTTTAACCTATTTAAGAAAATTAAATACCGTATGATTTTTACCCTGGAATTGAATAGTGCTTAATTTTCCTTTCAAATTTCTATTTAGGCGCGAGACAAGTAAAATCTCAATGTTTTGGACATATAAATTATTCAACATATTAACATGATAATTTGACTGACCACAATACATCATCAGACTGATTCAACCTGACATGAACATCATTTTGATATATAATTATTAAGTAAATTCCGGTTTAAAAACTAGAAATTTGCCTAACTCATGATTACAATAATAACTGAAATTATTTATATCTGTACGAGTATTTTTAACCCATTTAAGAAAATGTGAACGGTAAATGCTTGCCAAGATGTAAACATTAAAAGGAAACAAAGTTCAGTGTAAATCTCGTCCACTCTGGAGTTAAAACAGGAAAACATTTAAAACGAGACAAAAATGCCAGGAAGTAGTGTTTACAGAGCTGGTCGCACCATTGGGACTCGTGTATACCGACACAAATACAGCGTTCGCAGTGGCGGCTCAAATAATGTAGTTTTTAAGCATTTATCCTTCGAATGAATCAAAGTTAATTTTTAAATCTTCAAAAAACTGTAATGTAAAAAATAAAAATTTATAATTTAAAATGTTGAAAATTTTAACTAACTTTAAAATTAACTTTAAATTAAAAATTTTAACTTTAACTTTAAAAATGTTGTTATGATTTATAATGTTGACAATTTTAACTTTAATATAGGTTATTGCTATAAAACCTATGTATGTCAGCGCCGTAGCTTAGTGAGTAAATCGCTTCTCTTTAATCAAAGTGTTGCAATGATCCTACATCCTTTTGGCATTGTGTACACGCTACAGAACGTGTTTCTTGTTGACTTTATTTCTCTCATTTTAAATTTTTCCTTCAGTCACACATCTGGGGTCCGAAGAGATGAAAGTTATTGCTTTGTTCTTTTTAATGTTTAATATTTACATCTTGTAAGAGCTTTATTGTTGATATAAAATATTTGTTAAGTTAGTGTACAGCTGTTTAAAGATGGATAATGATAGAGACACTGTAAATAGATATGAAAATTGAATGACATATGAATGTATGAGTCGACATACAGATACAGACGAATAGAAATAGACGCGTGAATAGAGTGATAGAAAGATAGATAAAAAGTGAAGACAAACATATTCACCCTTAAGAATATGAGTTTGGTCTATAGTTTATTCACGTCGCTTAAATTACAATAACCATAATAATGTTTACGGTTGTTTAACGTCCTTCGTGGGACCTACTTAGGCTGACCATACGTACCGTTTTGAACGGGACAGTACCGTTTGTTTTATATTTCCTGGCCGTCCCGTCGTTTTAATAAAAATGTCAATTTTGTCCCGGTTTATGTACTTACTTTTTCATGAATACAGAATATTACATAACCCCCGTCCCTTTTTTGCCATCCCAATGTCCCGTTTTTGTCTCAAGGAAATATGGT
Organism: Bathynomus jamesi; assembly: GCA_023014485.1. Lineage (NCBI taxonomy): Eukaryota > Metazoa > Arthropoda > Malacostraca > Isopoda > Cirolanidae > Bathynomus > Bathynomus jamesi. Next base: position 37,198 of record JAJOZX010006561.1, read on the forward strand.
CAGCCTAGACCTACTGTCTGATAGGGTTGCCAGACGTCCTTTATTTCAAAGGACAGTCCTTTATTTCGATCTGCTTGTCCTTGTCCTTTATTGTCCTATAACATTTAAAAAATTTTTTGGGAGCATCATTCTCTCTCTCTCTCTCTCTCTCTCTCTCTCTCTCTCTCTCTCTCTCTCTCTATATATATATATATATATATATATATATATATATATATATATATATAAATTTGAGAATCTGGGAGTGGCAGCTTGAAAATGTTTTGAGTGTCCTTTAATCCGGTCATCAAAATCTGGCAACCCAGCCTCACTCACCTACAGCTTTACATGGAACCCGAACCATGGGTCGTTAACACTATCCGAACGCAGACAGAGGATGGTAACCCATTCAACTAATGAACAGATCTAATGTCGCTTAACTTCGCTGATCTAACGAGAAGAGGTATTGTGACGTGGCTCATTTAAATTGTAGATCACTGTCGAATCATTTTGATGAAGCCCTTTCGCATCCTTTCCTTACTAGAAATTGCGGGGTCTAGATTTGATAAGGTAAGTTGGGATTGGTTCTATGAAATAGAATTAGATCCGGTTTATTAAGGTGTTTATTGTTTTGCTTGGAGACAGCTTTAGTCTCTTCAGCTCTGATTGTTCGTCGTTTGTTTTGGATTTCCGTACTGGCTTTCCCTGTCGCCCAAGTAACAACACACTCTCTATTCATGCAAATGCTTTAGTTACGAACATTTTTCTCCATTGCTCTCTCTTATTTTGCCTTTTCTGAAATCATCATTTGCATAATTTGAAGTTAGTGTGATTCATTTCATCTTCCAGAACAAGAACTAAAACACTTTCGAAAGTACTTCCAAAAATGGTTTCAGATTTTTCTTGGTAATATATATACAGTATATATATATATATATATAGGAAGGAAGGAACAAGGGCGAACACCCACAAAAATAACTCCCCCACCCCCTACACACACACATACACACACACAAAGAAGAAGAAAGAGAGAGTCGAAATGAAAGTCCTCCGAGGCTCTTGAAAACGACACTTCTTTTAATTTTGAAAAGATTATGTAGTGTATAAGACGCATGTATGTGTAGTAAAGAATAAAAGGAGAAGTGTGTGTTTGAGAGCATGCTGGACTGCTCACAAGGAAGATGAGACATGGAAAAAGATCAGCTAAGGAGAACAGTGACAGGAAACGGGAGTTCCAGCGTAGAATCTCCTCCCATAATATGAGGATACTTCAATAAGTATCCGCACTTTTTATATATAATATATACTCGTAATAACGAGCCAAACAGATCTATAGACTTATTTAGGCTAGAAACAGTATAAGCTTATTTACTAGGAACAGTATAGGCTTATTTAGGCTACTCCTAGCTGTCACATATCGTACGAGTAGTGAGCATGGCTGCGCCACTTTCAATTTGTACCCTGGAAGAACAGAGATCCGTGGTTCGTTTTTTGTGGGCAGAAGGTGTGAAAGGAGCTGAAATTCACACGCGTTTGCGTGCTCAGTATGGGAATAACGCGTTACCACGGCGAAGTGTGTACGAGTAGATTCAAATGTTCAAGGAAGGTCGGACATGTGTGACAGATGCTCACCGCTCAGGACGACCGTCAACATCAACCAGTGGTGACAAGCAGGAAGAAGCCAGAGCCATGATTTTCGATGACAGAAGATTAACAATAAAAGAAATTACATCTTCATTAGACATCAGTCAAGTGTCAGCCTATTCGATAGTTCATGACATTCTTGGCTTTCACAAGGTTTGTGCAAGATGGGTGCCCAAACAGTTGACAGAAGAGCACAAGCGTAATCGTATGGACATCTGCTCTCGTCTTTTGGTGCGGTATCATAATGAAGGTGAAAACATTTTGGAGTGCATTATCACTGGAGATGAAACCTGGATCCATCACTGTGAACCAGAAAGCAAACGACAGAGCAGGCAATGGAAGCATCCAACATCTCCGTTGCAAGGAAGTTCAAAGCTCAACCGTCAGCAGGTAAAGTTATGCTAACACTGTTTTGGGATACACGAGGCCCTATCCTTGAACATTATCTAGAGCGTGGAACTACAGTAACAAGTGCATCGTATTCTGACATGCTTCGGAATGAGTTAAAGCAAGCAATTCGCACAAAGCGGAGAGGGAGATTGTCGGAAGGTGTTATTTTGTTACACGACAATGCGCTTCCTCATACCGCTGCACAGACTAGAAAATGCCTTCAAGAACTTAAATTTAAAGTTCCGACCATCCAGCCTACAGTCCAGACCTAGCACCTTCGGATTTTTACCTGTTTGGACCACTAAAAGACGCTTTGAGAAGTCACCTATTCCAAGGCGATGATGACCTGAAGGAGGCGGTGCATGACTGGCTACGCACACAGCCAAAAAACATTCTTTTGTGATGGCATTAGGAAGCTTGTAGATCGCTGGACTAAGTGTATTGAGAAACAGGGGACTGTGTTGAGAAGTGATGTGTTTATAATTTATCAGATGTGAAAATAAAATTGTGAAAATAAAAAGTGCGGATACTTATTGAATTACCCTCATATATTGTGTGTATGTGTGCGCGCGTGTGTGTGTGTGTGTGTGTGTGTGTGTGAGTGAAGGAAAATAATAAAGTTATCAGAGTTGCACCATTAAATCTGTTTTTTTTGTTTTTCCTTTGAGAAGGTCAGTCAAATAAAACAAATTTTGCGTCAGTGAAGCAAAAGAATCGTTAGTTTCTTCTTTTTGTTCAGCTTCAATATAATCAGGAAATATTTGCTTCATTAGATAAATAAATATTTTCAGAATTCACATTGACGAATTTAGAATTTTATAACTTTCCGCGGAACTACACAAGATAAAACTTTCATAATTGTAGCTACAGCCATGTACGTACACTGGTATATCCTTGGTTTTGCTTCCGCCCGAATTGTTCATTCTGACGAAGGTCAAGCTTGTCACTCCACCTTAGACCTACAGTTTAACGTGGAATCCGAACCACGACGCACCAGCAGCAGCCTAACATCTTAACCACTAGGCTACCCAGGGTACTCATTTCTCTACCAACCAATTTTTTATTGTATGGAAGGTTGAACAGCTGGGTTTTGCTGCGCGCCGCCTGCCGTCACCGAGTTTCGTTCCCAGGGCCGATGAATTCGTAGTCAGCAACGCTAACCACTACATCACCGAGACATATATATGGAGAGAGAGAGAGAGAGAGAGAGAGAGAGAGAGATAATGTAATGGTAATTTATATATATAGTATATACCGCTGCTTTGTAAAACGGGAAAGCTTTTACTTTCTAAAGTTTCTCTCAAAATTTAATCTGTAAACAATTTGTGCAGCGAGTGTAGTTTACGTACCCTGACGCAAAAGGGGACACAAATTACACTAGGTCAAAGTTGGGGAACGTAAACTACACTAGGATCTTTAGGAGACATTTTTTAAATGAATCCATCAAAACTAACGAAACTATTACGACTTAACCTAATCAATCGTCAATATATATATATATATAATATATATATATATATATATATATATATATATATATATATATATATAATATATATATATATACTGTGTGTGTGTGTGTGTGTATAAATTGACGATTGGTTAGGTTAAGTCGTAATATTTTCGTTAGTTTTAACGTTTTATTTGATTAGGTATACGCGGACAAACTTGGAGAAAGCAAACTACACTAGGATAATGTAGGCGAACGTAAACTACACTAGGCACCACAGGGGGACGTAAACTACACTTGCTCCCAGTTTGTGTCCTTTGTGTTAATTGAAATCACATATATATACACAGGGTGTTTTAGGTCGACCCTAGAAATATGGAAAAGAAACACTTCATATCAGTTAACGGAATTACTATGACAAACTTCAAATACCAAATACAAATTACAAATTGGTGGAATTTTTAGTTTGTATTTGAAGTTTGTCATGGTAATTCCGTAACTAATATGAAGTGTTTCTTTTCCATATTCCTAGGATCGACCTGAAACACCCTGTGTGTGTGTGTGTGTGTGTGTATATATATAATATATATAATATATATATATATATATAAGCGTAAAGTTTAGTACTATAATAATAATGATAATAATAATGGTTAATTGATAATAATTATAATTGTTAATGATTGCTGCTGATGATTGATAAGGCTGGAGTCACCAGGTCTTTGCAGATAATGTTATTAAGTTGATTGATAGAATGAGTTTTCTTCCTTTATTAAACAAAATAAATGATTTATGAATGAGACAAAATGTAAGTTGGTTGTTTACAGTTGAAATTATATGTGCACTTGAATAATGACTTCAACATAATAATGACTTCAATGTTAATAACGCGCGAGGTAATGATTAGTCTTTATATAAAGTTAGGTGAATGACACCAGGCCTAAATCGGGCCTGCACAAAAAGTGTTCACATGGTGGTAGCTCTCGTGTCACTGTTTATTCGGAGAGAGAGGTCGAGGTGCGATGTCGGCGTCCTACTCGAGAAGTCCTTGTAACGAGGTTGAGGCACGAGGCAAGGCATAAGGACATGCCTTGAGTGAATCCTCGCGATGTGACGTCATCTTAGTCTTGCTTGTGTGACGTTATCTTGGTCGTGTTTGTGTTGATGGAACATCGCTAAAGTATTTGAAAACGTCTCTGTCACTATATATATATATATATATATATTAAAATTCTGTTTTTATTCATGCAGTTTCATATGAAATAAAATATATATGATTTTGTCTTTAAAAGAGCGATCATCCAAAAAAATTGTCAATAAAAAATGAGGCGCGTAATGCTTTGTATGAAAAAGCGCTTCCTTTTTCATGAGGTTTTGAAATATAAATGTACTGAATTGTAAATTATAATAAAATTTAAAGTTATCATTGAAATATGCATACTGAACTGTATAAAAATTTTTTTTTTAAAATGTCATGAACTTATAATTTGTAGGAAGAAGTTAATGTTGACTGTCTATTCTTAAATATTTAGTGAAATGTTGTTTATCCCCAAAGTATAGATAATACGAGTTCGAAATTATATTAAGAAATTTATATCAGTGTGTGTGTGTGTGTGTGTGTGTGTGTGTGTGTTTGTGTGTTATGTTATTACTATTTATTGTATTTTTGTATTAGTTATTCAGAGTTATGATAAAAGTAAACGAATTACCATTTTAGTCGATCTGTTAAAACTGATATCAAGCAAGGCTGTCCCGAGTTATTTTGAGAAATGGGGATGGGGTGTAGTGACGAGCCCGCTGCGCGTAGTGTATTTGATTCAGTCCAGTTCTACTTTTAAAGGAGATTTAATTTTCCCAGTTGGTGGCATTACTGTCCGTCTTAGTGCCCTCTCGTGGACGAAAAATGTAAAAAAGGAACAACCAACAAAATATTAACAGTCGTGAAGCTCCCGTTTCAATTGTGGTTATTTAACCAAGTTATTTCGTCTTTCGTCTGGGAAGGTCTCTCATGTTTAGAGTTCTTTAACACCTTTTGTACCAGAAAAGGTTACGTGACGGAAAGGACCTACAGCTTTTCTTGGGATCCGAACTACTAACCCGCCAAGGAAGACCCAGAGAAACCCCCTTATCGTTGAAGTTTAATGTTCGAGCTGAAACTCTGTCAGGATTTCAGATTAACAGCACGGCGCTTTACCACTCGGCTACCCTGACTGTCCGTGTAGGCCAAGGTTTCTACTGTTAAGCTTTCTTAGCAATTGGCTGCTCCAGTCTTCAGGAATGCGAGGATAATTGGCCAGACCAGGATGCAGATGTCTGTGATGGACACGACTAAATTTTCGAGTGGAAGCGATTTCTCATGAGAATGCAACTTCTGTCATTACGTAATTCGGTTAACACTAAAGTTTATAACTCCAAATAGACTACTTGGTTATAACATTGAATTTGACCCTTCTGAATTGAAGTCTCCTGTAGGTTAATTACAATTTAGAATTTTAAAGATTATGGGAAGATTTATTTACAAGGTCTGGAAAATGGGTAAAATAGTTACATAATTTAATCTTTAAATAAAGTGTAATTTTAATTCAGTCTTTCTCATGTAAGTGAAAATTAAAAATTTGTTACACAATGCCGCTAAAATTTTACCATATATATATATATATATATAATATAATATATATATTATATATATATATATATTAAAGAGGAAGCATGAAACACACAAACCGAGAGAGAGAGAGAGAGAGAGAGAGAGAGAGAGAGAGAGAGAGAGAGAGAGAGAGAGAGAGAAAATTTATAAAACTTGTAAACCTGTTCCAAATGACATATTGCAGCACAATTTTGAAAACCATAAAATAAGTTCCAGAACGAAATCGAAAGACAATATTATGATCAGATGAATAGCTGTTCTTTAGAACTTCAGAAATGAACACTACAATTATGCAAGAAAATTATCAGTATTATATTCACGTGCAAATGAAAAGCATTTATCTTTATACACACAAGAATTGCATATATGTATATATACACGCCCATTTCAGGATACGAGCAGCTCGAAGCAGCATTGCAAAGCAAATAGGGGTCAAAGTTCTGGCGAAGCTTTCGTACGTGGTTCATCACCATTGAAATCAATAATGCTCTGTGTTAGGCTAGTCCAAAGAACATCTATATCCGTATTCAACTGATTGCAATTTTCGTTTGTTTGTATTGCAGACATCCCCAGTTATTATAATTCCTGATGCATAATTTTTCAGGAACAAGATGCACCGCAAGTTTGTGTTTCCTCAGCACAAATTTACCTGTATGAATCATAGTTACACTCGTACTACCACCTTTGGCTTGCTCTACACAAACTGGACTAAAAACCACAAGTATCCGCAATCGCAAACCTTTTGTATACACACCTGTATTTTGTTTAAAATAATATTATATATATATATACAAGGGTGATCAAAAAGTAACGCAACCCATGGGAAAAGATTTATTTCAGAGCAAGTGCTGGAAGTGGACACCGTTCTGTGCTTCACACAAGTGGATACGGCGATTCATGTTCTTAAAGACCCTTTGCAACGTTTCCTGTGAAATTGCATCAACACACTTCTGAATCATCGCCTGCAATTCTGGAATACTGTGCGGGTGAGTGACATATGCGACATATCCTCGCTTGATAGAGGATTTGTTTGGAGCACCTCTTCCATACATTTCCGTGAAGGCCTCCTGCGTCTGGGCATAGCTTCTGGAGCGAATGTACTGCGTGACAAGAAATATACGCTGCTCCAAGGTGTATTTCATCTTTTTCATATACAGTATTCACCACCTGCAACAGAAGGAAAAAATCAATTATGTGCGTTTCTCCATGGGTTGCGTTACTTTTTGATCACCCTTTATATATATAAGTATATAAAGACTCAACATGGAAAAATTGTTTATGTAAACGCAAACTGAATAGAATTTAAAGAAGATTACGTCGTACGGTAAAATAACGTACAAAAGAAAAACTAAACAATAAAATTTGGAAAAACTTTTAAAACCTTATCTTTTCCTTGTTTTGTATTTACGATTTTAATATTTCTTCGATATACATCTTTATAATCCAGTTTAGTCTTTCCGTCCCTATTCCTGCAAGTAATACTGAGGGTTTTTTCCCCACCACTATGCTTGTTGTTATCGTTACTATCATAAACATTATTATTTTCCTTATTATTATTATTATTATTATTATTATTATTATTATTAATACAGTTATTATTATTTTTATTAGTAATTCTAAACAAAATATCCTTTTGTTGTTCTCACTCAAATTCGTTTTCATCCGTTTGATTTTGATTTTTATTCGACTGTTTTAATTTTGCCTATTGTCTATTTCCGAAACCTTATCGTTCCATTATCTATCCACCAACTATACTTCATAAATTTCCGCGTTCGTATATCCCTTCACGCTCGCACTTCCGTATCTCATTATATAACTGTTTAATGTGCCCGAAACTGTATTTTATATAATTATGTATCTTATACTAGTGTTCGCCTATTTATTTTTAATTGTCCCCTGATTTCGTATTCCTTAATTAGGTTTACTGTCTGATATTATTTTCTTGTGTAGTACACCGACTAAGGACTTCTGTATCCTAAACGTTTGTATTGTCGTAAAATATCAGTTTATTTTGATTGTCTATACTCCTTTATGGTTCCCATATTTATTTTGTATATATCACACACACACACACACACACACACACACACACATATATATATGGAATGAATTTCACAATAAAACACGTGAAATGAATGAATGCTGCAAACCCACAAGGAAAAAGAAAAACGATTCCAAGGCCTTTCGTGTATTCAAAGCTACACCTCGTCAGGGAATATATATATATATTCGTACGATGCATGCATTTCTGATATATCCAAATTATTAACCCTTTAATGCCCAGTGTGTGAAATTTTCATCGTTAACTTTGGAAGCAATTTTAGACCTTCCAGTTCCCAATGTGTGAAATTTAACACATTTCGTATTTTATTAATTATGAACAATAAAACTTTGTAAAGTATATTTTTCAGTTATTTGGGGTCCAATTAAACGATTTTTATATCCCAATTTTTTTTTTTACTTTTCGACTTAATTTGGGTACGAAAGGGTTAAAGAATTCACACGTTTTTATGTACTTGAATTTATGTGATATATTTGTGCATTGTCCATGTTAGTTTTTCTTTTAATTTATGAATGAGTTTATTTTTATCAAATCCTCTGTCTATCGCATAAAATATTCATTATACATTTTACATCTCGTTTAAAATCTTCATATTTAAAGCATATCTTTAAATATTTGACTATCTGTGATTCAAAAAACTTGGTACGTTATTATTGTTTATAATTAAGCTATCCTTAAAAGGGAATGCTATTACATTAAAATGGTTATTGTCTGTTTTATTATAAACGATGTTATGTAACTAGTTTTTCATTTGTAATTCTTATACTCAAGTCTAGACATTTTTTTTGTCTGTTGTCATTTCATTTTTCTAATTTTAATTCTGGCGGGTACATTTTGTTTTCTGATTCTTCGAAGTTAGATGTATTTGTCGTACTAATGCTATTATTATTATTATTTTATATATATATATATATTATATATATATATATATATATATATATATATGATGAATAAAACCACGAAGGAAAGGAAACACAAAATGGTGCTCAAGCGCTTGAGCACCATTTTGTGTTTCCTTTCCTTCGTGGTTTTATTCATCATAAATATTTTTCACGTGTTACTTTCGTGAAATAATTTTCATATATATATATATATATATATATATATATATATTGTGTGTGTGTGTGTGTGTGTGTGTCTGGGAGTGGGTGTAAGTATGTATGTATGTAAGCATATATAAATCAATGGCGTTCATATAGGGTAAGCTGGACATGCGCCGCTTACCCAGTTAAAAGTCAAATTACAAAAAGTCAGTATATTACTACAGTAATCGAAAACTAATATAAAGTAATAATGCTTGTGTGTGTATACAGTATATATATATATATATTTACAGCTACCGCTTACCCTATGGACATACCCACCGCACCGCACGAATATATGTTTTGCATGTGCGGGTATTTTGGTTGTGTGGTAAGAGAAAAACATCCCATCCTCGTCAGCCATAACAGCCATTCGAAATAAAAGAAATTTAAATTTGCGTATAATTCAGATGCGTAAATCTTCTCTCGAAGAAGTTTGTAAATTTATCGCAAACAGCTTAACGGAATGGGCCCCTTAAATCTTTATTACGTGAGTCATTCAAATTTTTCGGATTTTCAATGATACAAAAAATAATACCGAGAATATGTCACAAAGATATTTTACTGTAATATTGATTTAATATTATTTTTATTGGCATACACACACACACACACACACACACACACACACACACACACACACACACTACTTACGGAAGTGGTTTTTATTATTGTTTATTAAATAAGATATAACTCAGTATTTTTAATACTATCAGGTCATCCCATAAGTAATGTTGTTTTTTACGATAGATTAAGTTTAAACTAGTCCTACTCGGTTTAAGCATAAATTTTCTGAAGGTTGTATCTAAGAGGAGATCTATCGTGTTTCGCTACATACTTTACAGACCAGTGAAGACGTGTGTTTTGTTTTATGTGAACCCCTCATAAACATGGCGGTATCAGAAGAGCATATCAGGCATATAATGCTTTACGAGTTCAAAAAAAGGGAATAGTGCTACTGAAGCAACGCGAAACATTCAGGACGTTTATGGCAACGATATTCTGCATGTGAGGAAATGTCAAAGATGGTTTAAAAAGTTTAGGAATGGTGACTGCTGTTTGACAGATGCAGCACGCTCTGGACGCCCTGCTGAGTTTGATGATGACCTGCTGTTAGCCGCACTTGAAGAAGACTGTTCAACAACTGTCGAAGAATTGGCCCAGAAACTCAATTCATCCCCGTCCACCATCCATCGACATTTGCAACAACTCGGGAAGGTGCCTAAGTTAGGAAAATGGGTGCGGGTAAACATTAGCACAGCTCTTCATTCCCGTGAACTCCAAGATCCGTTTTGCACCGTTTAGTGACTGGTGATGAAAAGTGGATACTGTACCAGAATGTTAAGCGCCGTCGGCAGTGGGTTTGTGCCGGAGAACCAGCGACACCACAGCCAAAACCAAATTTTCACCCTCGGAAGGTGTTGCTTAGTGTTTGGTGGGATAAAGGTGGTGTAATACACTTTGAAACCTTACCACACAACCAAACAATCACCGCTCAAGTCTACTGTCAACAACTGGATCGATTGAACACTGCACTAAAAGAAAAGAGACCTTCTTTGGTTAATCGGAAAGGAATCGTGTTCCACCACGACAACGCACGTCCTCATACCGCTCGGATCACTTCTGCAAAAATTGAGGAGCTTGGGTGGGAAAAATTTCCACATCCTCCATATTCTCCAGACCTTGCGCCTTCAGATTATCATCTCTTCAGGAGTCTGCAAAACTATCTTGACGAGAAACAGTATACTTCTTTAGATGACCTGCACACCAGTCTTTGTACGTTTTTTGCCTCAAAACCGCCTGAATTTTATAAACATGGCATTGAAAAGGTTGTAGGACGTTGGCAGAGTGTCATTGATTCCGATGGAAAATATATACTAGATTAAAAAGTTTCAGTTGAGTTTTTTTTGTCCTTCAAATTCCGATCTAAAAAACGACATTACTTATGGGATGACCTGATATATACTGTATATATATTTGTTGCTAGAAATACTGATGTATATTGAGATGAAAAATTCTTAATTCCATTACTATAACACAAAAACTCAAACACAAACTGAATGGAAGTTAAATAGAGTTAAATAAATTAATTTCAGAGTAAGCGGTGGGATTAACATCGTTATTAAGAGCACGAAGTGCGAGGGTACAATAGTGGAGAAAGCATTAAATGAGGGATTTACTCGCAAATCCGGGCTGAAAAAACCACCGCTTTGGTACTGGCTGGCTACGCTGGACTTTGGCAGACATTTAATCCGCCATCCAAAAATGAGTTGCATGGCTCCACAGATGTCATTTGAAATTTATAAATGGTCACCAAATATATTTTTAAGCTATTTCTCGCGTTCTCTAATCAACCAAAATCCTCTAATCCTATACTGCTTTATACCTTACTCCCACAACTATTAGTTATTGCTGTTTCTTTGCTAACTTGGAGAGGACATGTAACCTTGTTTTCATCTTTATAGACTAGGACGAAGGCAATATAGCGAGAGAGCAGAAGTGACAGATACGTTGATTGGTATGACGCGTTTTTTGATGAAACGAAATAAGTTTATTTAATTTGTCAGAGGGAGTTTCCCAATTAAACTTTTACTTGAGGCAATGAAATACCCCTTAATTTAGATGTACCCCCAAGTACAAACATTATATATATATATATATATATATATATATATATATATATATATATATATATATTGGTATTACGACTTTTGATCGAGTGAGGCCCATGGTGTAGTGGTTATCATATCTGACCGGCAATCGGAAGATCCCGGGTTCGATTCCCGGGTGGTTACCTCATTTTTTCATTTGTTCGTTCTCCCTTCTCATCTTGCGCGGAATGTTCTTCTATACAAGCGTCGTTCTTTACGTTAATATATATATATATATATATTATATATATATATAAATAAATTACGTTGTCTTGTTGTTATTCCGAAATAGATGTAATACTGTATTCTGTATTCATATCTTTCTGTCACTTTATCAAGGGAAATGAATAGTGTGTTATGAATAAATTAATCGGAGCCAAGTACAGTAAAACATAAATAAAAATGTAGTCACTGATACGAAATATTATAGCATTTATATCATAATTAATCATTTTTATTTATTTGTTTATTTATTTATGTATTTATTTACAAATATATACAGTTGTCATAGTTGAGTATAATTTCATTATTAAATACAGATGTTGTACACAGTCGTAAACTGCCTTTAGCAAGCGTTCACTCTTAACATTTGATAAATATCTGATGATTTAATGGTATTAATAAGCATGAATTACTGTTTCTTGTGGAAATCCGATTGTCTCTCTTTTGAATTAAAAGGAACTCATTTTGTATTGAAGAAGATGGTCCAAAGTGTGCTTTTAGTCAATTACTGATGTACTATTTGGAATAGTATTCCAGAAAAGGAAGAAATGATGTCAGGTTGTATTAAGAATTTAGTTGTTAAATATATTTATGGTATGGTTATGATTATTAGAGTTATGCAAAGGTTGACTGGTTTAATCGCATCGGGCAAAAATAGTACCTGGTTAGGTTAGGTTATTAACTGATTATTTTTTCGATTACACACTTCTTTTGATAGAATATTAAACAGTTTTAGGATTGTGTAATACAACCCCGTTTAGAGGGTATAACATAAAATGAAAGTATGATACAATTAGTGGGTATAACATAAAATAAAAGTATGATACAATTAGTGGGTATAACATAAAATAAAAGTATGATACAATTAGTGGGTATAACATAAATAAAATATGATACAATTAGTGGGTATAACATAAAATAAAAGTATGATACAATTAGTGGGTATAACATGAAATAAAAGTATGATATAATTAGTGGGTATAACATAAAATAAAAGTATGATACAATTAGTGGGTATAACATAAAATAAAAGTATGATACAATTAGTGGGTATAACATAAAATAAAAGTATGATACAATTAGTGGGTATAACATAAAATAAAAGTATGATGCAATTAGTGGGTATAACAAAATAAAAGTATGATACAATTAGTGGGTATAACATAAAATAAAAGTATGATACAATTAGTGGGTATAACATAAAATAAAAGTATGATACAATTAGTGGGTATAACATAAAATAAAAGTATGATACAATTAGTGGGTATAACATAAAATAAAAGTATGATACAATTAGTGGGTATAACATAAAATAAAGTATGATACAATTAGAGCGTATAACATAAAATAAAAGTATGATATAATTAGTGGGTATAACAAAATAAAAGTATGATACAATTAGTGGGTATAACAAAATAAAAGTATGATACAATTAGTGGGTATAACATAAAATAAAAGTATGATACAATTAGTGGGTATAACATAAAATAAAAGTATGATACAATTAGAGCGTATAACATAAAATAAAATTATAATTAGTGGGTATAACATAAAATAAAAGTATGATACAATTAGTGGGTATAACATAAAATAAAAGTATGATACAATTAGTGGGTATAACATAAAATAAAAGTATGATATAATTACGGTAGGTGCGGTTATGATTCGCAAAGTTATACCAAGTACAGTTATATACTGTAACCAAACGAGACAAATAGTAACCGGTGAGATTACAATAAGTTAGATTGGTTAGAATACAATTTCGTTTCTAATTAGATTTAGTTAGAAACGTTTGTAGGCCTATAAGAAATTATATAATTACCGGTAACTTTAGTATTACGTAGAAATAATCAAAAGGAATAAATAAAAGGCAAACTTTGATATCGCAGAAATTCTGAGTTTTTGGTTTAGTTTGTGTAGAACAGGTTGAGGTGATATAGATTTACTTGTGCATAGAATGGGTATACATTTCGTTTTTCAATCACAGATGAAACACAAACTTGCGGTGCGTCTTGCTCCTGATGAATAATGCACTCGGACCTATAAAGCCAGGAATGTCTATAAATGATTACTATTTGACCCTTCATTGAATAATAACAAATCATAGAATTGTTGCTTCCAATAATGATGAATTAAGCATGAAAGTTTCTTCAATATATTGACCCTCTATATATTTGACGATGTTGCTACGAGCTGTTCGTAATCTGAATAGGTTTATGTGCGGAACAGTGCTTACAAAACAAGGTGACTTTTAATTTCTATTTACGTTTTAATCTATATAGGTTCTGTGTTCAAAAGTGTGTGTATATATATATATATATATATATATATATATATATATATATATATATATATATATATATATAAAGTGAACAATGAACAATTCCTACACCATCATTATATGGATTCATTGTCTTCATGCAGAACTTATGTTCGAATAGTTTTATGTTCGAATGTCCATTTTTACATAAGAACCAAAATCGCTTAACACGAGTTTGGATAATAATTTTACTTGTAGCTTCCTATTTTTGTTCGTGTCACAACCCTACGATCTACCCTTTCTATGGTTTAGTCGTATCCATTATCCATTTTCCATTTGTTATAAAAGTTATTATAATTAATTATGAATTGTCTTGCATCTCACCCTCGACCCTAGATTATGCATACACATTGCATGTAACAGGATTGGAACCCGTAGTTGTGCTTCTTAGTCCTTGATACCCACTCTGTCTTTAATTCGTTTCTTTTAGGTCCTCCCAAATAATGACTTATACACTATGACGTCATAAAATAACTTTATTCTCTTTACGTTTCCCACTCTGTGTCTCTAATTTGTTCTTGTAAATCTTCCTAATAATGATTTGTACTATACGTAAAAATTCAATAACTATGACGTCACATTGTCCCTTCATCATATATCTAGTATCCAATGTATGAAAATTCTTTAACATCATGCTGAGGACGAAACACTCTATAGAAGTCATTATTTATATGTTATGTAGCATAAACATTATTATTGAACCATACTCATTCTTACATTCATATTTTAGCTTGACCATTATCCAATATAAATTTTATTAAATATTCATTTTTACTCGTGTCAACGCGAAACTTCATGCCTTCGTTCGAAAACGCAAAAATACGTTCTAGTATTATTTTTTCATTTTTATTTTTAATTATATGACCTCCCGAGATGAACTCAAAAATGCTGAGGTTAAGTGATCGAATTCCGCTGACCGACAGAATTGAACGCTTCTAAGATAAAAAAAGTCTCCTTTCGCTCTGATTCGAATTTATAACATTATCATGCGTTATGTTATATCATGTGTGTTATGTGCCCATGTACTTTGTATTATATTTCTAACATCTTAATTGTCTATTAATATGAAACACTGTAAAAACAAGACAAAGTTATAGTAACTGTTTAATTGTAATTAACTGTAATACTTTAAATTAACAATAACTTGTAATGTACTTTAATGAAACTGTAATTAACAATAACTTGTAATGTACTTCAGTGAAACTGTAATTAAATGTAATGATTTAATTTATCATGTAAGAATGTACTTCAAAATGGAAGTGTAATTAAACAACAAGTGAATATGAATTAATTGGTAATTGTAATCGTAATTGTAATGAACCAAAATTAATACGTACTCAGTCATGTACTAAATTTGTACTTGTGTACTATTACGAAATGATATCGCCTCCATAAATATAGACGGCGAAAAATACAAATTAGTTTTTATTTTTATTTTTTAAATTCTTATTTGCAATCATTCAAAAACATCTGATGTGTTTAAAAAAAAGGGGGGAAACTTAACCTTCGACTGTGTCCCCCAAACATTTAAGCTATATTATACATGAACTTGTAAAATTAGAACGACTTCATCAAGCTACTTCATTTAAGGCTCTTCTCCATTAGACTTCATATTAGCACCTCATTAGGAGGGGGCAGAGGCCCCTTGCCTTCTTAATATTTTTAGATTCCGGCCTGAGCCATGGTCGAAAGAGGTCGAACCTCTACCCCTGTAAATTCAGAGAACTAACTGTAATTTTTAAGAAGTAAACCAAAGTAAAAGAAGTTTTTATTTTTCCCTTCGAGCCGTGCTCTCTTCAGGAACTCAGTCAAGTCGACAAGTTATAAAAGAGAAAAGTCGATAATTTTTAGTATAGGAGAAAGTATCAGAGAATTATAAAAAGAGAAGAATTAATAAGCGAGAGAAAAGAATTATAGAAAAGTATACAGAAGAAACATCCGTTGCAGCCTCCTAACCAGAACCCCCCCGTCGAATCCGAACCGACTCAGGGCCATAAAGGGGGGGTTAACATATATATATGTGTGTGTGTGTGTATATATATATATATATATATATATATATAGTATATATATATATATATATATATACAGGGTGGGCCGTAAGTTTCCATACATAGGAAAAATAAACATTTTTTTATGGACAACCATTTTTATTTATATAATATGCTCTACATGGTTGCCATTGTTTTGAAAACACATTTCAATACGTGTTCCCCACTGTTGATGAACACGCATTAGCACAGTTGACGTTATGCTTGTAATGGCGTTGGTGATACGTTCCTTTAGATGATTTATGTCTCGTATCTTTTCCTGATACACCATGGCCTTCAAGTGCCCCCAAAGATAGAAATCAAGGGGGTGAGATCTGGGGATCTGGGAGGCCACTCCACAGGACCACGCCGACCAATCCAAGCATCCGGAAACTGCTGATCCAAATACCGACGCACGTGAAGACCATAATGAGGTGGAGCTCCATCTTGCTGAAAGTAAACTGGGAAGTTACCTTCCTCGTTTAGCAGGGATGGGAAAATCTCTTCTTGCAACATGTTAAGATACCTTTCGGCATTAAGATTTCCACTGACAAAAATTGGTCCAATAATTCTTTCACCCCATATCCCGGCCCACACCATCACTTTACCGGCACCTTGCATCTTCGTCGGACTCAGCCAGTTAGGGTTAGCATTACTCCAATAACGTATGTTTTGCCGATTAACCTCTCCATTGACGTAAAAATTTGCTTCATCAGTAAACAAGATCTTACGTCAAACGCATATTCTTAGGGTATCTGAAACATAAAAACAAACGTTTAATTTTTCCTATGTATGGAAACTTACGGCCCACCCTGTATATATATATATATATATATATATATATATATATATATATATATATATACACAGTATATATATATATATATATATATATAATATATATATATGATGATGATGATGATGATGATGATGTGAAACGCACGTTTATCGAATATTATTCCTCGTGGAAATATAACATTTGTGTACACACGTTTGAAATCATGATGAACGCGTTTCCATGGTGACCAAGGGTCGATTTCCAGGTTTGATACCACCTGATTTCAAGGTGTGTCAGGTTGAGATTGTTGTGGTCATGCTTGAAGAAGTGTCTGGTGTCTAAGGTTGTTGACCATGAAAACACGTCCTTCATGGTCTCATATAGAAGTTTCCAATCATTCCAAACCCCCTTTTTAGAGAATATATATATATATATATATATGTGTATGATGCAATTCCACAAGGAAAGAGAAAAATTATTCCAAGGCCTTTCGTGTATTCAGAAGTACACCTCGCCTTGGAATCATTTTTCGTTTTCCTTGTGGATTTGCATCATTCATTCATTTCACGTGTTTAATTATGAAATTCATCCCTTATCCCTTATCCCTTATCCCTTATGTTGTTTCGTGTGTTGGTCTCTCTTCACACGGAGGTCAAGCTGGTGGCCCCGCCTCTAGGTCTGGCCTGGTGGAGAAGCGAGTTGCTTTCTTGCGCTCTCCACCGTACATAGCCAGGCACGCCCGGCTCATCTGGTACTGTCCTGAGCCAGGCATCCAGTCTTTTCTTGAAGACTTCAACTTTGACCCCCGTTACGTTTCTGAGGTCCTTAGGAAGCTGGTTGAAAAGTCTTGGCCCCCTGACAACCAAGCTATTTTCCTTCAGGGTTGAGGAGGTCCCTTGTCGTGCTTTTAATTTGGGAACACTACACATTCTGCCTTTCCTATTTTCCAGTGTTGTTTGAATGGTAATTGGGTTTAGTTTTAGGTTTGGTACCAGTTTTTCGATCATTTTCCATATGTAGATGATGATGTACCTCTCTCTTCTTCTTTCCAGTGAGTACAGATTTAGTTTACGTAGTCTTTCCCAGTAGTTGAGTTCTTTGCAGCCATCAATCTTGGCTGTGAAATGCCTTTGCGTTTCTTCTAGTTTATTAGTTTCTTCCTTTTTATATGGGGACGTCAAAACTGAGCAGTATTCAAGTTTTTATAATCAGTGTTTTTAGCAGGTGAATCATTACTGTCCTGTCCCTTCTCTTGCACGTTCTTAGAACCTGTCCGGCGACTCTTTTTGCTTTATTTATCGCTATCTGATTTTGTTTCGAATTTCGCATCATCTGTCATTATTATCCCGAGATCAATCGCTTTCATGCTTTTCTGAATTTCCTGTCTATCTGGAGCATAATATGCAGTCTGTTTAAGTTCTTCTTTTCTACCATATCTCAAGAGCTGAAATTTCTCGGCGTTGAATGACATGTTGTTGTCTTCTGACCATTTGTATATTTTGTTCGTGTCCCTCTGCAAGGCCTCCACGTCATGTACATCGCTGATTTTTCTGCTGATCTTTGTATCGTCTGCAAAGGATGTTACTATACTATTGCTGTTTACTCCGCTGTCTATGTCTGTTAGCATGATAATGAACAGGAGTGGGGCCAGTACTGTCCCTTGTGGTACTGAGCTGCGTACTTCCGATTCTGGTGATGATATACCTTGAATTTTGACGACCTGCAGACGATCACTAAGGAAGTTGTAGATCCATTTTCCCACTTTGCCTGTTATTCCCATGTCTTTAATTTTATGTGCTATTATACCATGGTCACATTTATCGAAAGCTTTAGCAAAATCTGTGTATATAACATCGTAGTTGTCATTGCCTTCCAATGCATCTAGGATATTGTTGTAGTGCTCTATTAGATGTGATAGGCATGATCTACCTGATCGGAATCCATGCTGATTTTCGTTGAATCTTTCCCGTGTCTCCAGGAAATCATAAATTTTCTCTCTAACTATTCTTTCAAATACTTTGGTGAGGTGGGACGTCAATGACACTGGTCTATAGTTCTTTGCTTGAGATCTGTCCCCTCCTTTATATATAGGGACAATGTTTGCTCTTTTCAAGATGCTCGGTATTTTCCCAGTGTCTAGGGATCTTCTCCATATCCAGTATAAAGGTGTAGCTATTTCATTTTTACAGTTTTTAATCAATAATGCGTTCCAATTGTCCGGACCTGCAGCTGAATGTAGTTTCATTTGTTCTATAGCTCTCGCTACATCTTCTGGTGTAAACTCAAAGTCTGTTATATACTCTCCTTGCAATTCCTCTTCAAAGAATGCATTTATGTCAGGTATCGCTTTGTCACTGTTTGGGGTACTGAAAACTGATTCATATTGAGCTCTCAATGTATCATATATTTCTTTTGCATCGTCGGTTAGTTCATTATTTCCCGTCCTTCAGGGCCCAATAGCGGCGCGCGTTTTTGTTTTCCTTTTTGCATAGCTATAGAAGTATTTTGGATTTTTCTTTATTGCTTCTACCGCCTTTTCCTCTTCCCTCTCTGTATGGTCCTTAATCAGGGCTTGTATTTCCCTATCGATACCCTCCAGTTTTTCTTTTATTATTTTCCTGCCATTATCTCCGCAGTTTCCTAACTTCGCCTCCACTCTCTTTCTTTTTCGGAATAGTCTTCTCTTTTGCCTTTCTAGCCAGCTCCTCTTTCCTTTTGGCTGTGATTTCGGAGCATATTTTTCTAAAATTCTCAGCGTTTTTTCCTCCAAAGTTGTTAGCATTTCTTCAGTTGTTTTATTCTCGAAAATTGTTCTCCATTCTATTTGGGCCATGTGCGATCTGATTGCTTCCCAATTTATAGTCTTCGAGTTTAAGTTAAAGGCCCCGAATTTACTTCTTTCCACAATATGTGTATTGTCTTCTAATGCTGCCATCATATTTGTTGATATCTCGATTAAGTTGTGGTCTGAGATAATGGTTGGGGTTATTTTTATATCAGCAATCAAGTTCGTGTTATTCGTGAATACCAGATCCAGGCAGTTATTTTTTCTGGTATTTTCTGTTATCTCCTGTGTCAGCATAAACTCGTTTGTGAGAGCCATCAACATTTTTGCTTGTTCCTGATCTTCTCTTGTGCCCCCCTTGTCCTGGTGAATATATATATTCCTATTCACCTTTTTGTATTTTATAAATGGGAAGTTAAAGTCTCCGCAGATCATTATATTGGGGGATGGAGGGTTTATGGCCTTTATTAGCTTTCTAATGTCATCAATGGCCTCCGAGAATTTTTCGGTTGGGGTGCTTGGAGGTCTATAGATGACTATTACTATCAAGTTTAGTTTTTCTATTTTCACTGCTAGGAGTTCCACATAGCTGTTTGATTTACTTATTATCGTCTCTGTCATATGACCTTCCTGTACATATATAGCACAGCCACCTTTCCGTCTCGTCGTTCTATCCGCTCTTAGTAAGTTGAAGCCCTCTATATTTATTTCTTTCTTATCAATACAATGTTCGCAGTTTTCACAATCTCCTTGGCAATCTTTAAGATGAGTTTCTGTGAGGCATGCGATGTCCGCCCTTGTTTCGTCCATAAATCCTTTCAGGTACGAAACCTTATTGAGTGATTGGTTTGGTCTTATTCCTTGAATATTAGCCAGGACAATTTTTATGTTCTCTGTTTTTCGTTGCCCCTTGTGCATTTCAAGTTCGTTTTCCTTCGATATCGCTTGATTCGTTGCTCTATGATCCTCCGAAAGAGATCCGTTTCCTCCTACTTGTATTGGTAGCTTCTTGCCCGGTAGCGATTTGGCTCGGGGGTTTCCAGCTGTGTCAACTGCATGTGGATGACATTTAGCATTCGTAAGGTGTCTGAGATGTTGAAAAAATTTTCTTGTTCGCTTATTGTGTTCCTATTGTTGTTCCTATTGTTATTTTTATTCCTATTGTCATTTAAACTTTTTCCTTTGTTCGTTAAGTCCGTCGGGAGATGTTGATAGTAGCATTTATTCCCGAATTTATATATATATAATACGATTTTTTTCCACTTGAACTAAATTAAAATAAATCGTTTTTAAAACGAGAAAATCTTTATTATTCATCCTGCATGTTTACTGTGTATTTGAATTTTATATTATATATATATATTAGTGATGTAGGTCACATCCGCATCCGCATCCGCGGAACATCCGCACATTTTCTCGCATCTGCATCCGCACCCGCATCCGCACTTTGGACTGCGGATGTCGTGCGGATGTGGACCGTTGAGATAAAATGTCATTAATAAGCGGAAATTATCAAATTCTACTATACTGTACTGTATATGTAAAAATGAATAATTAATAGAACTAGTTCATTGTGCGCAAAAGTGATGCAAGCGACAAGACGAGAGGCTGTTCTTGTATGAAGTTACTCTCTTGCAACCTACTTAGATCCACGTTACAAAGCTAAGTTATTTTCACCTAGTACATTAGAACGAGTTAAATCATCACTTGGCAAAGCAGTTGAAGAGCTTCAATCTCTTGAATCTGTCGCTTCGCCACCCACCAAAAGAATAAAAGTTTCAGTGACAGAACCAACACCTTCAACAAGCAAATCTATCACAGAATCTGTCTCTCAGTTTCTTGAGTCAAGCAGCAATGACGAGACCTACGCGATGTCAAAAGATGTAGTAAAAATGATCGAGAGCTATCACCAAGAAAAACGCCTGGCTGCATGTGACAATCCTATTAGTTGGTGGAAAAATACGCTGAATATCTATCCATACTTGAGTAAACTTGCAAGGAAACATTTAGCCTGTCCTCCAACAAACGTACCAAGCGAGAGATTATTTAGCAGTGCTGGATTAATATATGATGAAAAGAGAAACAGACTGGCAGCAGAAAAGGCAGAAAAATTAATGTTCCTTAAGCATAACCTTCCTATAATTAAGTTTGAACATTAAACGATGAACATCTTAGTCTACTTTATTTTAATTACTCATTTATAAATATGCCTAATAAAACTTTAAACTTAATATAAATAGTTATCAAGCTAATTAAAGATCTCTTTCTATAAGGGTGGAGGTTGGGGAAAGAGGTCGGTGGGGTGCATTTGAGTTGGGTTCACGTCCCGCATCCTGGTAACACAATTATGGTTTCTAATTGTGGCTGAAACTCAACAAAATATAACGAATTTATTTGCAGACGAATTCACTAATTGATTTCTATATTAGTTAGATGCTTGATATTATTTTATATGTTCAGAGAAAAGTACAGCAATTATTGTACAATTAATCAATTATACTACATTATAGCTACAGCTCTCTCTATATAATAACTTATTATATACGTTAAACACAACAAATCTCGAATATATCCTAAAAAATAACGAAAATGTAGACATCCGCACCCGCATCCGCATCCGCGGATGTTGAAATCAAACATCCTCATCCGCATCCGCATCCGCGGATGTGAAAAAAATGACATCCGCTACATCACTAATATATATATATATAT
Organism: Bathynomus jamesi; assembly: GCA_023014485.1. NCBI lineage: Eukaryota > Metazoa > Arthropoda > Malacostraca > Isopoda > Cirolanidae > Bathynomus > Bathynomus jamesi. The sequence goes on from JAJOZX010006561.1 coordinate 59,950, forward strand.
ATATATATATGCAGTAAAATCACAGAATAACACGTGATCTTATTAATAAGCAAACAAACACTGGGAAAAGGAAAAAGAAACACGAAATCCGAGCGCTTTCGTGATATATTCACATCTTCAGGGACAAGAAAGAAATCTATATCTGTTTCTTTCTTGTCCCTGAAGATGTGAATATATCACGAAAGCGATCGGATTTCGTGTTTCTTTTTCCTTTTCCCAGTGGTTGTTTGCTTATATATATATATATATATATATATATATATATATATATATATATATAATATATATATATATACTGTATATAGTATCATCGTTGTTTAGCCTTGTAGTTTAACGAGATGTAATTCCAACTCAACGAAGGACAGGATTTTTAAACTATCCTTTGGTGTAAAAAAAAAAAAAAAAAACATTTCGGCCAAAGAAAGATGAAATTCACAGTTTGTCGACACCCCAATCAATACCTTATATACCTTCGATGTGAAGAGTATAAATATTCACATATGTACAGTTAGTAATTTACCCAACATCAGGTCAATAATTGAAAAGAAGCCATCTTCATATTTATTGGGCACGAAGACGGTTTGTAGTTTTTGTACAGAATTATTTTTTTTTATTTTTTGTTTTGTTTTTGAGGTGCAAAAGACAAGAAACTATTATCAATATGGAAGCGTGTATTTCCCATATAGAAGGGAACGAGAACGTTGCTTTTACATCACCTTGCTAAAAGGTGTTCCTCGGAGGAGGACATTCTAACCAGTGACAATGGAGATTGGTTATAATGCATTGACAGAGAAGATTTATGACAATTTCGGGTGTTAATAGTTATGAATAAGGAGGGGTTTACCTAGGGGATCACGAAATAGGGTGCAGATTAAATATGAAAACTGTAAGTTTTCTAGAGTTCAAATTTAAGCCAAAGATTGTTGCGTTTAACAATATTAAGATTTTGGACAGAATAATGATGGCAGCATGATGTCAGATAAATTGCCTCTAGGGCAATATTTCCCCGCGGACAATATTCCCCGCGGGCAATATCCCCCGCGGACAATATTCCCCGCGGACAATATCCCCCGAGGACAATATCCCCCGAGGACAGTATATCCCATGGACAATATCCCCCGAGGACAATATCCCCCGAGGACGATAGTTCTCGAGGACAATATCCACCGAGGACAATATCCCCCGAGGACAATATCCCCCGCGGACAATTTCAAGTCAATTTAAAGTCAATGTCACAGTGGGAAAGTTAATTTTGACCATTTGTTAGACTAAAATGTAAAAACATTAAAAACTTAGGTTATACGCAATACCGCGCAAATAATCTAAAATCTCTCTATTTTCATACCCTCGGATCACCGTCAAAAGCCTGGCTGCAGAGTCTTGATATTTTTTTCTTCTGGGTTGTGTAGCATGACCTGGTACTCTCTGAATAATATGAACTTGTTGCAGTGATTGTTCGCGTTGAATAAATGAAATAAACTTCCAAATGTTTGGGTGAGCGCATGAAGCATTGGACGTGAAGCTCCTATGCTATTGATGTAGGTCACATCCGCATCCGCATCCGTGGAACATCCGCACATTTTCTCGCATCCGCATCCGCACTTTGGACTGCGGATGTCGTGCGGATGTGGACCGTTGAGATAAAACGTCATTAATAAGCGGAAATTATCAAATTCTACTATATTAATAGAACTAGTTCATTGTGCGCAAAAGTGATGCAAGCGACAAGACGAGAGGCTGTTCTTGTATGAAGTTACTCTCTTGCAACCTACTTAGATCCACGTTACAAAGCTAAGTTGTTTTCACCTAGTACATTAGAACGAGTTAAATCATCACTTGGCAAAGCAGTTGAAGAGCTTCAATCTCTTGAATCTGTCGCTTCGCCACCCACCAAAAGAATAAAAGTTTCAGTGACAGAACCAACACCTTCAACAAGCAAATCTATCACAGAATATGCCTCTCAGTTTCTTGAGTCAAGCAGCAATGACGAGACCTACGCGATGTCAAAAGATGTAGTAAAAATGATCGAGAGCTATCACTAAGAAAAACGCCTGGCTGCATGTGACAATCCTATTAGTTGGTGGAAAAATACGCAGAATATCTATCCATACTTGAGTAAACTTGCAAGGAAACATTTAGCCTGTCCTCCAACAAACGTACCAAGCGAGAGATTATTTAGCAGTGCTGGATTAATATATGATGAAAAAAGAAACAGACTGGCAGCAGAAAAGGCAGAAAAATTAATGTTCCTTAGCATAACCTTCCTATAATTAAGTTTGAACATTAAACGATGAACATCTTAGTTTACTTTATTTTAATTACTCATTTATAAATATGCCTAATAAAACTTTAAACTTAATATAAATAGTTATCAAACTAATTAAAGATCTCTTTCTATAAGGGTGGAGGTTGGGGAAAGAGGTCGGTGGGGTGCATTTGAGTTGGGTTCACGTCCCGCATCCTGGTAACACAATTATGGTTTCTAATTGTGGCTGAAACTCAACAAAATATAACGAATTTATTTGCAAACGAATTCACTAATTGATTTCTATATTAGTTAGATGCTTGATATTATTTTATATGTTCAGAGAAAAGTACAGCAATTATTGTACAATTAATCAATTATACTACATTATAGCTACAGCTCTCTCTATATAATAACTTATTATATACGTTAAACACAACAAATCTCGAATATATCCTAAAAAATAACGAAAATGTAGACATCCGCATCCGCATCCGCGGATGTTGAAATCAAACATCCTCATCCGCATCCGCGGATGTGAAAAAAATGACATCCGCTACATCACTATCCTATGCCATCCTTCAAGAGAATTGTTGGTTTTTGGCAATCCCTCGTTTGCTCTATCATACATATGCCACATATCTATATCAAACATTGGTTTTCGACGTCCTCGACGATGTGGTGTTCCGATGTATGCGTCTTCAAAATAATCAACTACTAAATGAGTGTCTGGGGTCAGGATTTCATATAATTCTTCAAATGCTGCAACAATATTGTCAGGTGGGACAAGCGCCAAGTTTGCTATTATTCTCATATTGAGCGCAAACTCTTTATCTAACCTAACCTAACCTAACCTAACCTAAAGGGGTTACTTTCGTGAAATATTTATATATATATATATATTATATATATATAGTGATATTATATATATATTCGGGGGATATTGTCCTCGGGGATATTGTCCTCAGGGGGATATTGTCCTCGGGGGGATATTGTCCTCGGGGGATATTGTCCTCGGGAGGGGATATTGTCCTGATACCAGATAAATTTTATATGTTCTTTCACTAACTAATTATCGGAGAGTACTGGTTAATACGATAATAAAAATTGTACACATTTGATTGAACATGTCTTGATAAAGGAGGGACAACGTTAATTCATAGCTCATCTGAAAGGACTGTCAATAAGAAAACTAAATACAGTAATTTCATTATGACAAATCACTTCAATTACGTTACATAATTAAGTCCGTTACTGATTTTATAATAGTTTATATCGATTTTTATGTATAAAGTACATTAAACTTAAATGGTGAAGCTAATAATCTCACGTGATCGTATTATGTTTTTAATGTTTTCCACATACATGTATGTGGCATATACACACGTGTAATTTTGTGGTCATATTTTATAATCCCAGTTGACGTACATAATTATATAATAATGTGGCTGTTAAGCATAAATTTTATTTTATAAAAATTGAAATAATTAATCATAAAGGAGCTTCTCGGAGATGAGGTAAAGAGTCTTGAACTGTAGGTATGATATATACGAGCCATTTTACTATACATACATTCGTTTCCCAAATTTTATTCTGGGTTTGTTTTTTTGGGGGGGAGAGGTTATTCTACCTTACAACGTAGTCTTCTTTGAATTCTATCCCGTTTGAGTTTACAAATGCCGTGTTGAATATATATATATATATATATATATATATATATATATATATATATATAATATATATATAGGGTGTTTCAGGTCGACCCTAGAAATATGGAAATTGGCGGAATTTGTAGTTGTATTTGGTATTTGAAGTTTGTCATAGTAATTCCGCCAATTTCCATATTCCATATTTCTAGGGTCGACCTGAAACACCCTGCGATTGCGGATACTTGTGGTTTTTGGTCCACTTTATGTGGAGCAAGCTTGAGATCATACGAGTGTGACCGTCATTGATACAGGTAAATTTATGCTGACTTGGGGAGGAAACAAACTTACGGTGTATCTTGCTCCTGAAGAATCATGTACCAGGATTAATAATAATTCGGTGTGTCTGCAATGCAAACAACGACAAATGCAATAAATGAATACGGATATGGATGTTCTTTGGACTAGACTAACACAGAGCATCGTTGCTGTCAATGGTGATGAACCACGTACGGAAGCCTCGTCAGTACTCTGATCCCCTATTTGCTTGGCAATGTTGCTGCGAGCTGCTCGTACCCTGAAATGGGCGTATGGTCGGAATGGTGCTCTATGTAAAAAGATGTTTAACTCTTCATACTTCGGCTTAAACTATGAATGCATCGATAATGTATGGTGGTATGATGATATATATATATGTGAAGGAGAGTTACAAGGAGTTACAAGGCTAAGAGGAAGCCTCAAAGATCTTTCGGACCACTCGGGTAGGGTCCTCTTATTAAACTGTTCATTTTTTAACTATTTTGGCAGTAGTAGAAAACTCACTCCCCCACCCACCGCTTCCTCCCCGGGGGCCAGTGGTATTTACGGAAAAAGATTGAAAAAATGCCTTGACCCAGGAAAAGTAGCTAAGGAAATTTCATAGGAAAGAGGAGAATATACTTATAAGCTAGCTCTACAATTACGCTATGCACACATAGAGATTGTATACTAGATAGCCACCTTGTATAAACTAACCAATAATATACTTGTACCGATCACACATCAACCACTTAATATTGTCAAAAAACAGCTCTATTTACAGAGGTATCGAGCCACCAAAGACCCCATAACCGACTTCATGCTAGCCCCAAAAAGATTAAGAGAGAAGTAAAGGTTAAACTCTCCATGTCTACACCCATGTACGCGCAAAGCCATCACGCCGGCACAGTGATCAACTGCTTCTACAAGAAAGGGGTGGAAACAGTAATTAAGAACAGAAATCAGCTTTTCTACATCATGCCCTCACCCGTCACGTGCATCCAGCAACCCAAGAGAAAGAAGAGAAAAAAGAAATAGTGACGGCAAAAACACAACTCTACCTCACCTAAATCATGCCATGCATTTTTTTTTATATATTTTTTTGGTTCGTTATGAAATTCTGTGTTTCTACAAAATATTTTTCTACTTTATTGTCAGACAAGGCAGTCAAGCGTGTGAACGTGTTTTCTGTAATTAGATATCTGTCATGTGTATGTGTCTGCCAACTCATTGAATGTCGCCGAGTTTCAACTTGGGTCTCCCGCCGTAAATGGTGTTTATGTAATAAGTGATATATTGAGTCGTTCATATTCCGCAGTGTTGTGCCACCACGAATATAAGAAAAATCTCTTTCCGGGGAGGAATATCAGTGGGAGGTCCCTGTATCTATTCCCGTGTATTTGTCTCTTATGAAGCATGAAAGTGTTTTGTGAGTGATCACCCGTTGTTGCTACGGCAAATTCAAGAGTCTTCTACTTAGAGGTGTTTTGAGACAAATGATATAAAAAAATGAATTGATCGATGGTTCATAATGCTATTTGGGCACAATCAACCAGAGACATCTCTCTAAAGTGGGGAGAGAATTAAGTGCAGGAGGAAATGTTTAAACAAACTCCCGCACGGTTACGTTATAATATTATTGTCTTAAATTACATTATATGAGAGGATAGTCTTAAACCCTGAGCGTATTTAGAACTTTGTCCAGCCTATTTTTAAACATGTTTACGCTTTGAAACAACCTCAGAAGGAAGTTGGTTCCAGATATTAACTATTTTATAAAGGATATATATATATATATATATATATATATATATATATATATATATATACGCATGAACACGAAAAACTTTTGTATATGAAAAATATCCCCCACTAAGATTCGAACCTCTGACTCAGAGTGGCAGGCGCTAACCATTAGGCAAAGACAGGCTAAAAATTTACGCACCTAACGCATATTTCATCCCTCGAGGGAAGCGCTATCGCTTTCACGCTCAGAAGTGTTTTTTACACGCTAATTCAAACCAATAGACGACATTTAATTCAAGTCAGAGGTCACGTGTTCGAATCCTGGTTGAATATTATATTTTCCATATGCAAAACGCGCCTATATATATATATATATATATATATATATATATATATATATAGAGAGAGAGAGAGAGAGACGAAAACAATCAGAAAACAAACATTTCTTTATTAAGTAACTGATGAAAAGTTTTCAGAATTCTTCTCATATGATCGATCCTTAAATGTATTAAAATTAAATTCATTCATATTAAATTTCTTACACAAAATAGCAGTAATTAACATCATTAGAAGTTAATAAAGGAATTCATCATGAAATAGGAACAAAATATAGGAAACGCAGTCCTAAAATTACAAAAAGAAAACTGAAAAACATATTTTCTCCTCCAAACAATTTAATTTTATGATCGTGTAACGTTCTATTTTCTCAAGTTGATGTAAGCATTTATAAACTCTTTGGATTCTTTAAATGTGAATTTGAAGCTGTTCCAACTAATTTGTTGTAATGCGCAAACACTTCGGACCAATTTTAAGATCCCATTTAAAAAATTTCAAGGAGTTTATAGAAAATTTGCTCACATATATTTAAGAGAAACGGCAATGATGATATTTGAAGCGAACAACTTATTCCTAATAGTATCTCTTGAGGAGGGAGGAGGCTTTGCGTGTCTTTTCTGAATTTTATAATGGACATTTAATACCTCACAATATGTTTTATATCTCATTCTGATAAATGATAAACAAATAATAAGTATAAATAAAAAGGGGCTTATGCTACAGCTATTGCTCGGAGCACTTAGGATTTGTAGCGTAGAATGTTTTGATGTAGAAAACAAACATTTTAAAACATTTTAAAACAGAGCTTTTAAAAAGTTTAAGTTACTCACGAAATTGTATACAAAATTTATTCATGGCTTATCCTTCAGACCTTAAACTAATGGACAAACCAGCACAAATTCAATAAAAAGTATACTTACAACAAAAAAAAAGAATAATTCAATGACCAAAGATCAGGTAGTGTACAATATACGTAGATTGTACGAGTTGCGCAAAGAAATGTTATGTAAAAAGGACAGGTTTTTAATAACGAATTTACGAGCATACCAATAGAGTAACGGAGCAGAGAGAAAGACAACGAAGTTTATTCGCATAAAATCAATATAGATCACCTCATAAAAGATCATAAGTGGGTTTTTTTTTTTAAAAGCGACAGAATCGTGATCTGGAAGACTGGTTAAATCCTTTTGAATTTTTAACAATAAAAACTTCAGTAACAACTAAGTCAGTTGGATTTATTTCCAAACAATTTACTTCTCACTGATCCTTCTTTCAAGAAGTTGAAAGAATAGTATACGGACGGTTGGTTGATAACATGAGCGAGTGGGACTCCCTTTTGCATTTCTTAAATTAGGTTACAAAGAACTTCTAATAGTTCTCGAAAGATCTCATGCATATTTAAATTTAACATTTGTTTACATCTTTTAAAGTTGTAACATCACACACACACAACACACACACCACACACACACACAATATATATATATATACAGTATATGCTGCAAATCCACAAGGAAAAAGAGAAGCAACATTCATTCATTTCACGTGTTTAATTGTGAAATTCATATATATATATATATATATATATATATATATATATATATATATATATAATACAGGGTGTCCCAGAATTAACTATCTATTTCAATGAAATCGGACAAATTTTTTAAAAACACACTTTTATTTATGTTTATCATGTTTAATATGTGTTAAAAATGTATAAATTTCTAAATTTTTTTCAGAATTTTATTTTCATAATTTTTTCATTATCTGATCCAATGAAAGACCGTCTGAAGTCATAGAATGGCAAAGAGACTCTCCAAAAGTTAACGTGTGACTTGGAATGACCAAATCCAAAATTTATGGTGCTCCATCTTGTTGAAACACAACATTATCAAGAATGCCATCATCAAGAAGCTGTGGTTCGAGAAACTGCTGAAGCATTTCAAGGTAGACGGTACCTGTTACAGTTGCTTCCGCAAAGAAGAATGGGCCATAAATTTTGGATTTGGTATTCCAAGCCACACGTTAACTTTTGGAGAGTCTCTTTGCCATTCTATGACTTCAGACGGTCTTTCATTGGACCAGATAATGAAAAAATGATGAAAATAAATTATGAAAAAAATTTAGAAATTTATGCATTTTTAACACATATTAAACATGATAAACATAAATAAAAGTGTGTTTTTAAAAAATTTGTCCGATTTCATTGAAATAGATAGTTAATTCTGGGACACCCTGTATATATATATATATATATATATATATATAGAGAGAGAGAGAGAGAGAGAGAGAGAGGTGGTCCACAAGTCTGCTCTCATTTCATCCTGCTTCATACTATCCACATGAGGCAGAACTTTTGGACCACCCTATATATATATACACACACACCAGCGTCCGTATCTCACTGGATAACACCGTTCCCTAATAAGCGAAGTGATGACACTTAGGTCGTGGGTTCGAACCCCGATGGTGCTGTTAATAATAATTCGGGAGTTAGTGTAATGGACGGCAATAGTTGGCTTGAGCGCTGTGCCAGCTTCTCGCTCTCCTAACTGATTATTATTATGTCATTCCCATTTCATTCCTCGCCCAAAAATGCGAAATCCTCGAGTGAAAATCTCAAAGGAAGCAATTCTCAAATTGATCCGTTCCAATTTCATCACATTCTTATTCTCATCCACGGCTTTCCCACTTTGGTCCAAGTTTGGTTAGGATAGGTTAGGTTAGATTAATGTTAAGTTAGATTAGTCGAGTACGTAAGTATTAGCCATTCTCATTCCGTGTCTTCACTGCGAATGCGAATTTTTGTAACATTCTTCCTCAAACGATAAAATCTCTTCTCTCGGATCTGGATTACTCAATTTCTGCCTTTTCATTTGCGGACCACGAATGTGAATGTGAATGATACGAGTGGGATGTAATCTTACTAACTACTCGGTGTCATTCTTATTCTCATTCGTGGTCGCAAGTGAGAATATTCGAAGTGAGAACCCCAAATTTTAGAAAAGAATTTCCCAATTTGGGAATAGTAAAAGGAGAACGTGACGCAGCGCAGTTTTGTGCCAAACAACTATTTCCTATGAAAAATCTGACTTAATTAAAAGAAGGAATTCTTCAGTGGGAGAGACCTATATATATATATATATATATATATATATGGAGGGTTTCCCTCCCCCAAAAGGTACCTATTTTTATTTGCTCGTCTTCAGAAAAGTAACAGATTTGGGTTTTTATTCCGCATATACCTATACATTTGTAATTTTTCATTACTTAATAACTAGTAAATATCATATATTAAAACCGTTTTTTCACCATTTCCTACTTAAAAAAATAACTTTTCCTAATTTCTAAGAAATTAGGAAAAGACGATAGCGCTACCAATAGACTATAGCCTAGCGTAGCTAGAGGTGGTGCCGGGGGGGGGGGGGCAGCGATCGTCCCCCCACCAAGCCTCAGAAAGGATTTTGTCAAAAAATTTCTCCCTCTGTCGGAAAACTTACAAGTTGTATTTGTACTTAAAAGAAGCGCTTCAATTAATGTGTACGTGTTTTCAATATATGGTTGTTGTAGTTACATTATTTTTCTCCATTCTGTTATGGTGGGCAGTATAATATATATTGTTGCAAATTTTCTGGTCCATTGTTACACAGAGTGCATTGTGTGTTTTCCCCTTGGGAATCATTCTCTTTCATTTAATGGTAGTGTATTCTGCTTTTGTACTGCATTACTGAATACTGATGCGGGTGTATTATCATATATGTGTTCCTCGCGCTTAATAGATTACACTGGGCAACACGTATTTTATTGAATGATATCTGACACTTGATTCTAGGTAATTTGGTTGCGCTGAATACGAATTTCAACTCGGTTTGGCTCTATCAGGTCCTGATTCTTGTCGACAGCCTATGTGCCATTTTCCAGATTTTTCAAATTAGGACTAAAAATTTAAGTAATGTGTTAAAAAAAATTTCAAGTTTCATGAATACAAGCAGTTCAAACTACAGTAAAATTACATTATAACGATAGAAATGACTTAAAATAAAAAACAAACAGATATGAAGCTTTCACTGTGGCAAAAATTTTCTTTTGTAAGACTTTCTAGCGTATTTGCTTGTTGATGGCAGGTCTCTTTTCAAGCACCAGCAGTAATCAGCCATCATGTGGGAATCCCAGCGGCCTTGGTACCGTTCCTCCATAATTTTTATATCTTGGTGGAATCTCTCCCCTTGTTCGTCACTTACATCACCTAAATTACTTGGAAATTGGTCAAGATGGCTATTCAAAAAATGCATTTTTATGCTCATATTGCAACCTAACTCTTTGTAGTCCCTTAAAAGTTTTCTTACGATTTCTTCGTAGTTATCTGCACTATAATTGCCTAAAAAGTTTTCTATCAAGTCCACGAATGAGAACCAGCCATTTTTTTCGCGTTCATTCATGACATTAGGAAAATTGCTGTCTTTAATCATTGTTCTTATTTGTGGACCGTCGAAAATTCCCGCCTTGATTTTTTCATAACTTAAACTTGGAAATTTTGAAGTTATGTATTTGAAACACTCGCCGTTCGTATCTAAAGCTTTTACATATTGTTTAATGAGGCCTAGTTTTATATGCAGAGGAGGAAATATGATTTTATCTCTGCTCACTAAAGGTGGATTAATTACGTTTTTTTCTCCGACAGTAAGTGATGTTCGTGCTGGCCAGATTTGTTTGAAATAATGTTCTTCCTTGGCTCTGCTGTCCCATAAGCAAAGGAAGCAGGGATATTTAGTATACCCTCCTTGTTGTCCTAGCAGAAAATTAACCATTTTTAAGTCAACACATATGATCCACTCGTGCTCCCTATATTTGATAAGATTTAAAACCTTTTCTATATGTTCATACTTTTCTTTTAATTTTGTTGAGTGCCCAATCGGTATCGAGCCGTATAGATTGCCATTATGCAACAACACACACTTAAGACTTCTTTTCGAACTGTCTAAAAACAAGCGCCAATCATTTGCATCGTAAGACTCAACCCCCATCTTCTTTAACAAACCAACTATGTCGCAGCAATATACTAAACTATCCTCTGTTCTAAAATATTTAACAAGTTCTTCTTCTCTTTTTCTGTAAAATGAAATGTATGTGTTTGAAGTAAGCAAGTTTTTCTCTTTAAGTCTTGAAGCTAAATTTCCGCAGCCTTTTTTGGCAAATTTAGATCCCTTACAAGATCATTCAACTCGGCCTGGTTAAACTTTTGCGGATCGTTTTGACTTTCAAATACGCTGGGGTCAAAATCGGTGTCTCAAAGTGCATAACAATATTTTCAGGAACATCTTCAACTAATTCTTGAGTTGGCAGACCCTTAAATTTTGGAATGGGGATCTCATTTGAATGTAGCACAGGTCGTATCGCGGTGTCGAAATTTGGGTACTCGATACAATGTTTATTTTTCTTAGTGAAGCCCGAAGTCTTGACAAAGCAAAGGTAGCAATCGGTCTCGTGGTTAGTAGGCTCTCGCCACACCTGATATGGAAAAAAAATTGTAAAGCGTTAACAAAAGCGACGAGAGACTTGTTTTTATGAATTTTATCAAAAGTTATCACCCAAACATTTAACATTTCTATGTGTTTCAACCTTATGCAATATTTGAGATTCTTATAAACATTTTCTGTAAATTTTTGTTTATGTACCTAAGTTACAATTACATTTAGGTAAGTTACAGTATACTAGTGATTAAATTACGTAGTTTTATGAAATCATAAACTTACCATCGGAACTCCAAAAGGTATTTTTGAATCCGAACCCTTCGTCCAATGTCGCAGTCTTTCAATGCATATAGTGCAGGCTTTATGTGGAGCCCACGATTTATCTTGGTCCCCCAGTTTTATGCCAAAATAAGCTAAGTAAGCTCTTTTTACGAAGTCAGTTATATTTGCTCGTTGATGTGGAAGTGTAAAATTTCCACATATATAACAGAAGGAATCAGGGTTGTTTTTGCATTTGAACTTTCTAGTGCTTGATGACATATTGCTTGAGTGTTCTGCCAATTTGTAAAGGTATTTAAAGCCCTTAATTCATATAAATTTAAGAAAATCTGAAATATAAACACAAAAATTAGTTTAAATAGGTACTTATTATGAAATAGGTACTTACAATCTATGAAATTAAACTAGAAACACGGATGAGTAGGTACAATATAAATTACGTCTAATTAAATCAACTATATTAAATCACGATGACAAAATTACTCACTAAATCATATGCCAATTCAAAATTATGTTAATGCCCAAACTTAATTAACTAACTCAACTGACTGACTGACTGACTGACTGATTGAATTGACTGATTAACTCTGGAAACGAGTCGCTTTTATATATTTTAGTTGTCCCTCTAGAATACTCTACAGAGAACAGGAACGCTCGAGAAATTTTAGAATTCTATGATATTTTTAGCTTAATTTACTAATATTAAAATGGGTTAAAAATGACAAAATTAAAAATATTTTTAGGGTGTTACATATAAAAATATACATAATACAACAATACCATAACAATAGGTACAAATACCTAGATAAAAACCTAGTTGCATAATGTGTAACTGCAAAAAGACTTAGCGAGTATTGAGAAAAAAACCTTTTTATGAATACGACGAAAGAGGAGGGGTGTTGAGCAAAATCAGACCTGATAGAGCAAAACCGAGTAAACATTCGTGCTCAGCGCACCCAAATTACCTAGAACTAACTGTCAAATCTAATTCAATAGACAAAAAGTTGAAATTTGTTCCCCAGTGTTATTATTTGTATTGCCTGTAAATTGTTATGCTTGATGAGATAGATGATTGATAAACGGTATCTTTGTCACGCCCGTTTGTCGGAAAATTTGGGCCTTTGCCCCTCCCCCGACACCAAAAATTTCTAGCTACGCCATTGGAAGGCCTTACTAGACTTTAAGGAAAGCTATGTCTTGACTAAGCCTCCTTAAGGAACAATATGGCTGAACCCTCAAACAGTGATGCCGCGTTTGCAACTAGAACAGAAAATTAAGATCGTTGAATGGTTTCATGTTACAAATTTTGTAACGCAGGTGCAGAGGAACTTTTGCATAGAATATGGATACAGAAATTCACCCGGTAGAAAGAAAATATGGAATTGTTAGAAAATTTCAAGCAAAAGATAATATAAGCAAACAACATTAGGATAAAAATGGTAAGGGACGATCCACAAGAACTGTGCAACACGTAAATATGGTTCATGAAATTACTGCGCGTTCTCCTCAGCAGTTAATTCGACGTTTGTCAGCAGAAGTAGGTATTTCACAAACATCTGTGCATCGTACACTTCGTACCAAATTGAACCTTTTCTCCTACGAAATTCATCCACAAGATTCACTGATTAATGCTCAAAAACAAACACGAGTGGAATTCGCAATATGGATGTTAGCAAAGCTGGAAGAAAATCCTAAATTTTTACACATCCACTTCACTGACGAGTGTTACGTACGTCTGTCTAGGGAGATTATTAATAAGCAAAACTTTCGTTATTGGGGAAGTCATGGTGGCACTCTAATAGAGCTTCCACGTAGTGTTGCTCGACTCAACATTTGGGTCGTTGTTGGGTGATATGGTGTACTAAGTCTTTACTTCTTTGAGAATGAAACTTGAAAAACAGTAACGATAATGCAAAATTCCTATCGTCAGATGCTACAAGATTTCTACTTGTTACAACTAATTAGTTTGTCCCGTATAAGAAATAACTGCATTACTCACAATGGCTTCAGTAGGATGCAGCACCTCCACACACTGCTTGTGAAACTCGCAACTTTTTGAGGAACCATTTTTCAGGGCGACTAATCTATCTTCATGAGCCAGCAGAATGGCCCTCATACTCACCTGACCTTACACCCCATGACTTTTATTTGTGTGGTTATATAAAAGACAGGATCTATTCAACCAAGCCTAAGACACTTAAAGACCTAAAGGCCAGAGTCTATGAGGCAACCAACAACATCTTAGTTGAGCCACTTCTAAAAATTATGTCAAACATTTTTGTAAGGTTAAATATTGTTTTAGAAAAAATGGCAATTAAACTGAACATGTTCAATAAACTCCTATGTTTTAATTACCTATTGCGTTTGTCTTTGTATTTAGATTCCTTTTGTTTAATTTAGAACATTTATTTAGAAATAGGAAAATTTGGGGATAAAACCTGATATATATATATATATATATATATATAGCATAGTTCACATTTAGGTTTTGCCTTGGTTCCCTATACTTAAGCTACCTTAGATTGTAGAGATTTCTTTATTGCACTTGGTAAAGTTATCATTTATCTTGTTTGCATAAATGCTAAACACTTCTCCAATCAAAAAGTTATGTTAATCTGCCTTCCACTTTCAAACATCGTTAGAGACTCAATATGCTCCACTTAATCAAAACAGATTGCAAACTTTACAAGGGTCAACACAGTATTCAGTAAATATATATATCAGTGTTCATATATATAATATATATATATATATATATATATGAGAGAGAGAGAGAGTTGAATTACAATAAGTTACAAGGACAAGAAGAAGCCTCAAAGACCTTTCGGTCCACTCGGTAGGTTCCTCTTATTCAACTCATGCATTTTTAATTATTCTTGCAGTAGTAGAAAACTGGATATAAAAGCTCTCTCCCCATCTTCCGCTCCCTCCCGGTACGGAAAAAGGTTGAAGAAAATACCTTGACCCTGACAAAGTAGCAAAGAAAACTTTACAGGAAAGAGGAAAATAGATAACCTAGCTTTACAGTTACGCTACACACACATAGAAGCCGTACACTACATAGCACCGTTGTATAAATTATAATAATATATTTATACTGATCGTATATGACCTAGTTGATATCATCACAAAAACCTCGAACATATGGTTTTCATTTCATACAAAATATTTACAGCTCTATTTACCGAAGTATCGGTCCAACAAAGACTCCAGGCTAGCCCCAAAAGGCTTAAGAGAGAGGAAAAGGTCAAACTCCCCATGTCTACACCCAAGGGTGCGCAAAGCCATCACGCAGAAATAGAAGTAAGGCCCCTCTCCCTTTCATTAGCGTGGGCCACTGCCGGCAAAGTGCTGAAAAGCTTCTACAAAAAAGGGGTTGAAACAGGAATTGAAAACGGAAATCAGATTTTCCACACCATGCCCTCACCCGTCACGTGCACCCAGCTACCCAAGAGAGAGAAGAAAAAAAAGAAAAAGTGACAACAGAAACACAACTCTACCTTACTTTACCCATGCCATGCATTTTTTTAGGTTTTTTATTCATTATGAAATTTTATAATTCTACAAAATACTTGTCTACTCCATTCTTAGGTATGTTAACAAGGCAGGCAAGTGTGTGAACGTGTTTTCTGCAACTGGATGTCTGTGATGTGTACGTGTCTGCCAACTCTTTGAATGTCGTTGTTTCAACTTGGGGCCCCCGCCGTGAAAGGTGTTTATGGGGCAAGTGATATATTGAGTCGTTCGCACTTCGCGGTGTTTTACTATTACGAGAGTAGAGAAAATTTCTTTCCGGCGAGGAATATCAGTGGGTGGTCCCTGTATCTATCCCCGTGTACGTGTTTCTTATGAAGAATGAAAGTGTTTCGTGGTGATCACCCGTTGTTGCTTTGACGAATTTAAGAGTCTCCCACTTAAAAGTGTTTTTGAGGCAAGTGATCAATGGGTTGCTCGATAAGAGAGAGCATACCTAGATGAAAAATATATATAATTATGTACTGTAACTCATTTAAATTGTGTAATTGACATTTTGTTGAATTTCATTAGAATCATTATTATTTATTAAAGAGGAAGTACAAATTTTATGTAATTTGCCAATCAATTAATTTGTCAAAGCGTAAACATAAATATCCAGAGCAGTAATAGGATTTTTTTATATATAAATTCTCTTTAATATTCGTTTTACCTTATTTTGCTTTAACTTTTGCAATAGATATTCAGGTAAATACCCAATTTAAAGTTTTACATTCTTTCAAAAATGGGGAATTTTCGTTCACACGTCATATTAAAATGTTAAAATTCGATTTGCGGTCGGATCTTTGTTTTAACACGACAAACTTGTTAGCAAATGTAGACAATGCTTGGTAAGCAGATGATACTATCAATCATGCTTTCGTTGGCTATCTCTATACCTTGTTTATCGATGCATTCATAGTTTATAAAGTGGACGTATGAAGAGTTAAACAACTTTTCACATAAAGCACAAACTTCAGGATGCACTCGGTCGTATCTTCCTTACGGTCAGTGTAATCTGAATTTTGTAACTGAAGACAAATGTATGTCTCTCTGTCCGTCTATATATATTTTATATTTAGATATATACCCGATTGAAAAAGTCTTGTCCTCTAGACGCCCATCACAGATGATGAAAGAGAGAGACGAAGCAATTTCAAAGATTTAAGTTTACGAACGTGCGCTCAGTTACCATGGAAATTTGTGTATTTATTTAGAACCGTAATTTAAGAAACAATACTTATTATTATCACAACCGGCCAATGTTTTTTAACTTAAAAACAATAACTGTCATATTGGATACAATGTAACGTATTTATGAGAAGACTATTGTTTATTTTTGCCTAACAAACAATACGATATGATGTTCTGCCTATAAAAATTGTCTCATTCTTCTTCATGTGATTGCTGCTAATATATTTGTCGCTCGTTTTTATAGCCACGGCACAGCTGAGAGGAAGGAATTATGGGCTGTTTATTTCCTCTTTTAGCATGTACAGTGCTTACATATATCTAAAGAAAGATTTGCTTTTTCAATGCTCTCACATGTACGTACTGGGTGTAATATTTATTTATATATATGTATGTATGTGTATGTATGTGTGCGTGAGCGTGTGTATATGTGTGTGTGGGTATATGTGTTGGCAGAATTTTATAAAACATATTTAGGAAACAATGGAATGAGTTGGTAAAAGTTCAAATTGAGCGAAAGCCAGAAGGTGTGAATTTTTAAGTCTCGTATAAAGAAAAAACTTTATCTGAACTTTATTCAAATGAATAAATAGAAAAGCGTTTAATGGTCTTTATTTTTTTGTAAGAAGTATTGCATAAAAAATACGCCATTACTGAACTTGGAAACACAACCGTCATGGGATTCCAACAGATGCTCACTAAAGTGGAGCAGAGCAAGTTTTCAGGAACAAAAAAAAATAAAAATAATAATAATAAAATAAAATATTCGCGATTAATTCTGCATTTTATGAACTTTCATCGAGATTAAAAAAAAAAATTTTATTATAATTCTTTTAAACTTTTCGAAATTAAAAATTTTTACTTCATTAAAATTACAAAGATTTTTTTTTTCTTTTATTTTTTTTAAGTACCATAAAAGTTTTTCGTTTTCGGATTATATCCCCCTTATCTGGATGGGTGGGGAGAAGTTGAGTGGGGGGGGCTGCACGGAGGTTTTGAGTTCCATAGTTCAGTGTTCATATTCTATTGTGTTCTAGTTTAAATACAAGAGATATATATATATATATATATATATATATATATATATATATATATATATAATGTTAGACTGAAACTCGAAGTAATTTATCCCATCCTAATCCCCAACCCAGAAATAAAGGAAAAAAATAATAGAATAAAGTTTGTTGTAGTTTATATGCGATTAAATACATAATTCCCTATAATTTATAGCCTTTTCGTTTTAAACAGCCTTGTATTTATATGTATTACAGTATTTGAGAGTGGATTTCTGACAACGATACAATTTATTGCGATACGCAAATACACACCTATTTACTGCGTCTGTATTTAGTCGGCATCAAAAATGAATAAAGTTTCCTTTCCTGAATCTTGTGATTTACGAAGCCAGATTTAAAATGGTTTGCAAAGAAAGATTAATGGTACTTCTTAATTCATTTGCTTCACCTCTTTGCCAATTTATTTTCCTAAGCTTTGTAGGAAAGAAAAAAAAAGATATTACAGTGTGTTGTTGTACTTTCGGAAATCTTGTGCCAGAATTTTGAAAACTGAAATTAAGTTAAAATTTATTAGAATTTGGCTCGTACCTCTCATTTTAAATATATAACAGACTTACAAGTGGATTTTTAAGCATAGTTATCTTTACATATTTATACTCTTGTTCTTACTAAAATAATATACTGCAGCCTTGTTTGGGGAAACAACGCTTTAAACAGTATCTTTGTCATCCAAAATCGAGCAATAAGTTTCTTATCTGATGCTGATTTCCATGATCATTCTAGTGCATTATTTAAAGAGCTAAAACTACTAAAGCTCAATGATGTAATCAAATTGGCACATTTTATTTTTATTTACGAGTGTAAGAACAAAATCATTAATTACAATGGGTAAATAAATATTTTGTAACTCATTAAGAAATCCATTCATATCAGACCAGAAATATTGTGGATCAAAGCATGTTATTCCTCAATTTAGATTGTCTTCATCTTAAAATTACTCATTTTCATTGGAGTGAAAGTGTGGAATGATTTAAATGCTGATAAAAAATATTGTGAACGTAAATTCGTTTAAAACCAAGTTGAAATCTCCATTAATAATGCAATACTAATAAAAAACTAGGATTAAATTTATTCATTTCTCGTGTGTAATCTGGGATTAAAGGTACATTACTTGTTATTATTCATCTCTTATCTCTCATGTCTAATATTGATTTCTTTGTATAATACTGGTATCATATCTTCAATAATGACTTTCTATTTGTTTTATATCAATAATAATAATAATTCAAGATTAATATATACTCTAATTAATAATTCTTATTCAGGATTTATATATTATTAATAATAATTATCTGTTGCACTTTTAATTAAGAGCTCAGTAAGCCTAAATCTGAAGGACTAAATAAAATAAAATAAATAATCCAACTTCACAATTATTTGTTATTGTAATTTGTAAAAGTGCTGTATTAATTTTATTAATTAATAATAAATATTATTTAATTCAATTCAATTCAATTCAGTTTTTATCATTGGTTCTCAACCTTTCTGGCTCAAGGCATCCCAGTTCCATCTGTTTTTCTATCGCGGCACTCCGGACGATTTTCCCCTTCCACATTTCAACATCTCGTGCCCTCCCCCAACAGCGACTTCAAGCTGAGCCTATAATATTTCATATCTTCAGTAACTTTTGAATTTCTAATTACTTAGTTTTGGCATTTTCATCAAATTTCGTGGCACTACTAAGAGGCACTTATGGCACTCCACTCGCGAAACAGCGGTCTCTACGCTAATAAGCGTGCCACATATATAAACATTTTTTTCAATTTGACTGTTTTTGAGCGTGTGTCCCGGATAGGTTTAATTAATTGTCTGTAAAACTGTTTATTTTTCGATATTAAGATTTATAGAACTTCTCAATCGCCAACAGGTGCGAATAAATTAATTTCAGTTAAACAAATAATAGTTCATTTTATGCTAATTTTAAATTTTAAAAGTTACAATATGAAAGTTTAAGAAAATATTTGCATTATGTCTTCGTGCAAAGAAAGACCGTCGCACGGAACTACTACGAGGTGTGTATATATATATATATATTATATATATATGTTGTTCTCTCTCTCTCTCTCTCTCTCTCTCTCTCTCTCTCTCTCTCTCTCTCTCTCTCTCTCTCTCTCTCTCTCTCTCTCTCCCCACTACGCTTTGCTGCTAACAGCCTTATATTGAAATTGTGTCCATTTATTTAAAGGAAACAGTTTCTTTATCGCTCGTATATTTTCTGTGCCCAAAAATCATTTGAACTAACTTCCTCGCAAGCGCTTTCAAGTATTAAAATAAGTCATTCGAAGATGGTTCAAAAACGCAGAAACGCTTTACGTTTTTCAGTTTTATAATTTGGAAGACGTTTATAAACTCATTTTATCTTTTTTAACGTTCGCTGCATACTAGAATGTACGTTATAATCTCTATATTTTTCTGTAATATGGGTTTAGCCTTCAAACGAAATGCTTCTTTGTGTTTCACATGCCGTTTAGCAGAGTTTGAATGTCCGTTTAAGTGCCTATAAAGTTTAATGCTTATAGCAGTGTTTACATCGTACAAATATCCCTATTTAAGTTAATTTAAAAAAATGGAAATCATGATTTTTCTTCCACAGACATACTACTATGCATTATCGTCTGCCTCCATACTTAAAAATCTCTTATGTATGTATATCGGGTTTTAAGTATAAGGTAGGTAGCAGTGCATAGTAGTTTGTATATAATTATTTATTTATTTATTTATTTTTATTTATTTGATGCTCGGAAGTATCGGAAAGTGTTAAGCACCCCATCAAATTTGCCCTCAGATGAACAAAGAAAGTTAATGGTCTAATGAGACATTCGCAATACTCATTGAAACCAAACGTAAACACAAATTCAGTAAGTATTTAATATTTTGTGATGCGTCCCCTCGTTTTTATGACTTCTTTACTCTTCTTGGTATAGTCTTGAAGGTGTTTGTGCGTGGGACTCTTAATTCTGATTCATTTTTTCTGTATCATTGCATGTAACTATGAACTGCAAATATATATTTCGAAATGATATTTGTAAACTGCATGTATATCAGCAGCAATTGTGAAAATGAGAGAATTAATGAAGGCACAGAGATCTGCCTTCAAGAATTTTTCGAAGTTGTATTGACAAAACAACCGAAGTGTTTACGATGCGCTGTTCAGACTCAGCTCACCTTACAGAGATTCAAGAATGCCAAATCTTCTAAAAGTAAACATCGAAGTGGACGTAAAGAGGGAGCAACAAACCGTGAAGACAGATTTCTAAAATTCAATCGGCTCAGGGCAACTGGAACTATTGTGCGTGATCGTATACTGTTAGGAGAAGGCGAAATGAAGATAGATTGGAAAGCCGTCAATCAAGAAAGAAACCTTGGCTGTAAAAGGTCAATCGCAAAAAGTAGTTGCAATGGTCAAAAGATCATGCAAACAGGGTTCCTGTGCTTTAGTCTGATGAAAGTAACTTTGAGGTAAACCAAACAAAGTCTGAATGTGAATAATGACTACCCATTAGGGTGGATCGATTTTACATTTTTTTCGATTTCCATATTCTAATAGAGACAAAAACTTGCGCATGCATGAGAAAATAGCCTCTACAAAATCTTAGCTTAATAGGTAATCATCTTCTGCCCCCGGCAGAGCGATGAAAATCATATTTTAGTAGTCAAAAACGTATTTTTCTTATAATTTTTAAAATATTTCAATATGCGTGTGTGTTATTTCATGCCTAAGCAACGATATAAATGCTATGGGAAATATATAAATGCATTATTTAAGACAAAGAGCCGATCTGAAAATATGTATATAAATTACCTATTTTTTCAACATTTGACGTTGTTGCCGGGGGCAAAAGATATTAACGTAGGACAACGCGCTTGGAAAAACGATCATATGAGGTCTTTTTCATCGACTTTATAGTTATTAGGAATAATTTTGATGCATAGTGAAATATAAGAAAATACGTTTTTGACTAGGTACTAAAATATGATTTTCATCGCTCTGCCGGGGGCAGAAGATGATTATCTATTAAGCTAAGATTTTGCAGAGGCTATTTTCTCATGCATGCGCAAGTTTTTGTCTCTATTAGAATATGGAAATCGAAACAAATGTAAAATCGATCCACCCTACTACCCATGTCTTAATAAATATGTTTTATTTATTCTAAATCTGCCAATGTTTGATACCTAGTAACTGCTTTGCAAATTTTCGAGACCTCAGGTACTACCAAAGTAAGGAGGAGAGTTGGCGAAGCATATTCCCATGACTGCGTGGCCCCAACAGTGAAAATTGGTGGGGCTAGTATAATGGTCTGGGGATGCATGTCTTCATCAGGCAGTGGAAACCTCTTTCTCCGTGAGTGAAGAATGGATTTTACCATATACTGTATACACGTATGTTACAGTCAATCTGTAAAACCAGTCATTTCACGTAATGCCTAAAACTTTCAGGCATTTCGCGTAATTCGATTGCCCCTTAAACATAGGTAATACGCATTGTAACCCAACCTAACCTAACCTAACCTACCCTAACCACCCTAATCTAACCTAACCTTCACGAAGTCGTTAATCGCTTAATCGAATTAAATGCCTGAAATTTTTAGGCATTACGTGAAATGACTAGTTTCACACATTGTATTATATACAAACATTCTAGGAAAGGTTTTGAAGACTTCTATTAACAAATCATTCCTAGATTCGATATAGTCAAAGATATTATTTAAATAGGACAATGCCCAGTACCATACATAACGCGTTACCAAGGACTTGGTTGTAAAGGAACGTGTCAGACTGATTAGTTAGGCTCCTCAGTCTCCTGACTTAAATCCTATCGAACACCCGTGGGCACTTCCAAAGAATCGTATCTGGAAACACCTGTGTTCAATCAAAATTTCAAAATTCAAAAACTTTATTCATAAAACAATACAACTTTCATAAAGTTTTACAATATTTTGAAATATTTTTCTGTATAATTTAGATATCTGCTATAATATTAATATATTTAAAGGATTCTAATCTAAATATGCCGTTAGGAAGCATGAAAGCTTTTTATGTAGACAGATTTATTAAGATTCATAAAGGAAGTGAAATGCAAGTAACACTAATAGTAATAACAAATAGCACTGATAATAACAACTGTAACTAATACTAATACTAATAATTAATAACATTATTATTATTTATTTATTATTATTATTATTGAAAAGGTGGAAAATTTACAGCTGTAACCGACATAGTGTTTGATTATTGTACATAATTTTAACTAAAATTATCAGTTGTAAACTTAAGTGGAAAATAAATGATGCTTAATAAAACAAAAGGGAAAATTATGAAATTATAAATTATGAAATTATAAATTATGAAATTATAAAAGTTTAATGAAAGATTAGAAAGATTAAAGGGAGTTGAGATCGGATGTGGGCAGCATATTTTAGATAATTAATTATAAAATAGGGACTTAATTGCTATAGCAATAATGGCATGCAATAGTGAACTTTTACATCAGTTGGAGCTAATGAAATACTTCTTTATGATTTACGAAATGCATTTGATGATGAAATTTGTCTGAAATTTACGGATATCATTCCATTCCATACATTCCATACATCTGCTCCTTTTCCTGTTCCCATTATACGAGTATAATTTGGTTTGTACATAAAATTTCTGTTGTAATGATGATGCATTGAATAGACAATGATTGCTCTTTGAATGGGTGAGGTTATATGGAGTGATTTTTATTGATAACTTTGAATATAATGACAGTAACTCTGAATTTGTAAGTCATTTAGTTGTAAAATATTTAGCTCTTTTGACATTGGGGAAGTGTGATTTTGTTATCATTATTTAACAGGGTTCGTAGGCATTATTTTACGAATAACTTCCAAAGGATGTTTTATATACTTCTTTGAGCAACTTTATGGCGTAATGCGATACAATAAATGTGCGTGGATGAAGGAATAATACAATTGGATAAAATTGGGAATGCCATTTGCAAACACTTCGTTGGCAGTAATGTCCTCAAGAGTTGAAGAAGCCATAAAAATGGAAGGAAGAAACTCAATATATTAAATACTTACTGAATTTTCAATAAAATGACTATCGTCAATGTTTTATTACGTTATTACTTTCCCTTGTTCTTCTGAGGGCAAATTTGATGGGGTACCAAATGCCGCTAGCCATATACAGTATATATATATAAACCTTTGGTAAGCTTCCGCCCGAATTGTTCATTCTGGCGAAGGTCAAGCTTTTCACTCCACCTTAGACCTACGGTTTAACGTGGAATCCGAACCACGCCCCACCAGCAGCCCAGCGTCTTAACCACTAGGCCACCCAGGGTACCCATTTATCTACCAACCACTTTCTTTATTGTGTGGAAGGATGAACAACTGGATTTTGCTCCGCGCCGGCTGCCGTCACCGGGTCTTGAACCTAGGGCCGACTGATTCGTAGTCAGCGACGCTAACCACTACACCACGAGGCGCAAGATATATATATAAAAAGGTTGACGAAGGTAAATAGTCACCACGATGACTGTTCTCAAGAACAAATAGCAAAGCTCATCAATGGAATGTCTGAACGTGTATCAGCTTTACAAATGCAAAGGGGAAAGCAACACGATTATAAACATATTGATTCAATAAATTTGTTATTATTTATTGACTTTCATTTATCACATCAAAAACTATTGAAAAACCAAATATGTCTCTTTTCTTTTGTCAACCCTTTGTTTATATACTATATATATATAAGTTATAATATATATATATATATATATATTATATATATATATATATATATATATATATATATACAGTGGTGGGCACTAGGGTGTGACAGTTGCCCCAACTTTGTCCTACAATGCTATTCAAAATTTTGGTGTTGCATATTGACATAAAAAATACCCACTTGCAATTTTTTGAAGATTCATGCATATTCGAGTGAGCACCAGCAATTTGAAAAATAGCGATTTTGCTTATACGGCATACGCCCTATATATGAGATTACACAACCATCATAAGGGATATTAACACAAATCATTTGCCTGTCTTAATTAAAAGCTGTTATCACTAACACAAAAAAGTTAATCATTCTTATTCTCTCATGGTACATTAAGGGGTTTTATCATATATTCACAAGGTATTATTTCTCTAGAGCAAGAAACCATTATTTCTGTTCGGAAACAGATGATCGTTTGCGCTGATTAGGAACGCGGAGTCTGTCATTTTCAACTACTTGAAGGACTTCTTGAAAGCGCTCCTCATCCCTGGCAACATTAAGAAAGTCATGGCAAAGTTTTACACCACGCTCTGCAGCCTCATTGACGACCTGAAGCTTGTCCACAACCCGTTTCATGTTCAGGTAGTCGTCATGATCCGCCCATTCACTGGCTGGACTGTGGAGAAACTGATAGGGCATGCCTAAAATGGTGAAGAACCGGCTTGAGTCAGGCCCAATTAGGTCCACCAGGGCAGTGCCACTTTCTGGGACAGGGGGAAGATATGGCTTTCCATAGCCCCCATGATTGAGCCCCACTCTCTTATTAACTTCAGTGCCTTCATGGCAAAGAAGGGCCTTCCTCATCTCCTCTTTTGTCCTTTCTTGTACTTGGGACGAGAACAAAGCCAGTGGGGCCAACTCCTCAGTTAGGTACCAAGTGTGTCTACCGAGTGCCACACGTGCTTTGTCAACTATTGTGGCGTCATATGGGGCAAATTCAGCCAAGGTTTCGACCAAATTCAAGTCATTCAGTGGCGCACTTGCTGGAACGGGGCAAACAATCCACCATGGGACATAAACAGCGACTGTGAACACAGCAAACCGTTCTAACTTGCTGATTTGACTTTTAGTCACAACCTCGGCTTTGGGAAACTGCTCTTTAATCTGGCCTGACAAAAGAACAATCTTGAGGGTATAGAGCAGTTTAGCCATCCACCTTGCTTTGTGAAGTGCGCCGGGGTAGACCATTGTGAAGTTCACTGGCTCGGATCCTTTAGTTACAAGCAGCAGACAAAGCTCTCCCAGCTCCTTGTAGTCGCCACGTGTAAATGGTTGGGCTAGAGATTCACGGAAGAAGTCAGCCATCTCCTGCTGGCGCTCCTCAAACACTCCAGGCATTGCGGGGTAGTAGTATTTCTTTTTTTCATTGTACGCCAGTTGAGAGAAATGGTTCTTGAACCTAGAAATGCAATTATTGGGATTATTGTATTTCGTACTAATCTATAATATTGTTTTAGGGGTATTAAGATTGATATGATCGATCATTTGCTTGGTGTTAGTATATCTTATAAGTCTAATAAAAGAAATTCCACTAAATTTGTCATTAGATAATAATATTCCTTGTTATTTTGTAAAGCTTATGACTCACCTCTGGAAAACCATTATGTTTGGACTTGAAGAGCCCTCCACTTTCAAGCAATCCCAGCAAACACCTAGGATGACTTCGCCCACATGCCTGCGACAGGCGCACCAGAATACGGCACGCTCTAATTCCTTTTGGAGGGAGACGCAAGCAGCTGTTTTTTTGTCCTGAAAAAAAAATGTAATTGTAGTTTAAGGCCACCATTTCAGGCACGTGCTTTTTGCAGATTTCTGTTAAATCATTCACTGTATTTTGGTATTAATGTCGTGATAAATTCACGCTGATGTTTGAAATAGGTCTACCTGTATTGGATGAAGTTGTGTCGAAAACCATACCAACGACATTCTGTTCACACTCCCAATCGACCAGAAGTTGTTTGGTTGCTGTTGATATCAAGTCTCCTTGAACCAGGCCAGCTTTTTGAGTCAAATGCGGAAGAGGTGGGACTCCAAGAAGCTTTGTGCCATTGACACCAGACACAAGAATGGGCAGGCGGTCATCAGTGCCTTTGGAATCCAGCGTGTCCATAAGTTTACCATCCCAGTGCACCAGTACTTTGTCTGATGGTTGCCATTCATCCATAATTTTTAAACTTATTTCTGACACGATGGAAGCTCGGTATCGGTGGGCCGTCCTTGCATTTAGACTCAGCTTTGATGTATCTCCACCACATGCAGATACAAGGGAGTACACAATTGCACTCAGCTGGGTCGGCGAGATGTTGTTTCGAACACTGCATGAAACAAGTTCTGCCGACTTCAGAATATCATGGGGCACAAAAATTGAAACTCCCTCTTTCACTGTTCTCCGATGTTTTCTCTTTGGTTCAGCAGTGCTGGTCTCATCAATGTCATCGTCCTCATCAGAGCTAATAGGTGAATCAATATCAGCCTGTACATTCTCAGCATGATCACATTGCTCTCTCTCTTGTCGCTTCTCTTCTCGCATCTGCCTTTTCTGTCGCTTCTGAACCTTTTCTGTGAGTACTTTGTTTACCCCAGAGTAGGTAGCTACTCTGTCACTTAGCATGCTTTTCATAAAGAGTATGTCAGTATCGATGGCATCTTGTTCGGCCTGAGGTTTCCCCTTTTTCGCAGCCGCCATGTCTTTCAACAGTGTGTTCTTATAAAATTTCATCGTCAGGCTCAATTCTGATTTAAACTTCATAATTCCAGGATCATCAGCCCGTCTTCTATCCTCATTCTTTTTCATAAGCATCATGTAGTCTTTGTCATAGTAAGTTTTAATCACTCGGCCAATATTGTTCCTGCCTGTAATGGTCGGGACATTCGCCTTCTGGTAATGCAAAAGCACATTGTCAATGGTGGCAGATAAAGCCTGGTCCCAATGCATATCCCGAAGGTTTGCTAACAGACATAGTAAGACCTGCCTATTAGTTGGCAGTTTGCAGCCCTTTATTTCCTTTTCTTCTTCTCGGGATACGGTGCCCAATAACATTCTGACATACTCATCATCTTGCCGTGTATCCATGATTAAATTATCTATTCACAACATCAAATCACTGTCAAGGGAAAAGAAAAGAGCATCATTAAAATTAAATGCAATAAAATAATACGTGGAAAATTTGTGGGTCAACGTTCCAGACCCGGAAATGAAAATCTGATAAAATGTGCTATTTTCACACTTATTTATGAAGTTCATAAGCTGAAATAGCAATACTTGCTGGTACGACGGTGCTAGCTCAAACATGCACCGATCTCCAAGAAAATTTACAGGGGTGTTTCCTAGATAAATACACAACACTAAAACTTTGAACAGCATTGTAGGACCATTTTTTGATTTTTGGAGGGCAACGGTCACACCCTAGTGGGCACCGTTAACCAAAAAGTTAACTTCGATAACGATAATCCGTTAACCCCAATTTTTAACTCCGATAACGATAATCCGATAATTTTACTACAAAGTTAACGGAAGTTAACGATAATCCGTTAACGATAACTATTTCTTTACTAACATTTAAAAAAATCAAGGAAAAAGCTTTAAAACCCATAGAAAATGTTTATTTATGCAAAATCCAACAATAAATAGGTATTTAACTGTATTTTTATCAAGTTTTGCAACTTTTTTGCTTAATAACTTTTTTTTTTATTTTTAATAAAAAATGTACTGATTACATGTTTTGAAACCCTTGTAACCACTAACCATTAACTAAATTTTAATTTACCAGAGAATTATTATGGCGGGAACTGAAAGGTAAAATTACTAAGGCTGCTGACATGGCCTTTAACAATTTTCTTGGTCGGGAGGCATTTTTGGCACTCAAAATAGAGTATTTTGTTGTTGTGCTTTTCCTGACGGCTAAGCTTGAAGTAGCGCTCCAGGTGGGGCCACGGGTTTTGGAAAGGCTTCTGGTCAGACTGAGACTCAGAAGTGCCTGAGACAGAGGCGATCTCAATGTCGAGAACTTCTTCTTGGTGCTCCATGGTTGAAGTTTAAAAGTTGTAGAGAATGCTTGGTAAGAGAGAACTGAACGCTGTCTAGTTGACGATTACAGAAGAACCTAAAAAAAGTAAAATATCGTCGTATAAAATATGTAACTAAACTAATAAATATTAATTCAAACAAAATAGCAAAATTAATTCAAACTAATATTAATTATAATAATATTATAATATATAATATATAATATTACGTTATATAAAATATTTTATTTTACTTAACCTTTTTCTGTGAATTTTCAATAGAAGTAATTTTTCTCTATGTAATTATTTTATCTATAAAATATTTTATCTATGAATTATTTAGTCTATAAAATAAAAATACTTTGTCCATGAATTATTTTGTCTATAAAATATTTTGTCTATGTAATATACACAATTGTTATTTAATTCGACGACAATATTACAATCAGTGAATAAAAACTATTATTCAAATTTTACATACTATATATACTTTTTTAGAGATTTACTAACGCAGTGTAAAAATACTTATTCATTAGTCATTACTATAAATTAATTTTTCTCAACCGTACATTTTACCATACGTATCTCCATACGTATTAATATATATATATAATATTATAGGACTTTTACTAACGTTAAAAGAACCTTCTTACCTTCAATAAAAAGCGCACAACCTCCCCTTGCGAGATCTGGAAGCAGACTGAAGTTATGGCGGTTTGAATTCATTCGCGGAGCGGTGATCTTCCGTGAATGACTCCTCGCAGTTAACGTGTTAACGGACTTTAACAGACTAAATATCGAGTTATCGGAAGTTAACTGGTCCGATAACGATAAATGGAAATTAACTTCCGTTAATAGTCCGTTAAAAAAGTTAACTTCGTTAATTAACTGTTATCGGATTAACGCTTTAGTGCCCAACACTGTATATATATATACTGTATATAATGCCTCAGTTAAAATAATTAGCCACCGTCATAAACTTGGGGCAAGAAGGTTCAGGAAAAGTTTTAATGTTATGAAATATTTGAAGGAATAATTTTACTAAAAATATAATAATATTTTAACCCTTTTACAACGAAATTTTTGCGGGGTTAAGGTATGAATGCGTGTATTTGAAACGTTGCTAATTTGTACCAGTCGTCCAAAAAAGGTCAATGTTTCGCGCATCATCCATTGTTTTATATTACTTCAACCTTTTGAGGGCGTACTGGCATAAAGCCGCTTGCAAATGGTTTGCCGATCTCGTCCAATTCTGTTTTTCTTTTAATGTAGGTTTTGCGATTTCTATATGAACTCTTGGTTTTTAAAGTTTTTCTTGAGAATATCTCATAAATGTTCATTATAATTCAGGTCCGGAGACTGAGGAGGCCAGTTCAGACAGCGCGCTTGTGCTTCAGTAAGTAACTAACTCTTGTTGACAGGTGATGCACGGTATGGGGTATCGTCTTCTTGAAAAATAGGATCAAATTTTATCGATTCTGGAAATAATTTTTCGATGGAGTTCTTTAAGACCTTTCTTAGCATGTCTGTGTAAGTTTGAGAGTTCATTCAAGCTTCAAATAAAAACAGTTTCTCAACGCTTGATAAGGACGTGCACTCCAAGACTATGATTTTGCCTTCCCCAAATTTGAGTGTCGGGACAATACGGCTATTGTTATAGGCGTCTCCTTGTCTCCTTCTTACAAAAGTTCGGCTGAGGCTCCAAAAAACCTGCAAAATAAAATAAAATTTTTGGACATAATAACTGGACATAAAATGTAGTCACATCGCAAGTTAAGACTTTGCTTCAATCACCTGAAAGTTACTTTCGTCAGACCAAAGCTCTTTAGCTCATTTGTCAGAGGTCCAGTTTTTACGCTCTTTATCCGCTTTTTACGAAGGGCCTCTGACAGCCAGGGCTTCCTTCTTGCCTTTCACTTTTTGAGCTCTTCTTTATTAAGTCTTCTTCCGACTGTACTTGTAGCAGAAAACAGCTCTCGTTGCTCTCTGTTCATGAGAGTGGATGTCTAAGGCTGTTCTTCAACGATCTCTGAGGGAACTGAATTTTAAGAATTCTTTCTCCAGGCAGCTCGGTTTCTAGCTGTCACCATTTTCCGACCATTCCATTGCTTGTTGGCATGGCACTTACTCTCTTTATAACGTTTTAATGTGGTTTAAACTTTTTAGTAACTTTGCAAATGCAACCTGGGAAAATCTTTGAAATGATAGTAGTACTAGGAGCTCTTTCACCTTCGTTTAATTCTCTCGTTTTGTAAACTAATTACCAACCATTATTATAATAAACAGAGGGAGACTCTCAGTGAATGTAGAAAACGGATCCAAAAGGTCTTTTCCAAATGCTACTCGACAATGATATCTTGAAAATTTATTACGGATATAAAGTTTCCTCAGATAAAACTTATAAACCTTTTAGAGCTAGTTAGGCCACTATAAAATATAAACTATTAAAATTTTTATCTCCGCTATTTTAATTTAAGTATATATGAATAAATTTTAAGGCTGCCTTATGCTTTTGATTGAATCTCTCTCTCTCTCTCTCTCTCTCTCTCTCTCTCTCTCTCTCTCTCTCTCCTTATATATAATCTTGGTTAACCTTGGTTTTGCTTCCGCCCTAATTGTTCATTCTGACGAAGGTCAAGCTTGTCACTCCACCTAAGACCTACAGTTTAACGTGGAATTCGAACCACGCCCCACCACCAGCCCAGCGTCTTAACCACTAGGCTACCCAGGGTACCCGTTTATCTACTAACCAGTTTCTTTATTGTGTGGAAGGATGAACAGCTGGGTTTTGCTGCGCCCCGCCTGCTGTCATCGGGTATCGATCCCGGTGAATTCGTATTCAGCGACGCTAACCACTACACCACATACATACATACATACATATATATATATATATATATATATATATATATATATATATGCACCTCGCTGGTGTAGTGGTTAACATCGCTAACTACGAATCCACCGGCCCGGAATCGACACCCGGTGACAGCAGGCAGCGCGCAGCAAAACCCAGCTGTTCATCCTTCCACACAATAAGAAATTGGTTGACAGATAAATGGGTACCCTGGGTAGCCTAGTGGTTAAGATGCTGGACTGCTAACCGGAGGTTGTGAGATCAAGTCCGGGCAAGGACTAGTTTCTGACCACACGTGGTGGATCGTAGCTCGAATTCCACTTTAAGTTGCTCCTTTAAGGTGGAGCAACAAGCTTTGTCCGAATGAACATTCGGGCGGAAGCAAAACCAAAGTTAACCAAGGTTAATATATTATATATATATATTAATATATATATATATATATATTATATATATATAATATATATATATAATATTAGAGTGTCCCAAACTAATAAGGGGCCAAATATTTTTTCGGGATACAAATCCGCTCGTGTTGCGCTCTTTTGATGTTTCCCATTAGAAGTCTTCCTGTAAAGTTTCAGAGAGATCGAAGGAAATTTAAAGGTCCGAACTTTGAACACTTTATTTCTCCTTAACTGAAAGCCAAATTAACTGAAATATTTCTGTCAAAAGTTCCATCACAAAGATGATTATACAAAATAAACATGTATTTTAATCTTAACACACAAACAACAATTTCAAAGCATCATATTTATGCATTTTAACTAAACACGTGTTTCATGAGATCCGTTTTTGTTCCCTTCCGGCTCACATTCCGTCGGTGTGAGTGGACAGTTCGAAGGAGGAACTGGAGGTCTTCTTCATCACGGCACAGAGGTTTGCTTGTGTATTTCTCAATGAGGGCGATGCCTCGCTCTGCTGCATCATTGACCACCATCAGTTCTGCAGCTCAGCTCTTTGCCAGACGGTAGTTTTCGTCAGTAGGCCATGTTTCAGGGTCTTTGTGAGGAACGTGGGCTCAACTTCGAGAAACTGGAAGAGTGTGGTGGATCGACTCGTCACCCACGGACTTAAACGGCTATCCACTTGAAGTCCCTTGCCTTGGACCCGTTTGAGTCCTTTCCCAGGGCGCTTTTTCAGGTTAGCCGTCATGTTACGCTTTTCATTGTCGTCAACTCTGTCATCAAACAGTGCAAGACAGATTAGTCCTCCGAGATATACCACAGATGACGGAGCACAGCCCGGTAAGCTGTGTTTCCAACGTCCTTGTCAGGGTAACCTACAAGAAGATTGCACAGCCTAACGTCATTTTTGGGAGATTTGATGGCGATGGGAGCCTCGTGCCAGTGACGCACGTATACAAGGCTCACGAAGAGAGCCATACGGCGAACCCCTTGCAGTTCTTGGAGACGAAGTTCGGAGAACTGGGACTGCAGTAATGCTATTTTCAGGCAGTAAATACCTTTGGCCATCCATCTGGCCTGATGGTAAGCCCCTGGAGGCCGAAGCTTGTAACGTCCTACGTCGTCTCCGAGGTACAAGAGGCTCAGTCGAAGAAGTTCTTCATAATCCTCTCGAGGATGATTACCACTTCTTAGGGCATCGCGGAGATAGTCTATTACCTCAAGTCGCATTTGTGAAAAGCAAGCATTGTCATTTATGAAGGCTTTAGCCACCTCGTCCTTGTCAAATGCATCCAACTGACAGTGGTTCATTGATGGCCAGGCCTCCTTGAATCTCCTGAAAAGTGGGATTTGAGGACTTGGTGGTGTTCCTAGGCACACGACGAAGACATCCTTGAGAATCACTTCGTGAACGTGATGACGGCAAGCAAACCATAAAAGAGATCTTCCCAATGCCGCTTCCAAACGCGCACACGCACCTTGCACTATCCCTGTGTTTGATAACGTCGTGTCAAACACCATGCCTATGATCTTGTCCTCAATTCCGACTAGGTGAGCGCTTGATGGACTGCGGTTGCCATTTGCTGTCCTGTGCCGTCTCTTATTTTCGGTGCTCCTAATAGCTCTTCCACACCATCCCCAGTCACCACAACAGCAATCCGATCGACTGACTTACCCTCCTGTTCGATGTCAGTGAGTATCTTTGTGTCCCAGTGGATCTGCAGTCGAGGTGGAAGCTGCTCGAGGTGGCCAATAACATTGGTCCCTATCATTGTACGGGCCTTTTGTCGGAAGCGGTGAACCGTGCTCTTTGATGGAACACTGTCAGGACCGAGAGCTAGGGATTTTGCAGTCGCAGCAAACGCTGATGTTGCCTGTCGAACAGAAAGGCCCTCGCGATCCCAAGTTGCTGCCAGGTCAAGATCACTCAGACTTTCTTTTACTCTGGCTTGTTTGGGAGCTTTCGAAGGTAAGTCCACAAGTGACAGCTTCGTTTCCACTGTCAGCTGACGATGTGCTAGAACTGCTGTCGGTAGCCTCTTCTGTGACTCCTACAGCTAGAGCCTCCTCCGTTTGACGCCGGTGTGCCCGCTCAAGAGCTCTTTCCCTTTCCTGTCTTTTCATTGTGGCTGCATTATATTTTCTATCTTCACCTCCCATGTAACTCGTATGTCGATCTGCCCTTTGGGAAATGAGGAATTCCTTGTCTTCAAGAGGGATATCTCCCCGATCAAGAACGTCTGAGCGGGCGACATCAAAAATATCCTCCATATCAGCCAAGAATACATCCCGCTGCATATTGTAAGTCATTCCAGTCTTGTTCTTGTTTTAATGCAAATTTCGATACCTCTGAACCAAAGCTTTCAGTTTAGTCGAGGCATGAACGGAGGTTGTTGCCAGATTCGAGTTGGCTCTAGCCCAGATTTCTAATACAGCCGATATTACAGCTTTGACACTGTTGGAATCTGTCTTCTTTTGGTCGCGGTGATGGTAGAAGAAAAGGAGCAACACGTCCATATTACTTGGTTATCGAGATTTAGCCAGCTCTGCTATCGGAGACCTCTCAAGAAGCCACAACTTGATGTTTGATCTTGTCAACGCCATAATGATCAATTCTGAAAACCAAAAAAAAGTCATCAAACGTCGGGACCTCTAAATATCATCTGATCGAGTTGAAAATCACAAAGCCAATGCTTTAGCCCAAACCACATCCGGGCATGACACGAGTGGTCAGGTCGTCTTAAGAAAAAAAATTGGGACACCCTAATATATATATATATAAGCTTTTGAGAGAGAGTGGCACAAATCTTTCATCTCCAAACTGCCCTCCTTCGGTTTTCTATTCTTCTATCTGTGCTTTCACCTCTCATTTCCTTTCTGGCCAATCTATAGCTGCGGTTGTACAGTAGATGGCCACTCATCTTCTACTAAAGTTATTAACGGTGACGTTCCTCAGGGTTCTGTCCTGTCACCCACTCTTTTTCTTTTATTTATCAATGATCTATTAAGTCACACTTCCTGTTCTATCTATTCCTACGCCTATGATTACATGCTTCACATCTCCACCCGCTTTCAAAGCGTCCCTTTCAACAGACACTCCATGATTCGCGTAGAACAGCTATAGTACACCTGACCGTTGATCTTTCTGCTGTCTCTGATTGAGGCAGAGAAAATCTTGTGGCTTTTAATGGCTCATAAACTCAGTTCCTCCATCTGTCTACTCGTCACAATCTTCCACACGACTATCCCCTTACCTTCAACAATACGCAACTCAATCCTTCCTCTTCTCTTAACATTCTTAGCGTTTCCTTTTCTCGTGATCTTTCCTGGAAAGATCACATATACTCTCTTCCCAAAACAGCTGCGAAGGGGTTAGGTGTGTTGTACCGATTCCGCAGTTTCTTCACCCACACTCAGTTGCTGTCTCTGAACAGGAGTCTTGTCCACCCCTGCTTCGAGAACGTTTCTTATGTGTGGGATGCTTTAACTCATACAGCTCTACTTGACTGAGTGGAATCAAAGGATTTTCGTCTCATCAATTCCCCGCCTCTTACTGACTGTCTTCAATACCTCTCTCTTCGCTGCAATGTTGCCTCACTCTCTCTTTGCTATTGTTATTATAACCGACACTGCTCTTCCTCTTCTGACCTCTCTAACTGCATGCCTCCTCCTTTAAGGAGAACACGCAGTACCAGACTTTCGACATATTCTCATTCCTTTTCTGCCCAACTCTCTAACGCCACGCTTCTCAAACTAGGGGTCGCGTAAATATTATTGGGGGTCGCAGAAACATTTGAAAATATTATTTTTTTCATAAATATAGTGTTAGTACCTATTGCTTTTATGACATTGAGTGAAGGGTCGCGAAAAAATTTGTCTGATCCAAAGGGGTCGCAAGTGAAAAAAGTTTGAGAAGCCCTGCTCTAACGCAATGGTTAATCGGTATTTTCAATCCTTCATCTATTCAACCGGTGACTCTGGAACAATCTTCTTCAATCCTTCTTTCCCCCTGTCTTTGACCTCCAATCTTTTAAACGCAGACTGTACAGGTATCTCGAAAATCCTGGACTTTGATTTTGGCTCTTCTTCTTCTATGGGACGGGTGTTTTTGCGTGCATTCGCTCTGTCCCCTCCTTCCTGCATAATATATATATATATATATTATATATATATATATATAATATATATATATATATATATATATACACAGAGGGTTGATGAAAGTAAACAGACACCTTCGACTTTTCCATAGTTTTTTATTTGATAATAAAATTCAATAAATAATAACAGATTATTGAATCAATATATTTAGAATCGTGTTCCATTGACGTGCTTTGCCATTTGTTCTTTAGGACAATCATCGTGATGTCTATTTACTTTTGTCAATCCTCCGTATATATATGAAAAATACATTATGAAAATAACATTTAAAGTTCCAAGTCAAACTATTATCTTTATTTGTAATGCCAAACGTTTCGGGATTCTTCACTCCCATCATCAGCAGTTTAAAATGGATATTAAAGAGGCAGTATTATTAAAACTGAAAGGCATCACGAGAACCATTTATTAAAGCTGGTATGAAATAAAGTTAAATAATAAATAAGGAGTAAACTCCCCTTTTATATTAATATACATATTGAACCATTATTTACCTTATACATGATATGACGTCCTGGCATTAAATCATAGAAATTAATAATAAATACTGTAAACATGGCGGAAAACAGCACAGTAATACTCTTCCAATATCGATGAGAGACTGACAGTTTGAAGGGAACGGCTATTGTCGCTGAGATCTGGTTTTATTACTCGCGATATAAAGTAACTCTAATATGCGTAAGTGGTTGAGTTCGTTATTGGGTTTGTGAAGGATTTTAAACGCATCGCTTGTTGGGGGATAGTCTTTATTTTTTTATTTAAACAGCGATCACGGACTGGAGTTTTCCGATGGTTAATTTAAACGTTGTTTGCTCTTGGAAGAAACGCCAGTATATATTACTTTATTCTGCATTTGTACTGCCGCATTGTGCTACCAACATATCGCGTGTTGCAACGCATAACATTGAAAGAATAAATTATAAATAAGCATAACTGAGATGGAATCCTTCTTTGTGTTTAGGAAAGAAGGGAAATTGAACCTACATTTGAAAGTGTATTGAAAATTGTAGGAATAATAGGGCAATACTTTGGATAATTCTAACATTAGTTGGTGATTGTACTGGTCGCGAAAAGGTAGTGTTAGATTGAATATAGAGGATCTTGTTTTAGGGAGGGTTGTAGTTCACAAATGTTATTAAGAAATACTATTTTTGACAGGGTTTTGATAGGGTTTTTGGGATAGGGGTTACTGCAGAAAAAATTCCCTGGAATGGAAACTCATTAATCTAAACAAACATATTATACTTGATTTATTAGTACATTTTTAAGACGATAATTTTATAATTATATGGACGACACTGTACTTAGCAAACGGGTGCTTAATGTATAATTATATATATATATATATATATATCACTTCTGAGAATGAAGAGGAAATTGCAAATAATTGCTTTAAAAAAAGGAAAGTCCACAATTCATTTTCGACTTTTGTAAAAATACGCCTCTGAATCGAAGATAATTTGTTAATGTTCTTTTCAAAGCACAATTATTCTTAATTGTTTACCCTCAATTCGGCTTTCAATTAAGAAACATTGAAGTTCTTTAGGGTCTAACTAATATATTTTAAATCTGGTCTTTAATAACAAACTTGGGGGTAAAAAAATGTCGAAATAAATTTAAAAAAATAAATTAATTAATAAAATATATATATATATATATATATATATATATATATATATATATATATATATATATATATATATATATATATATATATATATCAAAAGCTTTCAGTAAAATTAGAATTTCTTCGAATTCCATTTTTTGTATGATTTTCGTAGTGTAATCCTTAAATAAAAGACATTTCTCTGCAACGAAATGAATAGGCAATGAAACTCTAGTCGGGGAGAATATATTCAATTTTTACATAAACATAAAAGATTTCATACAATCAAGCAAATGCTTCCTGTGAACCATTCACAATAACACAAACTTTAAAGGCTTATGTAATATTTTGAAAGAGTTTTAATAATAATAATAATACGTGTATGTATATATGTACGTATATGTACGTATATGTATGTATGTATGTATGTACATACATATGTACGTATATGTATGTATGGATGTATGTATGTACTCGTATGTATGTATGTTGGTTACTTGTTTTGGTTCCACGGTTCATATTTCATTCCACGAAGGGCAGGTTTGAGGTCTCGCCTGTATTTGTTTCCTGGTACAGTGACCAGTGTTGGTGAGGGATTGGGCCGTCTGGACGTCGGGAGAATTCCAGGTGGTCCGCTGGGTATGTGGGTCTGTGGTCGGCTGGGTATGTGGGTTGTGGTCCGGTAGGAGCTACTGTACATGTAGGTTCCAGTGGTTTATAAACACAAGTACACTAGCACAAGCCTCTACTTGAGATGAGTAGCTGTTGACGTGTTTGAAAATTTTCCAATTGAGTTTTATTATACTGTAGTTGAATATTTTCTTATGTTTTTAATTGTAATAATGTATATTAGTAAATGTAATTGTACCCGTATAGACGGTTAGGATCACCTGAAGATACGTCACCCCAGCCTTTTTTAGTTAGCTTTATAAGGCTAACTAACGAAAATATCACGACCTAACCTAACCAATCGTTAGATCAACTATACGCCCTTGACGATTGGTTAGGTTAGGTCGTGATATTTTCGTTAGTTAGCTTTATAAAGCTAACTAAAAAAGGCTGGGGTGACGGATCTTCAGGTAATCCGACGGTTAAGTATACTGTATATATATACATATCTGATACTAAATCTTAAATAAAAATAATCATGCTGCAAATATATATATTAGGCTAATATTGCGTTTTCGGAACACCACATTTCATTGATCCCCCCCACTTCCTCCATTGGGGCAATCAGAATGAGTCTTACATCCAGATTAGCAGAGCTGGGCATTTGCGGCATATTTTGCGGTACTGCGGTACTTGCGGTACCACCGCACTACCACCCTGGGCCCCATAACGCAGTACCGCAAAGGATCGCTGAAAGTACCGCAGTACCGCTACCGCATTCAAATTTCCGCGTACCGGTTTGGTACCGGTTTGGTAGTGCAGCAGTACCGCAGTACCGCAATATGCCGCAAGTGCCCAGCTCTGCAGATTAGGTTACATTATGTTTGGTGGTCATTTTAGGTGGGCTCGTTATTATATTCCCATGTGACTAACTTTCGGCCAAACAGGTAGGTGCCCCCTGACACTTAATATTCATCAAATGTTGGTCAGTAGATACCTAATTTAAATATCGAATCACCTGAAGATCAGGGTCCCCAGCCTTCTTTGATTAGCCTTATAAGACTAACTAACGAAAATATCACGACCTAACCTAACCAGTCGTTAGGTCAACTGTACGCCCTTGACGATTGGTTAGGTTAAGGTATGATATTTTCGTTAGTTAGCCTTATAAAGCTAACTAAAGAAGGCTGGGGGCCCTGATCTTCAGGTGATCCTAAATATCTTTATATGAATCAAATTGCTAATATATTTAAATTGTTTCTTATAGCTAAACTGCATCTGGATTCTAGAATTTTACTGAAGCCTAGTCTAAAAAAGCACCAGTGTTAAGTCTGAGAGCTACTTCTGTTTAAACTGACTAATTTTCTTCTGATTAAAATTAAAACACCCTTAAATTTGCATTTACCAGACCTTAAATATACAGCCTTAAATGTTCATAGCAGAGAGTCGGAAAAGTGCCCTTGAAACTGTAAAAATTTAACTTTTTGGCATCAGACTTTCACGAAAATTTTCCATTCTGAAATCAGTAAGAAAATACCATCTGGAAATCTTAGGAGTTAACGTCTGTCTTCTGGCGCTTGGTAAGCTTTGCAATACCTGCGCTTAACGATTTCGAAGTACATTAAGTTTAATATACTTCGTATAGCGATGCCATTATCTCTCAGCAAGTATGAACTATGGGCAGGCTTCTCTGGCTAATCATTGTTTTAATTTTTTTTGCGATAATAATTTGCAGTTTTGTTTCATTAGGCATACAGAACTGTTTTATTCCTATCTAGACATGATTGAAGAATCAGAAGAAACCTCTTCTGAAGTGCATCTCACAAAGATGCACTTCTGATATTTGAAATGATCTTGGCCTTATTCGTTTATCTACAGATCTACAACACCTTTATCTAGATATCAGTTGGTATAGATCTGCTAAAAGCTCATCAGTTGGGGTGGGTATCCTGAATCAATTGAAAATAATACAGCGGGACACTGAAGGGGTGAAAACTAGAGTTACTGATTTTATTGATTGGACAACAGATGAACTTGAGAAGTGAAGACCACAAAAAAGTATTGTCATCTAGTTCTTTCCAGAGAAAAGACTACGGAAGAGAAAAAGAATGCCTGGAGAAATCGCATCTCAAGAACCATTTGTTGATGCTTTTAAAGACTTTGAAGTAGGTGTGCATAACAGGATATTAAACACAGCTACTGAAAATTTAAAAGCAAGATTCGAGAAAAATGGGGCCTTGTATGGGGACCTGGCCTGTTTTCTCCTGTATAATTTGGAGAGATAAAGATATCTTTGCCTCATGAGGCACTTCAAAAGCTGAGTGAGCATTTGTGAAGTTTGGTGAGAAGGTAAACCAAAAACAGTTGCAATCAGAGCTTGTAAGTTTGGCAAATAACTGGGACAAGCTAAAAAAGTTCACTACCCGATGACTACATCTTGAACAACCAAGAGGAGAGTGTTGATAATACAAACATTAGAATTATGGAAAATTGCAAGCTAGAGTACCATGAGAAATAGTCTGTGTGTACGCGACGCCACAATTGTGCAGTGTGTGCTTACCTTACTCCAGCGTTTGAAATCAAGGGGGTTAAGGGGGGTTTCAACCCCAAATCTGTATGGGACCCATGCAAATGTGCTGTCTAAGGGAACCCAGGGTGGTTCCCGTAAAAACCCTGTAAATATTTGTATGTAGTGTGTTAATTTTCTAATCTAAAGCTTTCAAGTTCTATTGTCTCTTCATCTGAAGGTTCCGAAAATTTCTTCAGTTATGTTCACAGTTATCTTATTTTTCACATCTAAATTCACGTCAGTCATGATTATTTCTAAGTTCTTTAGGTTATGGCTTCTCTAGATCTTCTCTCTATATTTCATTGTTTTTAGTTTTTCCTTTTTCCTGTATCTAAGGAGCTGAAACTTTTCAGTGTCAAATTTTATAATATAATTCTTTAGCCATCTCTCTCTCTCTCTCTCTCTCTCTCTCTCTCTCTCTCTCTCTCTCTCTCTCTCTCTCTCTCTCTCATATATACTGTATAGTGGTACTCATAAGTATTCGTACAGAGAAATATTTCAGTTATATTCGTCCTTATCTTTTGCACCATGCATAGGATAGTTATGAAAAGTTTACCGTTCGTTTGGAAAAATTTAACAAATTAAAAAAGTAGTTTAACTCCAGCATATGACATAAAACGTCAAAGAATTTGGGCAAAATGAAGAAAAGTTAAAATGTAAAAGTTTTCGTACATTTAATTGCAAAATTATTTAATACGTTGTGCGTCCACCTCAAACTTGAAATTTTTTAAAATTTTTATCAATAGTTGACTGTTTATAAATTAGAGACTGTTGGCAATGCTGAATCCTAGAATTTTCTCTATGAATCTTCATGGAAGACGGATGACTGTACTGTCGTGGTAAAGAACTGTCTACAGATCTTAAAAGATCTGTGATTACTGTGCACGGGTCTGGAAAGAGTTATAGAAAGATAAGAGAAGAACTTCGAATTCCATTTATGATGGTTGCTGCAGTTATAAAGAAATGGAAAGGCTTCGGAGCAATCAAACCTCTAGCGAGATGGGGACGACCTTGCAAGATTTGAAAACATACAGCTAGGCGGATTGAAAGAATGGTTGCTGCGAATCCACGAGTGACTGCAGATGATATTTGCCAAACATTAAGACTGTTTAAGATCGATGTCCATCCCTCTACTGTACGTCGTACGAAAACCGCACAAAGAAGCTCGTTTAAAGTACGCAAGTGCAAATCTATCATTTTAATGATCCATCAAAATGATAGCATTGCATTCTGGAAGAACGTTCTCTGGAAAGACGAGACCAAGATTAAATTATTCGGGAACAACGAGCGACGGTATGTTTGGCAACATCGAGTACTGCATTCAAGGGACAAAACATCCTTCCTACGGTTAAAAAAGGTGATGGTAGTTTGCTTCTTTGGAGATACTTTAGTGCTTCTGTTCCAGGAAAGCTTGTTTTCATCAATGAAATCTTCAATTCGAAGAAATACCAAGAAATTTTAGAAGAAAATGTATTGCCTTCAGTTCTGGAGTTGCGAATGGGTCACAACTGGGTACTACAAGAAGATAATGACCCAAACATGAAAGAGCCCAATGAAATGGCTTCACCAAAAGAATTTCAACCTTCTCGAGTGGCCCAGTCAAAGCCCAGATCTCAATTTAATAGAGAATTTATGGTCTGATTTGGAAACAGCTGTCCAAAGAGAAACCCTTCGAATCTGAATGAATTGCAACAATTCTCTTTAGAAGAATGGACTAAAATTTCTACCGAGATATTGAAACCTTGTAGAAGAATACCCAAAACGAATCATTGAATTCATTCAAGCAAAGGTGACCACACAAAGTATTAAATAATTTTGTAATTAAATGTACGAAAACTTTGGCATTTTAACTTTTCTTTATTTTCCTGAACTTCTCCTATGTTTTACATTATATGTTTGAGTTAAACTAATTTTTTATTTGTTAAATTTTTCCAAACGAACGATAAACTCTTCATAACTATCCTATGCATGGTACAAAAGATAAGGAAGAATATAACTGAAATATTTTTCTGTACAAATACTTATGAGCGCTACCGTATACACTATTTGTGTCCTCTTGTATAGAGCTGGAATGTCTTCTCTTGTTTTCATTTGTCTGCTGATCTTTGTATCATGGGCAAAAAATGCCACAGTGCTATATTACTCCCGTATTTATATCAGTAAGCATGGTTATAAATAAAAACACTGTACAACAAATTTTCGGTTCAGAAAAAAAACGGGAATAACATTCGGTCATTCTTAATATTTCGAGTGTGCTGATTCCAAATCTGAAATTAGTTTTTTTCTATCACGTCACGTTTTTTAAAATCTTCATACCAAAAAATAAGAATATATTGATAAACAGATAGGCTTTATCATATGGAATAGTTTAATTATTGCTATACTTCAACATATATGCACAAAATTAACATAAAACTCTCGTATTACAGTATACTGTTTTCAACTCATTATTTGTATTTATGCTGGCGTTTGTGTGATGCTTCTGGTTGGTCACGCTTTAAATTCCAGCAGAAATCGGCCAGCATAGCAGGACTCCACTTCCCTTTGTATCGGCTCTTCATTGTGGCTATATCCTAGTGGAATCTCTCCCCGTGTTCGTCGCTAACAGCAGATGCGTTTTCCAGAAAGAATGAGAGATGTGAATGCAAAAAAATGAATTTTCAATGACATCTTACATCCGAGACGTTGGTATGAGTTGATAAGTTGATCCACAAGTGCAGCATAGTTGTCGTATTTAGTCTTTCCTAGTAGACCGCTGCACACGTTTTTGAATGCACGCCAGGCTGCCAACTCAACCTCATCCATCACCGCTTCAAAGTGTTCGTCTAGCATAAGTTGGCGAATTTGAGGGCCGAAGAATATGCCTTCTTTAATCTTGGCATCACTTATTTTTGGGAATTTTTCCTTTAG
This sequence comes from Bathynomus jamesi, assembly GCA_023014485.1. Classification (NCBI taxonomy): domain Eukaryota; kingdom Metazoa; phylum Arthropoda; class Malacostraca; order Isopoda; family Cirolanidae; genus Bathynomus; species Bathynomus jamesi. Next base: position 103,639 of record JAJOZX010006561.1, read on the forward strand.
ATATTTGAAGGCAGGCTTATCCTGTTTCAACGCTTTTGCAAATTGTTTCATCAGCCCTAGTTTTATGTGAAGTGGCGGCAAGATAACCTTTACCTTTCGTACTAGTGATTCGTGAATAACATTGTGAGATCCAGGTGAGGAATTGTCTCGCGGCGGCCATACTGAGCGTGTGTAGTGTTCAGACCTTGCTCGGCTATCCCACTTGCATAGGAAACACATGTATTTCATATAGCCAGTTTGCAATCCATTGAGAATAGCCACAAACTTCAAATCTGCGCAGATGAGCCATTCATGTTCATTGTATTTTATACAGTCCAGAATAAAAGCAACATTGTCATATGTTTCTCTCAAGACGACTGAATGAGCGATCGGAACAGAAGGCATTGTGTTCCCATTGTGTAGCAGTACACCCTTAACACTGTACAAAGATGCATCAATGAACAATCTCCACTGATTCGGTTCGTAGCACAAACCCAGAGCATCGAACAGACCATGTATATCAATGCAATAACAAAGATTGTTCTTCATTGTGAAATATTCCTGCAAATCCAAGGAGCGCTTCCGGAATGCTGTAATTCGTACGTCTTCAGCCAGCAGATTCCATTCTTGTAGACGTGAGGCCAGCAGTTCACTTTGTTGCTTGGTAAGTATTAAATCACGGACCAAATCATTGAGTTCAGGCTGCGTGATGAGATGTTGTTCTTTCTTGGACTCGACTTGAGCTTCATAGCATTTGCCGTCTGATTCCGATTTGTCAGAGTCTGTGTTATCGGTCGGCATTTCAGCTGGAGGACGAGGGATGAGTATATCTGTAGAATGTTCCACAGGACGCATAGCAGAACGAAGATTTGGGTAGACTATAGCCTTTTTCCTTTTCTGTTGCAACCTGTAATGAATGTGAGACAAAGACATTGTTGACTACTTAAGATAGCATAATTGTGTAATACATTATGCAGAGCAGGATATGTTAAAATGTGCTAAAAACACCAAATTTGACGTATATTCAGAAAAATAAAAGATTCAAACCTGTGATGTTCGTTAAGCAGAAATAGCAATCAGTTGAATGGTCCAGCGGCTCTCTCCATACCATTGGGATACCGAATCCCAGTCCAGGACCGGTGCCTTTGAACCATACAGATAACGAGCTTGTACATCTCACACAGCAGATATGAGGCGCCCAGTGCTTGTCCTTATCACCAACTTTGCATGCGAAGTATAATTCATAAAGCTTTTTCACATGAGAAGTCAAGTTCCTTTTATACTGTTTTAACGTTAATGTCCCACAAATATAACAAAAACTGTTTGGCGGATTTTTGCACTCTCTAGGCATTGTAGCATAACATCAATAAAAACCTGTAAAATAAGAAAATGATAGATCAATTTGCAATTTCACACAATATAGACGTTGTCGGTGAAATATACATAATTTGATAGCTGTTATTCAATAATACTCACTTATAGCACCGATTTATGATAAAATATGGCTGACAATTTTGTTTTAAATGATTAATGAAAGAAATTTTTCATAAAATCAAAGTGGAAACACAGAGCCGAACACCACCACCACAGCATATGCATGACTGAACAAAATGTAAAAGATGCGTTCAGAGAACCAGTGGTTCTCAAAATGATACAATGAAATAGGGTCATTTTCATAAAATCGGTGGGTGATACAAATAAATGAGTGTTATTTTCGCAATCTACGCATATAATTAACCATAAAAATGACGATACAGTGTAATTGAGCAAGAGTTCTTCCTTGTAGCACTGAACTATGTACCATCGTCTCCGAGGATGGCATTCTTTGAGTTGTTATTTCTTGTTTACGTTCCCTCATAAATTTGTGTATCTTTCACCCACTTTTCCCGTTATTCCCATATCTTTCAGTTTATGGGCTGTTATTACGTGGTCTCTTTCATGACATCCTTGGGCAAAATCTGTGTATATGACATCATATAGTTGGCGTTATTTTCCAGAGTACCAATGATATTACAGCAGTGATTAATCAGCTGTGATTAACATTATCTGCCAGCCTTGAATCTATACTTGTTCCTCACCAAATATTTCTTTCTTCCTCTTCTTACATCATATGATTTCTCCTTCCAGTTTTTTCGAATATTTTGGCCAGATATGACGTCGGAGAGATAGATTTGATGTTCTTTGCTCGCGATCTACTTCCACCCATAAAAACAGGAGTACTATTCGCCATTTGTAATGAGTCTGGTATGTTTGTCCAGTGATTTTCTCCATAATAAATATAAGATGTTTCGCTCTCTCGTCTTTACGCGTTTTGATAAGGCTTTAAATTCTGGACCTGCTGTTGAGTGATTTAATTTGTATTATCGCCTGCGCTGTCCTACGAAGTAAAATCAGTCGGTATGGTGCCCTTTTCTTATTTCTTCAAAAGAATAAAGAGTAGTCGTATATCACTTTAACTGTTTTGCGGACACTAAATACTGATTCATATTGGGTCCATGAAATTTCTGAGGTCTCCAAAGAATAAGCATTCAGTGTATCGTTCTCATTTTTCAGTGACCCTATGGTCCTTTGGCCACACACACACACACACACACACACACACACATATATATATATATATGTGTGTGTGTGTGTGTGTGTGTGTGTGTGTGCATCAGTGATGGAGGACTCAAGAATAGGTCTGTCTGGAGACCTTTTTTTCTGGTCTCGGTCTCGGTCTCGGTCTCGGCCATGGTGGTCTCGACTACATCACTAATATCTATATACTCGTATAGTGGCATTCCCAAAATTCTTTTTTACTGCGAAAGAAAGCTACCCAAAATTACACAACACTAAAAAAATTCCTGAGCTACCGGAAAACCGCCCGAAATAAGGTGCAAATCTTAACTGCTGTTAAAGTAGTGCTCCAACAAATCTTTGCGAGATGCGGCTGGTAAAGTAGTCTTTCAGATCTTTATGCCGAGTTGTCATTTCTTGAGTCACTTAATTATTAAAACTCAAATGATTATCATACTACTTTCATACTCTTAATACATATATTAATTTAAATATATCAAAATTAATAATAATTGTTTGTACATTTTACTTATGAAATTTAAAAAATTTGCGTACAGCGTATGAACAATTGAACATTTCTTTGTTTACCTCGGATTGTGACTTGGAAACCTCTCAGCACGCCATTTCTGTTATTGACAGATCATTTACCGATTGTCAGTCAGTCAATTAGTTGAATAATTACGACAAATCAAATTCTCAATTTCTAATAATACTAATATAATTTCTCTTTTAACATATATAATATTAATTTATGTAGGCATACATATCAAAATAAAAATAAGGAAGTGTTCATACATTTAAAATAATGAAAAGTTCAACATTAGTTACGGCACATGCACAATTACAGAGTTTACTGAGAGTTGGGCGTGGCTTAAAAAGAGCAATTTCTGGAAATTGATCAGGTTTCTCCAAGCGCAACTCCCCTTGCGGATTGAGACGCATCTTCTCTTAGAGACACATTTCTCCGAGCTGAATTTTCTCGCCTACTCAACGATTTCGCCGACTCACTGATTCTGAGATGACTCAACCTTCCTCCGAGTTTCAACTCATTGTCTTCTACTCGACGTCAATGAAGGCTCGTGTTCTCAAGTAACACTTGAAACCTATTTTTGTAGACTCATGTTTCCAAGTAACACTTGAACTTCGTCCATCGAGGCGAAAACGCTTCGTCTTTTATATTCTCCATCACCGTCCAAACAATAATCTTCAGTCGCTATTCAACAGTTTGTATTGTTACCTAAATTTGTCTGTTGATACGATAGTCAACAGAGAGGTGGAGGGTAATGGTGCTAGCCATTACGCTACGAAGGAATAAAAGTTGGATCTTTTCGGTTTGACGGCAGGCACTAAAATCAAGTAAAATCTAAATTATTCTACTTCTTTTGACCTTTTAATTACTATTCAGTACATATTGGAGAAACTAACCTAAACTAACCTAACCTAACTAACCTAACCAACCTAACCTAACCAACCTAACCTAACTTAACCCTAACCAATGAGGAGGCAAAGACACAAATTGAAAAGCTTATTCAACGGAATATTACACATTTCCAATTTCCCCAAAAATTAAAAAAATAAAACTAACTAAATTTAGGTTGGTTAGGTTAGGTTAGGTTGGTTAGGTTAGGTTAAGATTAAGTTAGGTTAGTTAAGGTTAGATTAGGTTAGTTGATAATGTAATGTCAGCTAACTTCTCTCACGGAACAATTAAAATTCACTATTGTGTTGGGGTTCATTCCACTTCATTTTCACAGAATCTTAATAAATAGGGTTAGGGTTAGGTTAGTTAGGGTTAGGCTAGGTTAGTTAGGTTTAGGTTAGGTGAGGTTAGTTAGGGTTATGTTAGGTTAGGTTGGTTAGGTTAGGTTAGTTAGGGTTAGGTTAGGTTAGGTTGGTTAGGGTTAAGTTAGGTTAGGCTAGGTTAGTTAGGGTTAGGTTAGGTTAGTTAGGGTTAGGTTAGGTTAGTTAGGGTTAGGTTAGGCTAGGTTAGTTAGGGTTAGGTTAGGTTAGGGTTAAGTTACGTTAGGTTAGGATTAGGTTAGGTTAGGTTAGATTAATCTCTCCAAGTTAAAATGAACTGAATAATAATAAAAAGGTCAAAAGTAGAATACTGTAATGTAGATTTTATTTGATTTTAGTGCCGGCAGTCAAACCGAAAAATCGTAAAAGCTAATGCAACCTGACGAGTACATCATCGTCCGAGAAAACGCATAACACTTTCGCGCACAGAAGAATTTTTACGTCTTGCACTCGAGGTAATGACCAGCATTTCATTCAAATTATGTGGTGCAACGCTGGGGTACCATAGATGGAATGTCATGCATAAACGCGCAAGATTTGTCTATTATCTTTTATTCTATCCTAGCATAATGGCTAGCGCCTTCATCTTTTACTGAACGGGTGGTGAGTTTGAATTTTGCATCATCCAAGATTGTGAGTGTTCCTGCATCATAGACAGGCATGAGGTCCCACCTCTCTCTTCCTCCTCCCACTCGTACATTTTGCAACCATACTACTGGAGTTACCAGGTCATTCCAAAGTCGAAATAGTTTTCTTCATAAACTATTCTTTCATAATCTTAGCTCTGTAGCAAGGTGCATGATCGTGTTGGAACCAAGAATATTCTCCCTCCTATATCGTTCTCAGACCATGCTCAAGGACATTTAAATAGTCAAGGAATTTCACGGTGGTATCCTTTGGACAAAACCAGAGTTCTGCGCTCCAAAATATCCCCAAACCATAACATTTAGAAGGCGTTTCACAGTATTTGAAATGATGTCCCATGATTGGGTGAACAGTGGACACTTGACGTACAGTTGACCATACCCAAACTGAATTATTCGAGCTTGTCGCTGAACAAAACCTTAGCCCATTGTTTAGAAGTTCAATCAACATTTTTTTTTTTGTGAAAAGGAGACGCTTCTTCTGCTTTTCATTTAGCAATGGTTTATTTTGCTGGTCTTTTTGCAACTAAATTACTCTCATTCTAGAGCTTCTCCCGCGTATGGGCACTTGTAATGAAAGTTGGCAATATTACTGTGCAGATTCTTTACTCGTGGTCTGCTGATCGTTTCTGGTTTGTATTCTTCATCCTGGAAAATCCCATTTTTGATTCATACTTACTGCTGACTCACATATTTGAAGTCAGGAGACTGGACTTCCCTTTGTATCCTTTATTACATGTACTTCTACTTGGACACCTCTTGGAAAATTTTCGTTTCTGCCTGTTTTTGTCTGAGTAAATTAAAATTAATTGGGCAATGCACACGAGTTAAAGGAATAAGTATGAATCTATAGTTTTTTCCGGTTCTAAACCATTAAAATTGATGTTAAAGTCGTTGCGGTATTGATCGAAAATTAATTATTAATACAAATTGTTGTCGCATGTCTAAACTGCAGTAAATTTAAGTACTTGCCTAAAATACAATATTCTTTAAAAAATACATTAAATTAATAATTAAATAAAAATAACTATTAAAAAAATATTATTTTTATATTTATATCATTATTTAAAATTGTCTAGGAAATGTAGAACTACGGCTTTGACCATAAGTTTTCATCACTATGAGGATAAAATCTATTCCTGTAGTAGTTTACATTGTATTTTTGTGTATTTTAACATGGTTCGATTGATGAAAAGAGGGTCATTTCAAACAAATTCTCACTTTCTACAGTATAGTAAATTTAAAGCAAGCTGAGTGAAAAATTGTGGCACAAACAAGATGTATTCCAGAAATTTGTGAAAGCATGATGCAAAGCTTTCGGACACGACTTTGTTTCTATTAAACCTTGACAATGTCCCGTTGTATTTGATTACTCATGGTTTCCCATTAGTTTGATTATAAATAATCATCAAACAACCGTATTCTTCTTTGCAAATATATATATATACTGTGTGTGTGTGTGTGTGTGTATGTGTGTGTATATGTGTAGATGATGATGATGATGATGATGATGATGTCTGTCTGTCTGTCTATTCTATGTTCGTTTATACACGCCTAAACGGCAAGGGTAATCTGAACTAAATTTAGTATACATATTAAGGGAGAACCAGGAAAAATTTTAGTAACACACTCACCCCTCCCAGACCCCCAACCCCTTAGGTTCTGTGTCGGGGTATTTTGCTACACAAGGCGTAGCGGGAATTCTAGTACGTAAATATTGTGCGAAAAAGTAAGTGAACCCAACCATGAGCATCAGGTACCATGCCTAGATCGAAGGAACTCTCGAATGAACTACGGAGGGCCGTTATCAATGTTCATGCATCTAGGGAGGGGTACAAGAATATATCAGCGAAATATAGAATCCATGTGTCAGCTGTTCGTCAAATTATTTACAAATGGAAGGACATAAAGACGACGACAACCGAAGATTTCATTCAGAATGATTTGGAGACTCGTTCGTGAAGTTGACAGTAATCCAAAAGTGACATCTAAAGTTGACTTTGTTGACTTTGGACGGATGCAAAGGAAACAAATTACAAAGATGATCAATCACATTAAAGTAATATCACTACATTCATACTAGGAATGTTATACCTTAGAAGGAATGAAATATGTAAACAAAATACCTTCGTTCAACAAGTTTATGACGATACATAATTGGTTCACTTACTTTCGCGCGGCCTCCTTTGCACAACTTAGTACATTGTTGAAACTTGCATTAGAAAGCGAAGTTATGAAGCCACCGCGGATAAATTTGTACGGAAATATGGCGCAAACAGTAGATGGCATATCGAGAGAGACATTAAAGCAAGTGTTCTATAACATGATTCGTCGTTTACATTTATGTGAAAATCATAATAGCCAACGCATTCAACAATTTTTGTAATTTACTAATAAACATGCATTTTTCAATGGGTTGCGTTTCTTTTTAAACACCCTGTACATGGCTTCTAGGACAAAATCCCCCCGTGGACAAAATCCCCTCGTGGACAAAATCCCCTCACGGACAAAATCCCCCCGGACACAACCCCCCCGGACACAATCCCCCCGCGGACAAAATCCCCCTAAGGCTTTATTAAAAAAATAAGAATACGACTGACTTTATTAAAGTTTTAACAAAAATATCACGACTTAACCTAACCAATCGTCAAAGGCGTACAATTACCTAACCGGGCAAACAAATAAGAATACGACTGACTTTATTGAAGAAGAAAAATTAAAAACACAAAGTCAAACAAAATTCAAAATTTAAAAAGACAAATTAAAAGCAATTCCCTTAAGAAAATCAAAATAGACCTGTTGTTATAGTCTTGTACAATTTTCAAAATGCGAGAAGAAGAAGACTTATACTTCTTCCTTTGCGGTTCTGTCGGCAAGCCAGCTTTGCATGTTGCTTGAGAACGTCGACGGTCACACTCGTAAGATATAACACCATTTGCCAAGTTTTTCTGCTTAACATAAATAAATCCGTCACACAGTAGTTTTGTTTGACCTTTATTGCTTTTAATAAACTCCATCACTAAGGGTTAAATAACTTCCAACACCTCTGGAGATGGAAATAAACTAAATTTATGTCTAAACTTAAATTTCACGAAGCCTCTTTTCTTATTCTTATTCTTATTCTTATTGTGTTTTTAATTTTTCTTCTTTAATAAAGTCAGTCGTATTCTTCTTTTTTTAATAAAGCCTTAGGGGGATTTTGTCCGCGGGGGGATTGTGTCCGGGGGGGGTTGTGTCCGGGGGATTTTGTCCGTGGGGGATTTTGTCCGCGAGGGGATTTTGTCCACGGGGGGATTTTGTCCTGATACCCTGTACATGCGTAAATTAGTTTCGAATGATCAGACAGTGTTGCTAGATATGCAAAAGGTTGATCATATGTAGATACAAAACATTATCCAGTCATAGCCAAACAAATTGACTGCAGTGGATGGGTTCACTTACTTTTTCGTACAACTGTGTGTATGTGTATATATACAGTATATATATATATATATATATATTGCTTTGGTTTGGTAAAGGAGAGAGTTGTTTTCTCACATGACGAAGCACACCCGATTCATCTGTGAATGTTTTCAGTCAAATATTTAGTCCTCTTTTGCGGGTGTTCATATCGACACCAGTAATCTTTCTTATTTCTTTCGGTAAGTGGTTAAATAGTTCGGCCTCTAACCACAATGTTATTCTCCTTCAGAGTTGAGGATGTTTTTTACTAACCTTCCGTTTAGGGACATTGCACAGTTTGCCTTTCCTGCTTTGTAATGTTGTTTAGATTATTGTACAGTAGGACTCAGCTTGAGATTTTGAACTAACTGCCCGATATTTTCTCTATGCAGATTTGGTATTAGCTGTATTCTTTTCAAAGAGTACAAATTTGTTTTATGTAATTTTTCTCAGTAGTTTAGTTCCTTGAACTACTAATTAGCTCATTTCTTCTTTTTATACAGGAACGTTAACACATCAGTATTTCACTTCTGGTATGATCAGTGTATCTACCAAAGGAATCATTTGTATTATTATTCCTTCTTTCAAAAGTTGTCATTGTCTGTACAGCTCTTCTTTTTGCTTTGAAAGTTTATTCTCTTTTATTTTGTGTTTCAAAATTTACATAACTCCTAACTCTTTTGCTTCCAAGTTTCTATGAACTACTACTCCAATTCTGGGTAGTAGTAGTAGTAGTAGTAGTAGTAGTAGTAGTAGTAGTAGTCGTAGTAGTCCATAGCTTGTAGTTCCTCTTTGATTCCGTATCTTAAGAGCTGAAATTTTGTGTAGTAAGTTCATATTGTTGTTTGTTGACCATCTTTATATCTTAATGTAGGAATATTGTCAATTACGAAAAGTTGAATTCTGGAAAATATTGTAACGGATTTATTTGAAGCTCAAACTCTCGGTCTATTCTAGTGTTCATATCAGGTGCGAATGAAAGGGAACAGAGGGAAATGGTCAATTTTATATGTCAAGTGAGGAAAAAGTTTAAGGAAGAGAAGAGGAACTAATAAAATAAATATAAGATGCTTTCGACTGGAAATAAATATTAATAAAATGGAATTAAAAGTTAATAATAATAATAATAATAATAATAATAATAATAATAATAATAACTGCAAAGTGAAACAACATAAATATAAATAATAAATAATGTAATTAATCAAAATAATTGATAAGGATTTGACGAGCGAATTTCAGAATGATGTCTTTAAAAGTATTGTCAACGAGAAAAAGCTGGTGATTGATTGAAATTGGGACAGTGCTTAATTAGGGCTGATTTAATTATTCTGCTGGAGCAGAGATTCAAAGATCAGAAAACCAGTGAAGCGGAATACCATTCAAGGGGATGGATGAATGTACTTACTGTACAGTGTACATGTTTAAAAAGTACATCGTTTTCTATTTTGATTCTAATTGCACTCTTGCGTTCGGCGACTCTGGTTTGCAAAGTCCGACAAATATAGACTTCGAGTCAGTCCTTCAGGGAATAATGTAAGTTCCACGAGAATTGTTCTGAGGACTGGATTTGGTTTTTACGAGGAAATGCCCAGTGAATTGGTTTGGCGTGTGACTAGTCTTATGTTAACAGACTTTGGGGAATTTAAGTTGCTCGGCCAGCGGTGTAGTGAAGCACAGAATAAGGGGATTACATTGTTCACCGAGAGGAGGAGAAGGCGGTAAAGTGGCGACCATGAGCAGTTGTTAAAGCTGAGCTGGTGACAGGAACAGGATAAACAAATTTTTTAATGATGATATAAGGTGGCTAATTATGACTTCATTCTCTGGATTCGATCTTTTGTATTATCTATTTTTTTTTAAGATGTTTTTATTTTTCTGATGAGTTGTGTATCGTCAGAAAAGAACTTTACTGTGGCATTATTCTTTACTTCATTTCCTTTATCGGTTAGAATGACTGTGAATAGAGTGAAACAAGCACTGTTCCTTTAGGTACTGACCTACGTATCTCCAAGTCTGATGATTATATTTGTTGGACTGTATGACAACTTGTTTATGCTCTGTAAGGAAGATAGATATCTATTTATCTATTTGACCTGCTATACCATATCTTTTATTTCGAGTCTCCTGGCAAAATACGTATGTGTATATTACATCATAACTGGCATTTTCGAGCGCATCACTGATATTATTGTGTGTTATTGTCATGTTGGTGATAGGCAAGATCGGAATTCACGTTAGTTTTTATCGAATCTTTATTGTTCCTACAAAAAGTTGTAGATTTTTTCCGACCATTCTTTCAAATATTTTGGTGAAATGAGATGTCAGCGACAGCAGTATAGAGCTTTGGATCTAACTCCATTTTTTGGCATATAGGAAGAAAATTCGTTCTCTTTCGGATTTCCGTTATTTCTCCAGCATCCATGCAGATGTCTTCCTATCCAATACAGAGGCGTAGCTATTTCATTCTCACATTTTTTTTAATCAGCGTTGCGTTCCATTTGTCAGACCTGCAGCTGAATGTGATTTCAGTTGTCTTGTAGCTCTTGCTATATCATCTGGTGTGAAATTATAATGTATTATATTCTCTCTTTGTAATTCCTCTTCTAAATAAGAATTGTCAAATATTATTTTATCTTTTTCTGTGTCCACTAAACATCGATTCTTACAAATTTTTAATATTTCAGATATTTCTTTTTTATACCATCAATTAGGACACCATTTTATTTCACTAAAGGTCAAAGAGCCCCAAGAATTTCGCTCTGATTCTCTTTTTCCGAAGTTGTAGAACTATTTCACAATTTCCTCCATCACTAATAGAGCATCTTTCTCTTCTCTGTGGTTCTCACTTCACTTTGCATGTCACGGTAAATATTCGCCAGTTTTCTATTTATCTCTTTGCTGTTATTGTTGTGTTCACAGTTCTTTAACTTTTTTTGGCCGCAATTCGTTTTCTCTCGCGGAACATTGTTTTCCATTTTATTTCGATAATGTTTTTCTTTCCTTTTTCCTTGTGCTCGTTTGTCCTGAATGTATTTCTCCAAAATTTCTAGTGTCTCCTTTTATAAGGGTAATAATATCTCTTCTGTTGTTTTATTCTTAAAAATAGTTTCCAGTCTATTGTTGTTACGCTTGAGTTTATACCTTCCCAGTGCGTAGCCCTGGAGTTTAAGTTAAATTTTCAAATTTACAGTATTTCTTTCAACTATGGGGAGAATTTTTCAATGTATAGTTGTCGTTATATTGGTTATTATAATACTGTAATGTTGTGGTGATATATATATATATATATATATTATATATATATATATATAGAGAGAGAGAGAGAGAGAGAGAGGAGAGAGAGAGAGAGAGAGAGAGAGAGAGAGAGAGAGAGAGAGAGAAAAGAATAAAGGATAAAGGATTTCGATAAGATCTAACATCTGTATATCGAATACTATTTACTCCTTGTAAAGCAATATTTGTTTTACACACCTTTGAAACCTTGAAGAACGCGTTTTCATGACCAGACAAGACACATTGGCCACCAGACACTTCCCTCAAGAATACCCATCACGATATCCAGACCTGACATCGCTTTTAATCAGTTGATATCAGATTTGGAGATCGTTGCTTCCCATGGTGCACCAAATATCATCATCTACAATGAATAGTTCTTGGTATAGATGTACCCAATTCTACCCCTGAAAACGAGTGTGTGTGTGTGTGTGTGTGTGTGTGTGTGTGTGTGTGTGTGTGTAATGCATGGACGACATGAATTTGGTCATTTTATTAAAATATATTACAGATAAAGGTCAGGAAAAGAAGAAAAATAGAAATTATTTGACGTATAAATTTCCAAAAATTCTATTAAACAAAAAATAATGAAAATTTAAAATAAAATGTCGCTTTTATTATTCAAAATAAAGAAAGACAAAATGATACACTTTGCCTTTTATCAGGACTCAAAACCTAGTCCTGAAATCGCTTTTGGAAACCTTCTAGAATCTTTACTTGTGACAAATTGAAAGCCTTCAAAGTTCAGAAGACAATTTAGGCTCCATAATTTTATGAGGTTTGATGGCTGTGTTCCAGCAATGTTCTTTAAAAAACTCATTAGATACTGGAATCCAGGCCCAAAAATCGCTATTTCCAGTTTCCAGTAAAGAGCAAAAGTTTTTACCAGAATGGATATTTTTCAAAAATTAGAAAAAATACCGGACTTAAAAAGAAAAAGAGAAAATAAGGAGAGATATTACGAGCGACGAAAATGAAAACATCTTTTTGGAATACAAAAGATTTACTTTTAATTTATAGTTCACATATTTATTACCCACTTAATCGAAATTTATACTTTTCCAGCTTTTATTGCAATTATTTTCAGATATATTTTATTTCACCAAGTACCTAACAAATTATATATATATATGTATGTATGTAATTGTGAAGGAGAACCACAACTGGGTATAAGTGAGGTCAGATGTGTGATAATTCATAGGTGTTGAAGGGTCATTTTTTGTGAGGTAGTACTTTAGTTACCTCGGAACTTTAAAAAAATTTATATAAAAACTACAAACATTTTTATTGTTGGGAAAAAAAGGTATTTTGGTCCTGATTAGGTAAGGCAACGCTAAGTTAGGTAGGATTTGGTTAGAGAGAGAGAGAGAGAGAGAGAGAGAGAGAGAGAGAGAGAGAGAGTAATTGGATGGTTGAAAGTCAAAATAATATATCTTCCAAAATATTAAAATCCTTGTTTCTTCCGCAGGTGATCCCTATACATTGAGCACTTTGTAACATTGTGTGAGCGAATAGTTACGCCTCAGTATCGCCACAGGTATAACTAATCGCTAACTAAACGCGTTACAAAATGATCTATACACTGAACTAACCTCCGGAAAAAAAAAAAATTCAATGTTTTGAGGTAAATATTTTTACTTTGAACCTTCCAATTCTAAAAAGGAGATCTTTTTAAATAATTTTTTTTATTTTTTATTTTTTTATTTTTATTTTTAAATTAATTTTTTAAATTAAATGAGATTTTTTTAAAATTATCTTATACATACATACGTTATAATTCATCCACTCGCTTTATAACGGCGTTTAACTGACTTCTCACAAGCAAAATCTCTACAAACAAAATTAAATATATTCCCCAATAACCTTTCATAATGACGTCTTGAACTTTACTAAATAATCAATTAAGCCTCTCAGTATCGCTAAGGGCCTTTTAGTTTAGTAATAGTTATTATTAAGGACAGCTTCTGGCGAATGAAGACCAAACCCATAACAATTCGAATATCCTTTCTGCATCATACACTACCACCCCTTCCCCCCCCCCCCTCTCTCTCTCTCTCTCTCTCTCTCTCTCTCTCTATAGTTAGAGAACAAAAAATGTTATAATTGAGTGAGTGGGTGCCAAACTATCCAAAACTGAGGTACTTTACACCAATGATTGAACATCTTTCCAAAACTGCTCTCAAACTATAATGGAAAAAAAATTCCTTTTAATTGTATGTATAATTTAGTTTAATTCTTTTTATTAACAACTTCCTCGCAATACTTAGAAGAAAATAACTTTCTGAAAAGTTTTTGACACAAAGAGATAACCACAAAGTTTGGGCTTTGGGCTTCGGTATACGTATATACAGAGTATATATATATATATATATATATATATATATATATATATATATATATGTGTGTGTGTGTGTGTGTGTGTGTGTATATATATATGTTGGGGTTTTTTAATATCAAGAAAAAGTTGGGTTTAGGTAATCTTAGGAAATTGCAACCATAATTTCATTTACGTTGATAGGAACACCTCTCGGTTATTTTAATTAAATGATTTTGAGACAAAAAAAAACAAAAAAACGTGAAGCTAATATTTGTTTTACAATTTATTTTTATAAAGTTTTTGTAATGCTAATTTGCATTATTAATAATAAAAATAATAATAAGGCGAAAACTTTAATTATGGGGAATTTGTAGCGTGATTGCACCGAACGTAATTTTTCCGAAGAAGAGAAATCACCCTCTGCGGCAGAGAAAATTAAAAAAAAAGAAAAAGAAAAAAAAAAGATGCAACTCGTAAACACTCAAACAAAAACAAAAAAAGTTTAATCCTCGAAAAATTTCATTTTTGTTCCGTGATCCGAAAGAATTTACGTCAAAGGAAAGAGAAATTAAACTTTAGAAGCCTCCGCGATGAACGAGTAAAGCACCGCAAGATTGCCTGCGGAAAACATGTTTCCTTTACTTTTGCGAATTATCTCCACTACTCCTCCGCAGGAAAGAAAATACTTTGGGTACTCACAGAGTTTTAGATCAGTCTTCTGACTCCTTCAAAGAAGAAAGTCACTCAGAATGGCCGACAATCATTTGGATAAAACTTTTGTTTCGTTTTAACTGGCATTTACTTCATTGTATACTGCCAAACTGTAGAGGAAATTAATATTAAATTTAGAATGGCGTTTTAATAGTAATAATAATAATAATAATAATAATAATAATAATAATAATACACTCCAAACCTACACAGAATTCAACACTATAGAAAAACCCTCGAGAATAGTCCATTAAATCAATTGGCTACAAACGAGCCAGTAACATTATTAATACATTTCTGAACATTTCTATAACAATATTATTATACAAAGTATACCTTTAATTATTAAATGGCCAAAGCAATTTCATTCCATAAACCCAAAGATTTCCGAAGGCCAAGGGTTAATTAAATGCAAAATTTAATTCCCACCCTTTAATAGGTTTGTTATGCAGTTGATGTCCTGTAATTAGGTACATAATAATAAGCTGCTGCTTTTGTCTTTATTGTAACAAGCAATGCAGACACGGAGTGCGGTGTGTGTATATATATATATATATTACTAGTTCAAGCCGACTACGGTCTGCACACACAGATAAAAATGAGAAAAACGAGGCTTTCCAGCCTAGCTCACAACGTTGATACGATGGATTGCACTGGAGCTCAATATCAGCTACAGCAGCAGCAGAAAGATTCAACGGTATAACCAGGGCTAGATTATTTAAGTTATTTCTTGATACACGTATTACTGTGGCGTCATTTTTTTCTTTGCTGTGACGGTTTTTCTTTATGGGAACCAATGCAACTGGTGAACATTTATTTTCCAAGCTGAAACTTATCTAGAATGAAATAAGAACTAGCATGCTTCAACAACGATTGAACACTCAGCCTGTAGGGTGGATCGATTTTACATTTTTTCGATTTCCATATTCTAATACAGACAAAAACTTGCGCATGCATGAGAAAATAGCCTTGGCAAAATCTTAGCTTAATAGGTAATCATCTTCTGCCCCCGGCAGAGCGATGAAAATCATATTGTAGTAGTCAAAAACGTATTTTTAAACCCTAGCGTAGAGTCATAAAATTTTGGGTGTGTGTTATTTCATGCCTAAGCAACGATATAAATGCTATGGGAAATATATAAATGCATTATTTAAGACAAAGAGCCGATCTGAAAATATGTATATTATACATATTTTCAGATCGGCTCTTTGTCTTAAATAATGCATTTATATATTTCCCATAGCATTTATATCGTTGCTTAGGCATGAAATAACACACACGCAAAATTTTATGACCCTAGGCTAGGGTTTAAAAATACGTTTTTGACTAATAAAATATGATTTTCATCGCTCTGCCGGGGGCAGAAGATGATTACCATTAAGCTAAGATTTTGCAGAGGCTATTTTCTCATGCATGCGCAAGTTTTTGTCTCTATTAGAATATGGAAATCGAAAAAAATGTAAAATCGATCCACCCTATATAATGAACAGCTTATCATTGATGTCCATTGAACATGAACGTCTACAAAAACTTGATGTCAGTGATGTTTTGAATTCATTCAGTGAAGCAAAATCCAAAAAGGTTTTCTCGTAATTTGTAAATTTGGTTCCGTAAATTTTTATTTTATTTTAATTATGAAAAAGAATAAAATATATCATGCTAAAATTCATGTTTTTTTTTATTGGGAGACAAAAGCCCCCAAACTTGTTTTAGTTCCTTGGCCCCGTACGGGTTAATCCGGCACTAGGCATAACCCAAAGCTTTCTCCATGCAAGATTCAAATTACAAAAAGTTAGAAACTGAGAACCACTACGCACAAATCAAAATGTGTGCAACTTTTTAATCAATGCAAAGATGACGTAATCCTCCATGGAAAAATCTGATTCAGCAATGAGCTTGCACTCCATATTTCAGGCCGCGCAAACTGGAATAATTGCAATGTATAAAAAATCTTGAATTTCGAGAACATTAGGGTGATTCCTGGAGGCTTCATGTATGGTGCGCCCCTTCAGTTTCAGAATTGTAGGCTCGTTCTTCTTCGAAGAGTCTAATTACCAGCAGATGCTTGAAACGTTCTTCCTGCTACGATTGAAAGTGATAAGTAGCAATTTGTCAAGAAAATAGAACCCCTTCACACTGTGCAACTCTAGTCCGTGTGTTCCTCAGCTGCAACTTTCCAAATCGATAGATCAGCCGACTGGGACCTATTGTTAGGCTTTTTGTTTACTTTGACTTCTCTCTCGTGGTTTCTGTTAAGACAAAGGTACACAAAGAAAATTTGTTTGAAGTGAAATGTTAAAGTTTATTTGCTTGGTCATATAATATTTTAGTTATACGAGGCAAAATGCAATTTTGGAATAAAAATTTAATACGAATATGAATTTCTTTTAAAAAGATAATAAATTGTACATTATTTTAATAGGAAAAAATTTCTTTAATTAATAGTTTTTATAGTTTGAACTATGAGCAGTATTACAACATGCTCGTTGACATTTCAGAAGATGAGAATGAAAGAGCGAGACCAGATACACAGCTGGAAATGGTGATTGGCTTGCAAACAATCTTGTCGTCTGGAAACTGCAATCATGTGCTTTTGTGTGGGACAAAATTTTGCAGATTTTTAGCAGCAACACGCAATTTTAAAACACGAGTATAGACATTCAAAGTACAGTTACAGTGTTTTTCTTCGTTGGAGAATTTTATCAACTAATGATAGACAAGTTTGATGAAATAAAATCTCACAAAAATTTTCATTTCTGATGTATCTAAGACATATTCAGAGAATCAGGTCAGGAAAAGGCGACACAACGATATGCTGATGACACGATTTCCGAGGCAGTAATCTGAACCCTTCTGAAAAGTTTCAGAGTTCACACTTTCCTGTAATCATTTGACCAGCTGCTCACATCTCTGCAATTTATGCACTTTTAAACATTACATCACACAAGATGCTGCAGTACATCAAATCACATGAAAGAATGGAGTCAAACTTTTCAAATGTCACAATGCTCTCCGAATTTTTCTTACTTGTCTTTGACAGTTTGCGAAGGCAACGTTCTTTTTCAAAGTTTGACTTGATAAAAAATCGTCTACTATGAACCAGATCACCTGAATGCGGTTGCTTTTCTTTTCTTTCAGTTGGAATGAGATTACAAACTCTTTCCCGTTCAGTAACATCATAGACAAATCTCCAAAACAAAATTGTAAGTTTTAAATTGCTGCTTTTCCTGGTTTTTGTTCCACAAAAGTATCAAATTGTGTCAGTACTGAAAATGTGATTTCTTTTGCTGTACTATTTATTAGCAATGACAGATTTATCTGTTTCTTATGAAATTAATTGTCTCTGATAGATACAGTTCTATTGAAGAAAAGACTGAAGAAAGAGAATGATAAGGACTGGAGGAAGAGGTGGGCTCAAGACAGAAGTGAATGAAGAAGAGGATCTGCAACAGCGACCCCACTAGAGTGGTCTAATAAGGCTGCGAAGAAGATACAGTTCTATGAAGAATATTTTATACTTAAAGGGACCGTAGATGGGTTCAAAAAGGCATATTTTTAAATTAGTATTGAAAACAACAAATTCATTTCAATATTTTATAATATGAAGGAGCCCCAGAATTCTAGTTGACGTAGGGCCCC
This sequence comes from Bathynomus jamesi, assembly GCA_023014485.1. NCBI lineage: Eukaryota > Metazoa > Arthropoda > Malacostraca > Isopoda > Cirolanidae > Bathynomus > Bathynomus jamesi. The sequence goes on from JAJOZX010006561.1 coordinate 122,002, forward strand.
TTCGCGACTTAATCCAACCTTGGGTAACACCGTTGCCTTCTAAACGGAGTTTAGACCTGATGTCGGGTTCCAATCCCGATTATGCTGGTAATAATAATACGGGAGTCAGAGCAAATGGGCCGCATTAATTGACCTTATCGCTGTGCCAGGTTCCGATCATCCTGATTAATATTAATCTGGGATTAGATTTATTTCCGCACGCAATTAAAAAAAAAAAAATTTTACTCCTTGTCCTATTAAACGGCCAAAATTTTTTTTTTGTGTGTTTGTTTTGATGGATTATTTAATCTTTTTCTAAAAACCGATTCATATGACGAAGGGGACCTACAGCTTTACGTGGGATCTGAACCTGGGTCGATATATCATGTCGACTCAGAGGACAGTCCCCATCCAATTACTACCTAGATCCAATGTGGCTTAGTTTTCGCTGGTTGACATAGCCTTTGTTTGCATATATTTGTTTCCATGTATTTACCTATTTGTATAATTTGAATTATAAAAGTAGGGTAAGTGACTTTCAATTCGCCATACTGTATATATATATATATATATTTCATTTTATATATGCATTGTATCGAACCTAACCAATGTCGTAAGACATGCGGAGATATTCCTCTGTTGCTGAGAGGCAATTAGCGGAAAGTTGTAGCTCTCCCTCCGCAGAAAAACCTTCGACCACGGTGTAGGGAGCTTTTCGTTGCAGACAGGAAACTGAACAGGCACATTCGGTCGACTACTTAAATCCATTTCATGACTCTCCCTACACTACCTTTCCTCGACTCAGAATCTATGAAAGATTTTTCCCATAAGATCACAATCCCTTTAATCCAAAAAACATAAAAACCACACACAGTCTCAGGATGGAAATTAATTTTTTCTCTATTCGTCTTCTGAAAGTGAAATAATCTTCCTTTGTGTTGCTCTTGCTCTTCCTTCTTATTCGTGACCACGAAATTTGAATTTAAAAAGTTTCAGACGCTTCGCTCTTCATTTCTTGACCTCAGTTACCCTGACGATAATTTCACCAGAGTCAAAATATTTTATTTTTAATTTTTCCTCACCTTTTGGGTCTCTCGAGTCACTTTCGAAATAAGAACGCAAATTTGAATTTTGAATGCTGAACGAAAGTGGCGTTCTGCTTTCCTTTGTCTTTTCAACAAAGGTAACACAGACTGTGAATCTTTAGTTACTGACCCTCATTCAAGCATCGCGCTGATTTATTGAGTTTTCTCATAAATTTCAACTATTTTCACGTTTTTAAATCGAGTCAACCTGATTTTCATACATACAATCCTGTCCACCAACCTTCATGTAATTCACAACCTTCTCTCACTTTCTCCTCCGTCACCACTTCCAGTACCAATAACGTGGCCTACAATTCAGGTCCTGTATGTACCCTTTATCAGTGATTGTTCTATCCTTCCCTTGCGGAAGATGACTCAAAAATACGCCGAAGCGTCCACGATCTTTTGTAATTATTAAATAATTTCTAAGTTTACGGTATTTTAAGAATGCGAATTAAAGTTTAAATTTTTCAGTGGTTAACCCCATCAACGAAGGAATATTGTTTCTGAATTACAGTATATACAATATTTAATTTTTAATTACCTAATTTAACATTTATGGAGAGATTTTTGGGTACCCGAGCATCCATTGGTAGTGAGACTCCGCATAGCGTTAATAGATGGGAAAGGTAAACTCAGGTCCCTTGTAAGCCGCGTTGAACGAGAGACGTTTCTTAATAGAAGTGAGAAGAAGACACTCGGTAGTGGACCCGAGCACTTCAACCAATAGCACGACGAAGGATCAATTAACGTCAGGTAACTTAATGAAATATCTATGAGTAGCTCATGAGTAATGATGTTACAGTAACTCTTTATGTTCATCCTAAAGAATTTGCTATGATATATATATATATATATATATATATATATATATATATATATATATATATATATACAGACACATTTTAAACGATGTTTTTCCTTGATATAAAGATTTGGAAATTTGAGAATTTCTTCTTTCGAGTCAATCTTTGACATTAAAGTTCAATTTTGCCTGTTTTATTATACGATCGTTGTTCCTTGAAAAGAGTTTCTTACATCAAGAGAGTCAGGTAATTGGCAGGAAGAAGTTTTTGAGATTGCCTTTTTAACAGCCCAAGTATACGGTTACCAACACATACACACCAGCAAAGATCTCTATCCATGCGCGCGCATGCACACACACACACACACACACACACACACACACACACACTATATATATATATATATTATATATATATATATATATATATAACTGCAATGACCACGCAGTATATTAATGTATAGAAAATAATATATATATAGATATAATATATATATATATATATATATATATATATATATATATATTGCCGATGACACAAACATTGTAGAAAAATAAGAAACCCAGAGGATATACGGTTTGTACAAACAGACATGAACAGAATCTACAACTGGTCTGAAGGCAATAATGTTAAATTTAACACTGAAAATTTTCAACGTTCAAGGTACGAAAGAATTAAGGACCAAAAATGGTCAGGAAATTCAGAGAAATTCTAAAGTAAAAGATTTAGGTGTTGTAGTGACTGATGACGCGAAATTTGAAACACAAAATAAGATAGCACCATAGCAGTAAACAGAGCAAAAAGAATAACTAGGCAGATACTGAGAACCTTCAAACGAAAGGATAGGAATATAATGATTCCTCTGTTGAAAACACTGCTCATGCCCAAGTTGGAATACTGCTCGGTCGTAACATCCCCATATAAAAAAGAAGACATTAGTCAACTAGAAGGGATTGAGAGAAGCTTCACAGCCAAGATCAATGGATGCGAAGTACTAAATTACTGGGGAAAGTTACGTGAATTAAACTTATATTCACTGGAAAGAAGAAGAGAGAAGTACGCCATTATTTACACTTGGAAAATAATGGAGGAAAATAGACCTAATCTTACTTTGAACCTTATATTCCCC